>CM060181.1:83934211-84476711 GCA_030549775.1 Tamarix chinensis
TGGTCGTAGCCGACACACAATTTAAACCCTTTTGTTATCAATCATAATATTGGTCTCACCTTTATTTAGCTAGCTCACAGATAATAAAATATTAAAAAAACTCTAAATCACACAAAAAATAAATAATAAGAAAAACATAATAATGGGGGTTTTAAAAGAAATTAATAAAAATAATAGATGAATGAAAATATGTTGAATGTGTTAGGAAAATTAAAATCCACCACTAGATTAGTTTGAAATATAATAATAATTTCTATGTTATATTTTAATCACAAGAAAGAGACTAACCAAGTTGCAAGCCAAAAGAAGATATATACACTTTATAATACTTCTCTAAAATAATTAATTAGACAAAACACCAATATTAAATCCTATTAAATGCTAGCAATATAGTCACAACAAGTGGCTCCTATATTTAAATAGATTTGAAGCATTAAGAACAAGTGGAATGTTAGTCTAAGTACCCAAACTAGTACATCAAGCATGTCTAGTTATATTCCTCTCTTTTCATCCACATATATCTAAACGTTCAACTACTCCGGTTAGAATAACAAAATTATTAGATGAATTATTATCTAACCTAGCTGTAATTTATACATATAAATTCTATAATATTCATATAGCCACCTAGGAAGCATATAATCCTACATATTGTCACTACGAGGAATCCAGAACAAGACATGCACTATATAAATCATACTTGATAGAATTACATATATAAATGATAGCAATTAAAGTAGAGTCAAAGAACACTCTCATAAAACAAAGAAAATTAATATTATATTTCAAACCATAATGTAGGGTTTCAATCTATTCTCCAATAATAAATATTTAGCTAGTCATAATAAATAAATAAATTACATAAAAATATATATTAAAAAATATATATCATAAATAGAGAAAGAAATAACCAAAATTAATTATGAATGGAAGTTTAGCAATTTATTCTAATGAAAATTTGATTAATTTCATCTTAAATAAATTCTTTGGGTCTCTTTTTCTCTTTCTTTCTCTTTCTCTTTTTTCGTGTTGCATTACCCTATGCCCTCCCCTTTTGTGTCGTCGTTAGTTCTAGACTTCTGATCACATGCCTGTCTCTTTCCTTTTGTGTCTCCTTGCATCTATCTTCTCTCCTTTCTCTTTCTCTAATTCTTCTTTTTCCCTTTCTTATTCTAACTTTTCTTCCCATCTTATTTGTCCCCTCTTTGTGCCGCACGTCATCCTTTCTCTCCTCTCTCTTCTTCTCTCTTCATTATTTGCACCCTGTCCCCCTTATGTTGTGCCAGACCCTCTTTTTCCTTTCTTTCTTTTTTTTCGTTCGGTCTCGCCCTCTCTTCTCTCTTCTTCTATGAGTCGTCTCTCTTATTTTACTTATACCCTATGTATGGGACTTTGTTTGCCCAGTCTATCCATCGTAGGCCTTTTGTGCTTTGGGCCTTTGGTCCAAAGGATCCAAAATCCTTTTTCTTCTTCTTATTTTACCTATAAAATAGCATTCAAAGAATTAATAAATAATCTTATACTTTAAACTTATTCATTTTATATCAAATAATTAAATATATGGGATTATTATTACTTAAGCACAAAATAATAATTATCCTCATAAATTGGTCAAATAAAAGACCAAAAACTGAGATTAAAAGGGTATAAAATATATAAAAATATGTGTTCATCAAAGATCCCAACCTTTTCTCCTATTAGTTAACCTTGTTCTTGGAAGGTGGTTGAGTTGTGCTTCTTTTCCTCTTCTTATGTTTTGATTTTTAAATTGGTTTTTTTACTAAGTTTGATTCTTGATTCTCTTAGGATAATCAAGGGTATTGGTAGAAGCTATCAAGTTAGGAATTTTCTTACTACAAGGTAAGGCAATCGTATCTTTAATATATCTAGGTGATTGTGGTGTATATTGTGATTTCAAAATTTTGGTATGTTCCATGTTAAGCATGTATCAATTTGGTTATGATATTAAGCATGATAACATGAGCATGTTTTTATCTATTTTGGCCTTAATGTGATTTTTTGATAGCTCAAGCATGATATTATGTTGTAATTCATATTGATGGGCATGAAACTCTATTTTAAATGGTGTAAGTATGTATTATGCATGCTTTGACAGTTTAGAAACATGCTAGGATCATATAATTAAGTTGGAAATCTATTTGATTAATCACATGTTGTGGATATTTGTTTTCACCAAGTTAAACTAGTCAAATGGTATAGGTAAAACTAGTCAACTGGTTTTAGTTTACAGTCAACTTGCTAAGCGAGACTTTCATGAAACTAGAGAAGTGGTGTTTCAGCTTGTGACACCAGTCAGCTAGTGTCAATAAACCAGTTGACTGATTCATTGGCATCTCAGTATCCTCCTTATTTTTGGAATAGTCAACTGGTGAGGGAAATCATTCCCTTAGTTCACCCATCGATCGATCACCCTTATAACAATCTACTAGTTTCATGTTATTGTCGATTATGATTTCTATTAGAGCCACAAACCAACCAAATGGTTTTATGGGACCATACATTTGTTTCCTTGCCAACATGTATGTGATATTTTAAGTTTGTGAACTTATATTTGTTTTACTTAGCCTTTGACATTAATTTATGATATTAGCCATCAATAATTAAATCTAAGGAAAGGTTATAAATTGGTAAAATAACGTGGTTGTGGCTTGCTTTGATTGTTGAGTTTGGTGTCATTTCTAAACATCAAATTTAGTAGCTTTAAGGGATTGGTTTGATTTTATCTCTTAAACACCTAATTAGATTTATATATAGAGTTGAATTGTGATTCATGATATCCCCCAATAATTATTCATAGTGGAATTAAGGTTTCAATCGAGCTTTTTTCTCCAATTCTCATAGTAGATATTAGGGATTTAGTGGATGGATTGCCTTTCTGTTTATTATTTTCACTCAATACCTATTTTTTCTGCCTAGTTGCGGTTGATAGGGATATGCGCATATTTATAAGGTATAGGATTAATACTGTGGTAGACCGGTATGGCATCAATGTCTAGTTTAGGTGGGTTTAGTAGTCTTGTACAAGCCTTATGGATCTTCATGTGTCCATAGCTTAGACATGTGGGATATCCCAAATTGTGCCAGCCTTTACGGTAGATGTACTCAAGGTGTGGTGGGTGTGGTACCTATTGGTATCTATTATGTTAACATGACTTTTGTTAATTTTTAGAATTGGGTATTTTCATTCAAATATCTTAATAAATGGAAAGTCTATGATCAATAGATGGAGAAACGATAATACGACTTATCCTATATATATGGGTGATATATGTTGTTTTATCTCTTCCATGATTTGTATGTAAGCATGTTTTATAGTATGTTATCGTATGAACTCAATGTGTAATATAAGCTTTGACCATGCTTTAGGCAGCTTGTTGTGCTAATACCGATACTACATTTATGTATCCACTATGATGATCATTTTGTTTCCCCTTGGTTACCCTCCTTATTCGAAGAATATAATTCATTTTATTTAGACCCTTTGATTTGTTATGTGTTGATATTTGTAATATGTTCTTATAATATTTTGTTTGGTTTAAGGGAATTCAAGTGTGTTGACCTGGTAGGTTGCTAACCCTTGCTTTGATTATGATAAACCAAATTAAGGGTTCTACAATATCTCACATGAAGTGGAAACACTCAACCAAATTATTGGAATGTTTCAATTTAATTGAGTAACCAAGTTTAAGTTCCAAGGAATGAAATTACATACAAGACCTACAAGACTTCAAGCTTTTAGTAGATCTCACTAAGTCTTCGTAAGTTGTAATGTTTGCATGTTTGATTGTTGAGAACTTAGGAATTATCATGAAATTTGCTTTTAAAACCTTCTAAAATTTCATATCTCAAAAGGTTTTAAAGATAATTTAATTTGGAAAATGATTTGCTTTATATAGGACTTGGTATTGGTGTTATGACAATACCCATCAACTACTTTGGAATCAACCAATTGACTAGTTCTTGAAGGAAATCTAGGGTATACCAAGCAATGAATGCTAAGGAATCAATCAATTGGTTCTCTGTGATACTAGTTAATTGCTTTAATGCTTGTTTCCAAGGTTTACCAAACCAATCAATTGTTTTTTTTTGCCTAGAAGTCCCTTACTATTAACTTTGGGATTATTTCCTCAATTAATCAACTAGTCTCTCAAAAACCAGTCAACTAGTTGGAATGCATATGAAGTCCAAGCCTTAACTTGGATCCAAGCAACTCAATTGACTATAAAAACTAGTCGCTAATTTTAGGCTACCAATCGACTTATTGCTTGATCCTAACTTTTCTTACTCTCAATTTGTGTCTAGAATGGTTAAATTTTTCTTAGCCAGTCAACTGGTTTTAACTACCACTCGATTGGTATAATGGAATAGAGACTTATTAGTTTTGACTCATGCATAATATGGTTAACCATTCAACTAGTTTGAAAACTAGACAATTGGTTCTTCACATTAGTTAACTGGTTTATGAATAACAACCAATTAGTTCTTTATAATGACTATATCTTTTATCAACAATAATATTTTTCTTAAGGTGAGTTAGGCACCAATCGAATAGTCAACTAGATTTGAGGAACTTATCGACTAGTTATGCTACATTGTGAAAAAACTACCCTTCGGACTACCATTTCCTGCATTATTTGCACACCAACAAACACATTCATTTGGACTACTATAAAAGTGACTTTAAAATTAAATTATAGCACATATTTCCAAACTTTTAATTGTATTAAACTAATCTATCTTATTCTCATTTCTAAGCTATTTAATCTGTAATACCCCAAAATTTAGAATTAAAATTTTTTAACTTAAGCTGAAGGGTAAAACAAACATTAAATGGGTGTTACTATCGTAATTGACGTAAGTTTGGCTTACAAACCATTCTCATATCAATTAAAAGGCAAAATAATTTAGAACGGGGAATATAATAAACATAAAGCGAGGAAAATTTCATAAACATAGTAAGAATTTTTGGAGGCTAACTCCAAATATAATATATAAATATATATAGGAAATATCCTAAGAGAAGAATCCTAAAGAGGTGTACATGTTAAAATAAGAACCAAATAACATAACTCTCTGATTTCCGAACCTCATACATGATATATAATCACTCCTCCCCGATAAGAGCATAATAATCTAGCGAGTCCCCAATGACTTGCGCAAACTCAATCGAGTTTTCTTCTCATGGTAATAAGTAGCGCCCATGAAAATGGTGATTAGTACGCTACGTACCAAGTAAAATAACAATATAGTAGTCATAACCAGATGCACATAACATAAATCATATAGAAGAATAAGTGAACATGTTACATAATGTAAGATAATTATAATTCCAAATATCTATTATTAATTAAATCATAATCCATATTCTTAATATGTTGAATTTAGGGACCCCATTATTCTTAAACTAGTAGAACGGTCTGAACAACCTCTCAGGAAAAATACACCCGACCCATTATTATCGTCCAATGTAATGGATCCAATACTTCTTAGGAAAAAATGCACCTTGCCACTATTATTAAACCAATGAGAAAGTTTGAAGCACTTCTCAAAGAAAAACACGGCCGAGCCACTATTACCATTCGTAGGAATGGACCCAAAACCTTAATCATAACTCACGCAATCTATCACTTTAAGTGATTAATATCTTTTTCAATCATTTTCTAGTTTACGTTAAATATGAGAACCCCACTATTCTTAAACTAATGGAATGTACTATAGCACCTCTCAAAGAAAAAACACATCTGAACCACTATTGTTGTCAGATGGAATAGATATACAACACCTCGACCCCAACTCACGTAATCTTTTACTTTAAGTAATTAGAATTTCATTCGAGGTGGAATTTCTCAATGTCCTCATACATACACATATATAAGCATGAAAAACACATAATATATCTAAACATAATCATTTAGATTGTATAAATGACAACTATATGAATACAAACATACATCCCTAAAAAAAAAGGCCACACCCCTCATAAGAAACCCAATTTTTCATAGGTTAACAATAACATCTTTCCTTGTATTCATTTTATCACCATTTTAAAAACCAATCCTTACATTATTATTATTAATATCACACCCAAAATTCATGGTCTAACTCCAACATCTTACACATGTGATGTAGGAGCATCCCTTTTATAAAGTCCAACATTAATATGTCTTCTCCCCAAACTGGAAGATCCAAAAATTCTTCTAAGTTGGGAGGGATTCCACTAGATTATCTTTCTAGTATTCTCACATCCAAGGAAGTCATGCAAGACATGCAACTTGCATTCCCAACCCTTTCTTTTGTAACTCAACTATGAGCAACCAAAGAAACCCACACAAACCTTCCATTTTTTTGTGTAAATGGAGCTATACAAGCTCACTTCTCAGCCACCCTATTTTGCAACAAAAATGCGAGGCACTTGTAACCATTTTATAGCCAACTTTTCAGCATTTTTTCTAACCCCAAGCTAGCACCTTTTCATGGCTCAGCTCTAGGCCATAACTTGCAACACCCCTAACACCACCTTATCTTGTAGACAACACTTGGAGGGGACTACAAAGTTGTCAACTTACAAGATAAAAGGAGAAGGGAGTTGGTAGCCTACAAGGTGCTAATTTATGGGAAATTTTGGAGTTTTAATTCCTCACTCTTTTATACTTATGATAGCCCCATTTTTAGGTTGTGTTTGATTGTTAATTTTGTATTAAATTTAATCAAGTAATAGCTTATACTTAGGAGGATTTCCTTGCATACAACCCCAAATCGGCTAAGGCATGGGTTGGAAATGGGGCGCGGGACCATAATGGTGGGGAAAGCCATGCAAGGTTAGGGAAGGCAATTGGGTGGGTTTTATCCAAAACCTGATGGATAAAATCCGTCAGATATGTAAATGAATTTGGATAAAAAGATTCGGATATGGATACGGAGAGTTAAAAATTCGTCGGGTTTAGGTACGGATATGGGTACGAGGTATCCAAATCCGTACTCGTATCTGTTTACCTATATAAAAATACTATTTTACCCTTCATTTAAATAAAATAAAAATATATCTAATAAGGTTAAAATTGTAAATTAAATAAAAACCCTAAAAATCTAACAAAATCTTGTCTTCATAGTTCATATGAATGTGCCTCTGCCCTGTTACTTACCACTACCCGTAAGGCCATAACCTATCGTGCACTCTTAGTCTTTGAAGTCTGAATTTTGTTCGACACTTCAATTGTTCCTTTCCTTCGTCCTCAAAATTCAATTCTTCATTGACAACATACAATGTTCCCACTTCCCAGTCTTCCTCTCTATTGTGTGAGTCCGGCAAGACTGAGTTGCGACGTCCTTCCACGTTTCCTCTCAGTATTGTCGTCTCAATTCTCGACCTCTCCTTCTCTCAGCCATTCTATGGTTGTAGTGTCCTGTCATCGACTCCGTCTCACTGGCCGCATTTCTTCGAGTCGAAGATGTTAGACGACGTCTCCCTCTGCCCTCTTCCTTCTCTCAATCAGTCAACCGTTATTTTTTTCCTCAATCGCCATTATTTTTCTTCTTAGGTGCAGGTGCTTTCTCCAATTCTCTCAGCCAGCTGGTGAGGAAGATGACGACGACGACCTTCGAGCCAGATCTGCCAGAAAAGTGTTCGCCGATGATAGTAAGTAGATCCATCATCCACATATTGGGTAAGATTTAAATTGTTTTGTTCTTTAGAAAATAATCCATTCATGATTCATTAGAACTTTGGTTGTTTGTTGAAAAATTCATAATTTTTATGTAGCATGCTGTTTGTTGAAAAATTTAAGAATTAAGATGGTTGGAAACTGGCAATTGGGTGGGTTTTATAATCTTTTGTTTAAGGCCTTAAGCAGATTGAGGCATCGAGTAGACGCTGCAGATCGGAAGGAGGTTGATTGGGTTGAAGGAGGATAAGAGAGATTAGAGATATGTAACAGTAATCACTAGTAATTACTTGTATGCGTGATTTAATTTACAAATTAGTATATGTTGTATTGAGATTTGGAGAGCCTCTAAAGGATGAATGGATGATTATCTCAAAATTCTAAAAAGAAGAAGGTTTATGATCCGCTATTTTGGATTAATGGATTGTCTTCTTTGGTTAACGGGAGGAGTAGAGCCATAAACGTGCTGTTTTGGATTATCAAATTTCATTAACATGAAGTTTTGTTCCTTATGAGATTAGTTGTAACACCCCCAAAATTCACTACTGAAAATTTTTATTTTATTAAAAGATACAACGGAAGAAAATAAAACAAAACTATGAATTTTGAGGATATTACTGCTGTGATCAACACAAGTCCGGCCCCCGGCCAGTCTTGTACTAACCACAAGGCTAAGAAGAGTTATCATCAACCATCAATCAAAATTAAAACAAGAGTTCATAGAAGAACTGAAAAGTTCATAATACGAAAATCAGAGTACGCGTAAAAAGAGTTTACAATCCAAAAGAGTGCATAATTAAAGTTCCTAAAAGGATAAAAGGTATAGTACGATAAAACAGATCTGAAATATAATGATATAAGATAAATGAACAGTAAAAGAAGATCTATTCAAGTCACTCTCAGTCCCGAGGTAAGGTCCAAGTTCAACTCCCAGCCCCACTTGATGCCTTGTAAGCATCAGAGGTATCGAAAATAGCATATCCTACCTGCACAAGCTCAGCAGGGCCCTCTGCTCGTGGGAATAAACAACACTCATGAAACGAGTGGTCAGTACGCTACATACCGAGTAAGGTAACCATGCATCTAAGGCCAAACATAGAAAGGCATATAATAATAATAATGATATTACTAATACTAAAGTAGTGACAATAATGATACTAATAATAATAATAATCCTAGTAGTGATAGTAACATTAGCGATATTGGTAATATCAGCAATAATGACAAAGTAGTAGTAGTAGTAGTAGTAGTAGTAGTAGTAGTTCTAATATTAAGAATAATACTAATAAGGGTCCTAATAATCATAATAATAGTAACTTTAGTGATAATAAGGTCAAGGTTAATAATAGTGATAGTAATGATGATGATGATGATAATAATAATAATAATAATGTTAAGAATAATAATAATAATAATAATAATAATAATAATAATAATAATAATAATAATAATTGTAATCGTAATAATAATATAAGAGTTCAAATATTTATAATAATAATAATAGTGATAATATGTTGAAGTTAGTATTAATAATAATAATAATAATGATAATGATAATGATAATAAAAATAATGATGATGATGATAATAATAATAATAATAATAAGGTTTCGAATATTAATAATAATAATATTAGTAGTAATATTCTAAAGTTATATTTAATAATAATAATAATAATAATAATAATAATGATAATAATATTAATACTAATAAAAATAATAACACTTACATAAATAAGGTTTAAGGGTTGTGGAGGTTAGAGTACCACCTAGGGGCGGTGGTGACATGGCGACACCGGTGGCGGCACATGACGACAGCGACGGCGACAAAGGGAGAAGAGAAAGTGGAAAGGTGGTGCCTAGGTTAGAAGAGGGGGGATGAGAGGGTGGTTGAGGTGGTGGTGGATGCCCTAGGTTGAGAGGGTTGGAATAGGGGTGGTGGTGCAGCAAAAGGGGTAGCGCAGACAGCGGTGGGTATGGTGGCTAAAGGCGGTGGAGGGGGAGGAAGGGAGAAGGAGAGGGAGGTAGGGGAAAGGAAGGTAGGGGAGGTCCTACTGGTTGTTTTGGGGGGTAGGGGAGTGGTGGTTGCGACGGAAACGGTGGTGGACGGCGACATGAAGGGTGGTGGTGGATGAGAGTTGGCTGATTAAGGGGCCAACTTTGCATGGCTAAGGCGGCTAGTGCAGGAAGAATCGAGGGTGGTGAGTGGTGTAGTTTGGTGGAGGGTGGTGCAGGGAGTGGTTTGGTAGGTGGTTCGGGTGACATCGTTGGGTAGTGATGACAGGGTGGTCGTCTGAATGGGCGGCAGTGCAAAAGGGGGGAATTTCTAGGTAGGGGAAAAAAGACCGAATGGGGGTGATTATGGGGTATTTATAGGCCATTGAAGGGGGAAAACGACATAGAGGGAAGAGGAAAAAATAGGGGCATGCATGGTAGGTTGCCGACCGGCAATAGCAAGCCGGTACAGGCCTGCAAAGTTGCAGGACCTGTCTGGTCGGGGGAGAAGAAAAGGAAGGGGGATGACATGCGTGAGGAGAGAGAGAAGGGTTGATTGGGTTGAGAAGGGAGAGGAAACGACAAGGAAGAGAGAGGAGGTGGGAGGTTGGCGTGCAGGGTGTTGTAGGGTCTCACGCTTGCACGGGGGAGGAACGAGGAAGAAGGAAGGGGAAAGAAATGGATCGGCCGACCCAGGGGAAAGAAAAGAAAAGAAAGAAAAAGAGGGAGAGGACCGAGTGACTAGCGTTGGGCAAGGGAAAAAAAGAAAAGGAGATCGGGCTTGGGCCGCGAGGGGGGTTGGCCTAGATCGGAGGTGGAAGGAAAAAAAGGAAAAGGAGAAAGGAAAGGAAGGAAAGAAAAAAGGAAAAAGAAGGGAAAAAGGAAAAGGGAAAAATAGATGGGTTGGGATATTTCAAACATTTTGGTATTTTTGAATATTTAAAATAATAATATTTTACCAAAATAATAAATAAAATTCCTTTTTAGATCAATTTAGGATATTTTGAATAATTTTTCCTTAATTCCATTTTAATTAGCAAAACACTCAAATTTTTTCTAATTAAATAATTTATTAACTTTCTCTTGATTTTGCCTTAATTACTTCTTCTTATTTTAATAAAATAATTCATTTACTTAATTTTCTTAATAATTTCTTATTTGGCCATAATTTCTTAAATTAGGGTTTTAAGGTATTTTATTATTGTAGCAATAAGATAAGCTAACTAGCCATAAGATATTAAGATTAACTCAAATTTAGGGATGTCAATTTTCCCCGTAGGGTCGGGGCCCCGTCAGGGATTCCCCATTCGGGTTCGGGTTCGAGGAGAGAATTCGGGGATCGGGTTCGAGTTCGGGGATTCTTAGCGAGGATTTTTTTGGGGACGGGTTTGGGGTCCCCATCCCCAAACCCGCCCCGAAATTATATATATATATATATATATATATTTATATAATTATATATAAATAATATATATATAATTTTTTTATAGAATATAAATTAAAAATATAATATAAATAAATAGTTTGAGGATCGGGGATTGGGTCGGGTTTTAAGAACGGGAAATAAATTGAAAATAAAAAATAGATCAAGAATCGGGTCGGGTATGGGGATTTGATCCTCGCGGGAATCGGGTCAGGGAATTCCCGATAAAAAAATATCGGGGATCGGGTCGGGTTCGGGGATGGGGATGGGGTCCTCGTCTGTAATATCCCATTTTTCAAAACCATAATTATAAATTTATAATCGTATAATTAATTATAATTATTATTTTAGAGGGCTTAATTTTAAAAATGTTATTATTTTTCGTAACATTTCAACGGTTTAAGTATAAATTTAATTAGGTTAAAATTTTGATAGAGATTAGGTTATTTAAATTAATCCTAATTTTTACCTATAAATCTTATTTTAAATTATTTTATTAATAATATTTTAATCCGTAATAAAAATAATAATTTCCTAAAAATTATTCTTGATTATTTTACTCTTTCCGACTATTTTAAAACTTACCCAAATTCTAATAATTTTTCCCGAACTATTTTTATATCTGATATTTTAATCTATCTAAATTAAATCTAAATTTAAATAGATAAATTCCTACCCTATATTATTAATCTATCCCCTCTACGGTTACCCTAAATATCTGTCTTAAATATTTTCCTATCCCTTCGTACATTTTATACACACATACACACTCTACCCGTTCCGTCTGTCATTTATACAAACTAATACACGCTACACTTACACACTTTGCACACACACCCACACACTTCGCCCAAACAAGCCCTGTATACATACACACGACACACGCTACACAAATACGCACCACACTCCAAACATCCCCAAACCACTATTCCTCCCAGCTCCCTCCTAATTCTTTCGGCTAAACCCAACCCAAACAGCTCTCTCTCCTCTCATTGTACATATTCACACGCACCATGCACTACACTCCCTAACTCCCAGCAGCAGCCTCCGCTTCCCATCTCTTCTCCTCTCCTTCCACCACCATTCGCAACCCCAACTCCTCCCTCATCTTCTTTCTCCTTCTTCCTGCCCCAGGCTCCCGTCCAGCGCAATTATCCCAACCCTCACATCCCCATAACAGCACCACTCCCTCACCTCTATTTTCAATCACCAAATAGCACCCCGTTGTCTAGCCCCTGTACCTCCATTTTCGATCACCAAACACCCTTCTCCCGTCCAGCACACTTATCCATCGTAGCAGCACCAACCACCATTCCACCATCCCATCTCCCCTCCATTTTCGTCCGCCCGCACAACATCCCTCTCTGCATGCCCTCGCATGACCTTGCAGGCCTGCACCTCCCTCTCGTCCCTTGCAGTCCCCGAACCAGAAACCACGCACGCACACCTCTCCATCTCGTCGCCAACCAGCCCACACCGACCATTCCCAGCACACCCACATACACAGCCAAATAGCCCCTTCTCTGCATGCACACACACACATACGTAACTATAGCCCTATTTTTCTCCCACCAAACCACTCCCCTTTTCCTCTTCTTTCTCCTTCTCCTATGACCACCGGCAGCCACAGCACCCAGCCCAACCACCCTCGACCAGCTGCCACCCTGCCTCCAAGCACCTAGCTACCACCGAACCACCACCTGCAGCCAGCCCCAAGCCTAACCCCCTTCCTTCGCCGCATGACTCACGCTGCATGCAGCGTGAGTTATGTGTATAAAAAAGAAAAAAAGAAAAAGTATATATATAATATTGGTACCCATTTTACGTGTAAGGGTATTTTAGTAAATTTTTAAAAATAAATATTTTTATATTATAATTATTATTTTACTTGATAGATATTAATTCAATAATTTCGGTATTATTTTTAGGTACGAAAGGCTGATTAGTGGGATATGATAAATTTAGTAGGATACCGCTATTTTTGCGTTTTTGTTGGAATTTAGGTAACCATTATACCTTACTAAAATTATAAATATTGCGTGATAGCACATTAGGGTTTTTAGTTAATGAAATATGTTAAGCATGATTTACTTTGATATAATTATGTGTTAATTATCATTATTATGAAAACAGATAAAACGAGCATGTTATATGATATAAATTATGTTGGGTATGAAAGTATGTTTTAAAATGATTCTATTGATGGAAAAATAATTTGTATGATAAGTATGTATAAAATAATAGGTTGAGCATGCTTAGAAATAATTATGGAATAATTAATTATGGATGTGTGCCCTAGGGGCAATTTAGTTATTTTTATGTATTATGATATTTATCTTGAAAATCATGTCTAATATGTATTAGTTGTTGTTGAGTATGTAAGTATGTATTTTGGATGGATTAAAGGTGTGGAAAAGGATTTTATGTGCAAAATTATGTATAAGGGAAAAATGGTCATTTGACATATCTGAAAAATTAAATTGTGTAATGAATAATTTAATTATGGTGTTTTAGCCTTTTCATGGCAAATGAATAAATAAAATGGAATTTTTTTTAAATAGATGATAATCTGGGAATTTTTAGTCTGAGGGGTATTTTGGTCTTTTTGACCTAAAGTATCCAGATGTGAATAATTGAGCCTAGGATGGCCTTAGTATATTTTAAATGTTGGCTTTGAACTTGAACTTGATTATTGTTGTCTCGAACGATTGGAAATAAGTAAGAACGATTAAGTATGACAATTGAATTTATATGTATTCTATATGATTTCATGGTCACCTTAATAAAATACTAATATTTAAAGTGAAAGACCTCGAGATCGGGAATAGTGGCTCTTAGGGTTCGCTACCCTAAAGACGTGGTTTAGCCTACGGTTGATATGGATTTTTGCTGGTGTGCCTTAGTGCCCCAGTCAAGCCCTACATCTTACTCTATTTTGTTATGCGGACTAATAAGGGGTATGCATACTTATGGATTAGGTGTCATTGTCGGTAGGGTACTGTGTTACCTTCGTGTACCAGTGCGACCAGGGTACCTTTGCGTCCTTAGGTTGATAGTCGGTAGGATACTGTGTCGCCTTGTTGCGCCGATATGACTGGAGTACCTTTGTGTCTCGAGGTTGATTGATCTTCCCTCGAGAAAGTAAATAAAAATGGAAGTGATATGATTTGATGGAAATAATGATTATCGGATTATTGGATTGTTCGGTAGCAGCCTTTGTGCCTACCTGAGGTAGTAGCCTTCATGTCTACCTGTGGTTCGGTAGTAGCCTTCGTGCCTACCTGTGGTTCGGTAGTAGCCTTTGTGCCTACCTGAGGTTTCGGTAGTAGCCTTCGTGCCTACCTGTGGTTCAGTAGTAGCCTTCGTGCCTACCTGAGGTTTCGGTAGTAGCCTTCGTGCCTACTTGTGGTTTCAGTAGCATCCTTCGTGCCTACCCGAGGTTTTCTGTGTTTTCGGTAGTAGCCTTTGTGCCTACCTAAGGTTTTTTGAGGTTTCGGTAGAAGCCTTTGTGCCTACCTGTAGATTTGGTAGCAGCATTCGTGCCTACCGGTGATGGTTTTATGTCTGTGAGTATACCTGTGACATTATAGATCTTATTATGCTGTATCTGTAAATTTACCTGTGACGTTATGGATTTATTATGTTGTACCTGTAAGTATGTCTAGGATGATATGAATCTTAGAAAATTATACCTGTGACGTACGTGATTGTTTGGGAATTTATGCTAAGACGTGAATTATGCTGAAGTTGGATTTTAATTATTACTCCGACAGTATTTCTGGGATGTTCAACAATAAGTTTGGCTGTTTCAAATGAATGAAAATGAGTAGCACGTGACATTGATGGAAATTGATCATCTGAGTGATTATTGTATCTCAATTATCGTATTTATATGTATATATCTTATACTATATTAATTGTATGCCTTGCATGTGTTCCATGCTGATTTATCGTATTAGTTTGGTATAAAGGGTTACTCAGTACCGTAGTACTGAAGGGTTCATTTTCTTGGGCCCCTGCCTATTCAATGGGCAGTGGACTTTGCAGGTCAGCCTCTGAGCTCAGTCAAATGCTGATATTTCAGATTTGGGAGTGTAGGACTATCCGGTGTTTCTTTTGTTGTCTTATTTTGGTTGTTTTTGGACCCTCGTGTCCTCCTGTAATTTCTCTCTCGAGTTTCATAAACTGTTAATGTCATTTTTAATTAGCAGTATTTATCTAACGTTCTCTCTATCCCGATTTCTGTAATCATGACATTACTTTAAGCGGATTTATGATTTTAGCCTTAGCACTTGGTATGAGAATGGTAGAGGAAACCAGACTTGTACCAAGTGTGGCGGCAACACCCTTTGTTTTAATTATTTTTGTAACACCTCCAAAATTCACTACTGAAAAATTTCATTTTATTAAAAGATAATTGCGGAAGCAGATAAATAAAACGTGAACTTTGAGAGTATTACCACCACACTTAATACCAGACCGGTTCACTCATACCGTTCCAGTACCAAGTGCTAAGGCTAAGAAAATAAAATACAGCTTGAAAGAAATTCAACACACACAAATCAGAGTAGCGCATCAAATTGTTTACAAGAATAAAATCCACCAATGGTGGTTACAGTAACACATAACAGTAAAACCAGGAATTTAAAGAGAAAGAGAAAACCCTAACGATACCGGATAACTCCTTACTCTCTTTCCCGTAGCCCACTTGAGTAGCATCTGAAAATACCTGCAAGGGCACTGCCCATTGAATAGGCAGGGGCCCCATAAAGGGAATCCCTTCAGTACTACGGTACTGAGTAACCCTTTAATACCACACTTAAAGACAGGCCCGCATACGACACACAATGCAAGCCACACACATATAAATAATGAGAGATGCATACATGACAATAACAAACCTAATACTTTATAAGTCACGATCGATACTTTGGGCCTTAAGCCATTATTCCATCATCATTCAATCAATATCATATTTTATATCCATGTGAGTGCGAGAACCCCACTATTATGGCCGGTGGACCGGAAAGTATACACTCAGGGCAGAACGCCTCTGACCACTATTATTGCCGGTGGACCGGAAGATAAACACACAGGGCAGAACGCACCTGACCACTATTATTTGCCGGTGGACCGGTCTGGCCCCGACTCACATGGTGTTCCACTATAAGTGATTAGTATTTTTCCATAATCTTATTCACATACATAACCGATTTTATTGAGCTCGGGACCCCCACTATTATTGCCGGTGGACCGGAATACATATAAAATCATCATCCAGGGCACAACGCTCCTGGCCACTATTATAACCGGTGGACCGATACTCATAATCACACATCAGGGCAACACGCTCCTGAACCACTATTATAACCGGTGGACCGGTACACAATATCATAAATCACTGGGTCCGGCTCATTAATATTCCACTTTCAATTATAGTATATTTCCTTTCTTTAATCAGCACATCAATCATATTTATTTGCCTCGAATGAGAGATCGATAACCCGGGACACAAAGGTACACCGGTCGTACCGGTGCATATCCACTACTCAGTACCCTTCAACCATGAACCCAAGGACGCAAAGGTACCCTGGTCGTACTGGTGCATAAAGCTAACTCAGTACCCTACCGACAAGGACACCTAATCCATAAGTATGCATACCCCCTAACTAGGTCCGTAGAGCTAGGAAGAGTAAGATATAGGGCCTGGCTGGGGCACAAAGGCACACCAGCAAATACCAGAATAATCGTGGACTAAACCACGTCCTTAGGGTAGCGACCCCTAAGGAGTCACCATTCCCGATCTCGAGGTCTTTCACTTTAAGTAATAGTGTCTTAATTAAGGTGATCACGAAAAGCACGATAATCCGATAATTATTCACTTTCAATCGTTCTGATATCATTAATCGTTTCTTATTCAGATGATTATCCAGAATATCACAGAGAAACCATTAAGGCCATCCTAATTATCAAATACTCTTACTTGGCTAATCAGCATTATTTAATCATATAATAAAGGTCCACAATTCCAAAGACATTTTAGGTACAAACTACTCATTTTCCCTTTACTTATATAATTGTTAAGTATCCATTCCTTACTTGATAAATTACCACATTACCCTTAAGGTTGCATAATTACCAAATTACCCCTTGTCCACTTTAGATTACCAAATTGTCTCCTACACTTTTTAGACCACCATTTACCCCTCATAATTACTACACTTATCATATTTTCCTTTTGGTTGGTTATATTACCAAATCGCCCTTCTCCTTTGTTATAATTACTAAATTGCCCTTGAGTTGGATAAATTACCAAATTGCCCTTCTCCTTATCGTAGTTACCATTTTACCTCTCTCAATTATTTTTAATTGTCATTTACCCTTTTCAATTATCATAAATTCCAAATTAACCTTCCTCATAATTAATTTACCCCTCTTCATAATTACAATTACCAATTTTACCCTTCTCCATATTTAAAATTACCATAATGCCCTTTAATTGGTTAATTTACCAAATTACCCTTCTATAGCATCATACTTATCCAATTGCCCTTCTACAATCATAATTTAATTTCTAAATTACCTTTGGTCGTTATCATAATTACCACGTTACCCCTTACTCCCAAGTTTACCATAATATCCTTTTATTTACAAAATTACCATTTTATCCCTTACATCCAATTTTACCATAATATCCTTTTATTTATGAAAATTACCACCGTACATCTTTTACTTTACAAATTACTATTTTACCCCTTCACATCCAAGATTACCATCTTTATCTTTCCTTACATAATTACCATTTTGCCCTTCTTTTCCAAATTACCATATTACCCCTTTACTTATAAATTACCACTTCACCATTCACTTATAAAATTTACCATATTACCCTTTACTTATGAAATTACGATTTTGCCCCTTTACCTCCAAAATTACCATAGTGCCCTTTTTACTTGAACAATTACCATAATGCCCTCCTTCATCCAAAATTACTATTTTACCCCTACTTCCAAAATTACCATTTTACCCTTCTTTCTCACAACTTACAATTTTATCCTTTACTTGTAAATTATCATTTAACCATTTAATCATACAATTTCCATATTGTTCTTTTATCTCAAAAATTACCGAAATACCCTTTCCACTTATAAAATTTCCACTCAACCCCTTTTATTCACCATTTTTATGAATTTACTAACACTACATAAAATAATGATATTAATACTTCATTTTTATCATCTAAGTCCACCAACTTGTCATTTTTCAACATAATACTCATTAGCAACTACACACATTGATTTATATACCTCATAAGCATAATTACTAAAATACCCTTAAACAATAACATCATTCATGCATTAGCAACATGGTACATCATAACAAGTGTTTAACATTTCTATCCATATTCCAACTCCTTCCTTAATTAACATACCTACATATGGCACAAAAGTTATCATGCTATTTCTTTCTAACAAACAATATAAGAAACCATAAACATATCATGCTAAGCATACAAAACATGCATAAAATCATACTAAACCCTAAATGTGCTAGCATGCGTTTTTCCATATATTTAAGGGAGGATTAACGGTTACCTTAATCCCGCAAAATATCGAATCTTACCAAGCATAATTAGCAACTCAACACCTAAAAATAATATCCATCATATTTATGTTAGAAATAAGAATCCAAGTATAAAACTTTATAAAATTTAATTAATAAATCACTTAACATAAAATACCATTATACCTTAAAAATTAGCCAAATAATTTTTAAAATGAAGGGGAGCTCACGCTGCATGAGAAGCGTGAGTTTCATGCAAAACCCATGGGGGAAAAAGGCTCAAAGAGGGTGAAGGGAGCAAAATACATTATTTTCGGGTTAGGGTATTTAGGCTAGAAAAGAAGGTGGTTGGGGGAGGTTCTAAGGCAAGTGAATGGTGCAGAAGTGAAGAGGGGGGGGAGGTGGAGGCTAAGGGTGGTTTCGAAGCAGCTCAAGGCGGCGGAGACGGTGGCGGAGAGGCGGCGAAGGTGGCTGCCAAGATGGGTCGAGGGAAAGGGGCTGTGAAGGAAGGAAAAGGAGAGGAGAAAATGGAGGGGTGCAAGAGTTGGTTTCGGCCAACTAAGACATGTCGGTTGTAGAGGGGGTTGCAGAGTGTCGAACGGTGGGCTGAGTGGCGACAGAAGTTTCCGGACGGCGGCGGTATAGGCGGTTGCAGGTGGCTCGGCAGTAAGGGGAAAATCTGGGAAGAAAAAGGAAAAGGAGGAGAAGGGAGGAAGTGTAGGGCTCGAAGGGGCTGTGTGGTGGTGCAAGGTGGTAGTAGGCGGTGGCAGAAGGCGGCGCAGGGCTGGGCTTGGTGGTTCAGGCGGCGGAGGCTGGCGGTGATAAAAAAAACGAGGAAGAAAAATGGGGAAGAAGGAAGGAGAGAGGAGGGAGCTCGGGGGAAGAGAATGGATCGAAAATGAGGGGAATGGAGGGCTGGGTAGATGGAGAAAAAGAAGAGAGAGAAGAGAGGGGCAAGGATGGCCGGCGAACGGCGCTGCAGGTGGTGGTCGGGTGGCAGGGGAAGACGGGGAAGAAGAAGGAAAGAAACAAGGGCACGCGAGGCTGTGGTCCAGGGCTGGTTTGGCTCGAAAAGGGAAGGAAAACGACGGGGGAAGAGAGAGGGAGAGGGAGCAGGTGGTGGTGGCAGGTGCAGGGTGGCGGTCGGGGCTCGACAATGGCAGAAAGGAGAGTCGGGCGTGGGAGGAGGAAGAAAGGAGAAGAAGAAAGGGACGGGCGGCTGGACCGGCGCAGGAAAGGAGGGAGCCGGCCGGTCCAGGGGAAAAAATAAAGGAAGGAGGCGGGCTGGGAAGACGGGCGGCGCGTAAGGGAGAGAAGGGGGAGACGGGCCGAAGGCCCAATGCGCGGGGAGAGGGCTAGCCTGGCGAGGCAGCCCGAGGGAGGAAGAGAAAAAAAGAAAAAGAAAAGAAGAAAGGGAAAAAGGGAAAAAGGGTAAAAAGGGAAATGGTAAAATAGGGAAAATAATTTAAATTAATTTATAAAATCATAAAACATAATATTCTTGGTAAATTATTTAATTTAATAATTTAATTTATTATAATCTAATATTTTAGTTTAAAAAGGATAAAGTTGGTAAAATATTAGTTTTGGAAAATTATTTAAATAAAACAATATGATAAATAGCAAAATATTTATTTTTAATTTATTAAATACTCTTATCCAAATTTACATACTCTAAAATCTATAAAATAATTAAAATAAATAATTTTATAGGCAAATTTTATTTCAAATAAAGTTATTTATTAAAATATAGATTTTCAAAAATTTTGGGGTATTACAGTTTTAGCTTCCGCACTTAACTCTGTAAACGAAATTTTTTAGTTGTAAATTTTGGGGTGTTACACCGTCCCCGACCTGCCCCGTTGCCATCCCTACTCAAATTCACTTTCTTTGCTAAGGAATGTTGTACTAATCATGGGATAGAAAAGTTTTATGCTGTAGCCTGCAATTGCCGCCCTTTTGAAATTGATAAACTAGAAGCTAGAAGCCTAGAATAAATATTTTATTTCCTTCTCTTACAAGTTCCAACATTTATCCCAGCTTCCAAGCATTAAAGTTATGTACTACTTAATAGCTTTAATATTTTGTATTCTATTTGATATTGTGAGGTTTTAATGTTTTATGTGGTTTCATAATTTTCTCTTTAGATTTAGGGATGGAAAATAGAGCTAGTACTACCGATTCACCAAGTTAAATACCTCCATATTCATCCACTGTAGCTAGTAACCCCATTACTATTGAGCCATCTACAAATGAAGAAGAGGAAGATGTAGAAGTGCAACAACTTACTCTCGAGAAAAAAAGGAAGGAAAACTTCTATTGTATGGGAACATTTTAATGCAGTGGAAACTAATGGGAAGAAGAAGGCCATTTGTAGAGGTTGTAATAAAAGTCTAAGTGGGGGCCCAAAAATAGCTGCATGAGCATATAAAGAAGTGTGTAGGTTTTAAGGTTATATGAGGACTAGGCCAAAACAAGTTGCAATTAGCTCAAAAGGGGGAAGGAAAGGGAAAGATAATGATCATTGAATTCAATCAAGAAGTTTCAAGGCAAGACTTATGTAATATAGTGGGCATGCATGAGTATCCACTTTCTATAGTGGAACATGAAGGATTTAAAAAGTTTGTGTTCGGTCTTCAACCTTCTTTTAAGTTGATTTCAAGGAATACATTAAAGAGTGATATCCTTAAGATGTTTGAGTTTGATAAAAGCAAAACAATGTCCCTATTACGTTGCAATAAGAGTTGGATTTCAATCACTACTGACATATAGACCGCTCAAAATCAAAAGAAGGGTTTTATGGCTATAACAACTCATTGGATTGATACTCAATGGAACTTACAAAGTTGGATACTCAGGTACTTTTAATATTTTATCCACATCAAGTTTTAAGTTTTGATGTTAATAATATACTATGTTGTTCTCATTTTTATTTGTTGCTTTGTTTCCTTTTATCTTTGTTAAGGTTCATATATGTTCCTGCTCCCCACACAGCTAAAGTTCTTTGTGATGTTTTGTTAAATGTTTTGGTGGATTGGAATATTGGTACAAAGCTCACAACACTAACTTTGACAATTGTACTACCAATGATGCTATGATTGATGAGATGAAAAGGAGATTACAAGCAAAGTGTTTTTTGTTGCATGGAAAATATTTTCACATGCGCTGTGCTGCGCATATTATTAATTTGATTGTTAGGGATGGGATGGATGTAATCCAAAAGACAATTAAAAATATTCATGAGAGTGCGGTGTTTTGAAGGACAACACCAAAAAGAATAGAAAGGTTTGTAGGGGTTTGCCAAGAAAAAGTAGATCCATATACTAAGGCCTTAGTGTAAGAATGTAAGACAAGATGGAACTCCACTTTCTTAATACTTGATGTTGCATTGTTGTATGAAGATGTGTTTGAGAGGTTATCATGGTTGGAGCCTAGCTTTAAATGAAATGCCCCGAAAATTTCTAATTTTATAAACTACATTTAAATGATATTTATTCTAATATTTATTTAAATAAATTATTTTAAAATTGAATTAATTAGGGAAAATCAAGAAGAAATTTATAAGTATTTTTATTAGAAAGGAATTTGGGTATTTTAGCAAATTAAGCATTTTGTTTTGAAAATAATTAAGCAAATTATTTTAATTAAAATAAGAAGGAGAAAATATTTTCAAATTAATATTAATTTTATAAATAATTTAATTATAGAAAATTAGGGTGTTTTGCTAATTAAAAAGGAATTTATGGAAAATCTTTTAAAAATCCTAATTTAGCCT
This sequence comes from Tamarix chinensis, assembly GCA_030549775.1. Lineage (NCBI taxonomy): Eukaryota > Viridiplantae > Streptophyta > Magnoliopsida > Caryophyllales > Tamaricaceae > Tamarix > Tamarix chinensis. The sequence goes on from CM060181.1 coordinate 83,956,648, forward strand.
AAAAAGGGATTTTAAATATTATTTTATTTAAATATTAATATTTTTAAATATCCAAAATATTCTAATTAATTTAATTATTCCAAACCATTATTTTTCCTTTTTCCTTTTTCCTTTTTCCTTCTTTTCTTCTTTTTCTTCTTCTTCTTTTCTTTTTCTTTTTTCTCCTCTCCGAACTGGGCCAGCCCAGCGGCCCAGTTCCTCTTTTCCCTTCCTTTCTTCCTTCGGCCCAGCCCGTCCGCGCGCCGTTGCCTCCTTCTCCCGCCTCCAGCGCTGCGTTTTGTCCATCTTTTTACTAAAACTCGTCGTGTTATTTAATGAGCCAGCCCGCGCGTCCTCCTTCGCCCGTCCCCCTCTACGCCGCGTTTTGACTCCACTTCCACCTAAACCCGTCGTTTCATTAATGCCTACCTCCCTCGCGCTCGACCGGCCCGGTCTGCCCCTTTCTTTTCTTTTCTTTCCTCGCGAACCGCCCGGCCCAGCCTCTTTCTTCTTCCCCTTCGCGCCTGCCAGCCCCCGACGCCGTCGAACCTGCAACTTCCCCGCCGAAAATGGCGGCATCGGCTACGAGCAGTCTTACCGGCCGATTCACCCACCCTTCTCTTCCTATTAGCTCGCACATCATCTTGGAATAGTCAATTTACCTTAACTCTCTCTCATTCTCTCTCTCTGGCTTCTCGAATCTTCGACCCGACCCAAGCAACCGCCGGTCGATTTATGACACCGGCCACCAAAACCCTATCACCCAAACCCATCCTTCCGACCCCCAAAACCCTAATAACCCATCTAAACTCTTTAAATAGCCTAATGGTGGGTGTTTTCGAGACTTCTTCCTTCCGAAACCCCAAGTCAGAATCGCCCAGCCACCTCCCCATCAGACGCCATTATCTCCTTCCTCGGCCAACTTCAACACCTCCTCTTGCTACCAATCTCTTCCCTGAAATTTTCTCTAGCTAACTAAGCCATTCAAATCCTTCGATTCTTCTTGAATGAGCTGCCATAACCATGCAAAGTTGGTTAGTTGCTTCGACAGAAAATTTCACCCCGAGACGTTGAACCACCTTCCACCACCACATGCGCCGCTTATAACACCTTCCAAACCAACCATTAAATCCTACTAATTATCCTCTACAGCCCCATATAATTATTTTAATTTTTCTTCCTCTCCATCACCCATTTTCCTAATTTTTGGCCCTCTTAGATCACTTTTCCGGCCACCTCCGGGAACCACCGCCGGTGCCACCTTCATCCTCCAACTCAAGGTGAAACCCTAAAACTTTTAAATACTTAATTTCGATTTATTGATAATTATTATGCTTTTATTCTAATTTTTAATGCTAATTCAAGTTTAATTATTATTATTATAATTATTATTATTGTTGTTATCAACTGTATTTTAATTTCTAAATTTGGTTTACAGGTCTGGGAGTATTATTGAGTGAGATAAATTATTATTCTCGAATTTTTCCTATTTAATGTAATTATTACATGTTTAATAATATTATTAATAATATAATTAATATTATTATTGTTAGTATAATTAGTTATTTGATACTGCAATTATTTCAGGAGAAGTAGAAACCTAAAATTTTAATTAAGTCTCGTATCTTTGCCTTTTTATTATTATTTTTAGCATTTTTAACATTATTACTAATTATCTTATTATTATTAACCATATTAACTTTATATAATAAGTATATGTATAATATTAATATCTTTTTACATTTCAAATAGTATTATCATTAAATGGGGAGGTTTCAAAATCCACTTTGTAAATTTAAGGCTTAGATTATTATTGTTATTAAGTTTTCTATTAATATTACTACTATTAGTAATAATCTGTTATTATTAAAATTATTATTATAATAAATATTATTATTATTATTACCTTTACTAAATTTATTTCGGTAAAGGGTAGAAACCCTTATATCACCTTTTTACTTTAAATTATAATAGTATGTATTAATGTTTTAGTGGTTTTGGGCATAATTAATTAAGAATCAAGACTTAAGATAAATTAGAAACTAATAGTAGTATAGGAAGGAAGCTAATCCTAGTATTTCTTCCCCATAGTAGGTGAGCCCAGTCAAATCCCTCAAGTGGAATAGGAGCGTGCTCCAAGACCGGTGTCGTTTTAGGTAAGGAGTGCTAAGGTCTTTTATGTGCTTATTTGTATTATGTGCTTCGCATGCTATGTATCATGTGTTGTTATTATTAATTATTTCGTATGTGGTATGAGATGGAGTTAAAGTATGTTTTTGTATGGCATGTGTATTATATGTATATGACAATATGTGTTGTGACTCTATAAGACATATATGAGAGGACTTTGATGTGATTTGTGCGGGAGAAAGGATGAAAAAGGAGGATGGGGAAAGAATTTGATTAAGGGAAGTGAGTTAACCTAATTTTATGGTTTTATAAGGATTAATCTAATGTATGATTTTATGTGTGAAAGAGCAGAATTTATGGTTCGTTGGGAGAATCTAATTTAGGATGTTATTTGGGAGACGGTAATTTATGATGTTATCGAATTTATGGTGTGTTTGGGAGAATCTAATTTATGGTGTTAATTGGGAGAATCTAATTTATGATGTTATATGGGATAATCGAATTTATAATTTGTTTGGGAGAATTTAGTTTATGATGTTATTTGGGAGAATGTAATTTATAATATTATATGGGAGAATTTAAGTTATGATTTGATTGGGAGAGTTAATTTATAATTTGTTTGGGAGAATCTAATTCATGATGTTATTTGGGAAAATGTAATTTATGATATTATATGGTGGAATCTAATTTATGATTTGCTTGGGGGAATTCAATTTATAGTTTTCCTTGGGAGATTCTAATTTATAATTTTATGTGGAAGAATCTTTATGGCTTGAATTTAGGGTTTGGTATGGAAGAATCTTTATGATTTGAATTTAGGGTTCAGTATGGGTGAATCTTTGGTTTTGGTTGGATTGAATTTATGGTTTTGTATGACGGAATCTAGGGTTTACCTGGTGGTATTAATGGATGTATGTTAGTATTAGGGTTTGTATGATGATATTAAGGTTTGTATGGTGGTAATTATAGTTGTATGGAGGTATTAGGATTTACATGGTGATATTGATGGTTGAATGGTGGTATTAGGGTTTGCATGGTTGAATTTAGGGTTTCACGTGGAATTTTAGGATTTGCATGAAAACGGTTCAAGGTTTGCATGGGGAGATTAATGTTTGCATGGAAGATAAATTTACGTGTGAAAAGTTGATTTGGGATGTAAGGGAGGAAGTAGAAGAGTTATTTGGGTGTTTGAATATTTTGGGTGAAAAATAATACGTAAGACATTATAAGGGTATGGAGGAGACTGAATTATGATTTGTTGTGGTTAATTGAGGTATATGGTGGCTGATTAGGGTTTTTGGTGTTATCATGTGCATATGGTGATTAAAGTGTAATTGTGATGTGTGGTGATTTATGCATGTTTGGTAAAAGCCTTTGAATAAGATACCTAAAACATTAATCACGTAAAGAGGAAGATGTTGAGCCGGGCCCAGACCGATCCACCGGCATAATAGTGGCCAGGTACTGCGGTAACCTGGAGATCGATCCACCGGCTTAATAGTGGTAGGGTATGTTACCCTAGTGACCGATCCACCGGCAATAATAGTGGGGGATCCCGAGCTCAACGAACCAAACTATACATGTTGATAATAAGTGGGAAGACATTATCTACTTACAGTGGAACACCGTGCGAGAAGGGGCCAGACCGATCCACCGGCTATAATAGTGGCAGGGTATGTTACCCTCGCGACCGATCCACCGGCTAAAATAGTGGCAGGGTATGTTACCCTTGCGACCGATCCACCGGCTAAAATAGTGGGGTTCCCGTACTCGTATGGACTTGATAAAAAGTATGGTGTGAAATGAATTCTAATAATAGATTAATGAAATGATTAATCCAGTCTACAATCGGGCCTTATACTCTTACTTGGATGGTTGTATGTATTTATGTGATCATATTGGTCTTATGCATTTATAAGCATTCCCTTCTATGTTCTGCATGATTTATGTGTCGGTGTGTTGGCCTTAGTGATCAAGTCTCCTTACTCAGTACTGGACCCGTACTGATACTACATTGATTGATGGGTCCTGTGATGATCCACCGATGGTGGGGAGCAGACCTCTTGTGCAGGTTTAAGATCAGAGATTGTTTGGGGTGGCAGGCCTGACTTGAGTGAGTAGGCAATCCGGAATTTGACTCATCGGGTTTTATATTGTTTAAATGTATTTCTATTTGGAAGTTACAAGTGTTAATAAACATTTATGCGTACTCTGATTTTGTTGTATGATCTTTCGAATTCATTTATGAATGGTTAATTTGAATTTAACGTAAATCTTTTCTTTAGCCTTAGCACTTGGTACTGAAACGGTCGGAGAGAACCGGTTTGGTACTAAGTGTGGCGGTAACATTCCCAGAATTCACAGGTTTTAAGTGTTTCTATCTTAATTGCTTCCGCTTTCAAAAAAAAAGTAGTGAATTTTGGGGTGTTACAAGTTGGTATCAGAGCAGGTTTCGACCATGCTCTTCCGTGTTCTTTAAAATTTTTAAATTGATACCACAGGATGGTATCGAAGTTGATTTCAACCAAGCTCCTTCATTTTTAAATTTTTCTCTAAGCTGATACCACAAGTTGGTATCAGAGTGGTTGGTCTTTCGGCCACGCTCGTTTTCGGAAATAAATTTGGTTTTCGGACTTTGTATTTGATTTTGAAGTGTGTTTTGACCGCTCCTCTATTTGTTTTAAACTTTTTAAGCTGATACCACAAAGTGGTATCAGAGCTTTTGGTTGTTGAGAATTGGGTTTTGGTTAGAGATTCGGTTCTCACGATCCTAAATGTTTTAACTGAAAATGTATTTACCTTGTTTCAAGTAAATTTTAAAATCCGGATTAGCTTGTGAGGATTGTACGATGGGGTAGCATAAGTGACCTTCTGTTTTACTGCCGTGATTATGGTTTTGTAATTAGTTTATTCTCAAGGGGGTAGTAACCCCACTAGATTAACCCTAGTCTTGTAGGTTTTACGGATTGATAACCTTAGTGTGGACCTTGCCGGAATAGATATGATATGATATAAATTGTAATATATATTTTTTTAGAGTTGTGTACTCTTTAAAACTTTCGTTCCTTTATTTTGTGTGAACTTCACGTTATAATTTTTTGTTGTTATTCTCTTGTAAGATTTTATTTTAAAGAATAGTATTTTCGTAACTTGTTTTGACTTTAAGTATGTACTTCTTTCTTATTTGAATTCCATTGTATTTGATCTGCTAAGCATTGATTCTCCTCCTTTTATTTTGCTTCCTATGCCTTGTTTGTTTCAACTTTGCTTGGTTTAGTTTTGTAAAACATCGTTTTACTGTTCTTCGGATTTACTTTTAACCTATTTATTGTGGTTAATGCTTTATTCAATCGTTTTGACAAGTTTTCGCTACTTAGATTTTCCCTTAATTTCGGGGACGAAGTTCCTTTTTAAGGGGGTAATGATGTAATACCCTGTATTTTTAAAATCCAAATTTATTAAGTTTAATGATTTTATTAATGTAATTTGATGTATATAATTAATTATCTTAATTTCGATTTGTCCTATGGATTTATCGACGATTCAAATTCATAGTTAAATTTAGTTAAATTCTTATGAGTTCGATTTTTTGGTTAATAATATATATTCCCGTTCTTTCTCGTATTTTCATATTTTAGATTTGTTATTTTTTTATTATTATTATAACTTTGTCATGTGATTACGACAATATTTTGAAGTTATATTTTGTTGACAAAATTCATTATTTAAATTATAGAATTCCTATTGAATAGTTAAATTTATTGTAATGATTTTATTAGTAGAAAATATTTTCGACTCTAAATTATTCGTTTCAATTGTTAATATTTTTGGGAAGTTTTTAATTTAGAAGACGTATTCAGGAATTTCTTTCCAAAATTATCTTTATTTTGTTGTATGCTTTTGATTTACAGGAAATGACTAAATTGGGCTCGAGGTGCTAGAGTTCAACTTAAATATTTTACTACATGCTTTAAATAATTTTCCTTAGTTCTTATAATATATTTCCAGAAATAATACATATTTTTTTTTATGTTCATCGGTTATTCCTTCCAAGAGTGTTTCCAAAATTTTTATATAACTCTTTTATTAATTCTGAGCCTTCGGATCTTTTCAAAATAGATTTTCGATAAATAAATTTTTGATTAAATTCTCCCAATATTTATATTTAATATTTAGTATTTAAATTGAACTTATACCCAGGTACAACAACCCATAGTTCGTCTCTAAGGGGGTAGTTTTTTTTATAAGTGTTGTATTTATATGGTGTCCCTATTTTCGTGGATTTAAATTTTCTTTAGTAATTTTATTCCTAAGGGGGTAGTTTATATGGGTATTAGCGTTAGTCGGTTTTCTATACACTTAGAGCATTTTCTCCCTAACCCTAGGCGCTCCCGGAGACTTCGGGGGCGAAGTCTGTTTTTAAGGGGGTAGTGATGAAATGCCCCGAAAATTTCTAATTTTATAAACTACATTTAAATGATATTTATTCTAATATTTATTTAAATAAATTATTTTAAAATTGAATTAATTAGGGAAAATCAAGAAGAAATTTATAAGTATTTTTATTAGAAAGGAATTTGGGTATTTTAGCAAATTAAGCATTTTGTTTTGAAAATAATTAAGCAAATTATTTTAATTAAAATAAGAAGGAGAAAATATTTTCAAATTAATATTAATTTTATAAATAATTTAATTATAGAAAATTAGGGTGTTTTGCTAATTAAAAAGGAATTTATGGAAAATCTTTTAAAAATCCTAATTTAGCCTAAAAAGGGATTTTAAATATTATTTTATTTAAATATTAATATTTTTAAATATCCAAAATATTCTAATTAATTTAATTATTCCAAACCATTATTTTTCCTTTTTCCCTTTTCCTTTTTCCTTCTTTTCTTCTTTTTCTTCTTCTTCTTTTCTTTTTCTTTTTTCTCCTCTCCGAACTGGGCCAGCCCAGCGGCCCAGTTCCTCTTTTCCCTTCCTTTCTTCCTTCGGCCCAGCCCGTCCGCGCGCCGTTGCCTCCTTCTCCCGCCTCCAGCGCTGCGTTTTGTCCATCTTTTTACTAAAACTCGTCGTGTTATTTAATGAGCCAGCCCGCGCGTCCTCCTTCGCCCGTCCCCCTCTACGCCGCGTTTTGACTCCACTTCCACCTAAACCCGTCGTTTCATTAATGCCTACCTCCCTCGCGCTCGACCGGCCCGGTCTGCCCCTTTCTTTTCTTTTCTTTCCTCGCGAACCGCCCGGCCCAGCCTCTTTCTTCTTCCCCTTCGCGCCTGCCAGCCCCCGACGCCGTCGAACCTGCAACTTCCCCGCCGAAAATGGCGGCATCGGCTACGAGCAGTCTTACCGGCCGATTCACCCACCCTTCTCTTCCTATTAGCTCGCACATCATCTTGGAATAGTCAATTTACCTTAACTCTCTCTCATTCTCTCTCTCTGGCTTCTCGAATCTTCGACCCGACCCAAGCAACCGCCGGTCGATTTATGACACCGGCCACCAAAACCCTATCACCCAAACCCATCCTTCCGACCCCCAAAACCCTAATAACCCATCTAAACTCTTTAAATAGCCTAATGGTGGGTGTTTTCGAGACTTCTTCCTTCCGAAACCCCAAGTCAGAATCGCCCAGCCACCTCCCCATCAGACGCCATTATCTCCTTCCTCGGCCAACTTCAACACCTCCTCTTGCTACCAATCTCTTCCCTGAAATTTTCTCTAGCTAACTAAGCCATTCAAATCCTTCGATTCTTCTTGAATGAGCTGCCATAACCATGCAAAGTTGGTTAGTTGCTTCGACAGAAAATTTCACCCCGAGACGTTGAACCACCTTCCACCACCACATGCGCCGCTTATAACACCTTCCAAACCAACCATTAAATCCTACTAATTATCCTCTACAGCCCCATATAATTATTTTAATTTTTCTTCCTCTCCATCACCCATTTTCCTAATTTTTGGCCCTCTTAGATCACTTTTCCGGCCACCTCCGGGAACCACCGCCGGTGCCACCTTCATCCTCCAACTCAAGGTGAAACCCTAAAACTTTTAAATACTTAATTTCGATTTATTGATAATTATTATGCTTTTATTCTAATTTTTAATGCTAATTCAAGTTTAATTATTATTATTATAATTATTATTATTGTTGTTATCAACTGTATTTTAATTTCTAAATTTGGTTTACAGGTCTGGGAGTATTATTGAGTGAGATAAATTATTATTCTCGAATTTTTCCTATTTAATGTAATTATTACATGTTTAATAATATTATTAATAATATAATTAATATTATTATTGTTAGTATAATTAGTTATTTGATACTGCAATTATTTCAGGAGAAGTAGAAACCTAAAATTTTAATTAAGTCTCGTATCTTTGCCTTTTTATTATTATTTTTAGCATTTTTAACATTATTACTAATTATCTTATTATTATTAACCATATTAACTTTATATAATAAGTATATGTATAATATTAATATCTTTTTACATTTCAAATAGTATTATCATTAAATGGGGAGGTTTCAAAATCCACTTTGTAAATTTAAGGCTTAGATTATTATTGTTATTAAGTTTTCTATTAATATTACTACTATTAGTAATAATCTGTTATTATTAAAATTATTATTATAATAAATATTATTATTATTATTACCTTTACTAAATTTATTTCGGTAAAGGGTAGAAACCCTTATATCACCTTTTTACTTTAAATTATAATAGTATGTATTAATGTTTTAGTGGTTTTGGGCATAATTAATTAAGAATCAAGACTTAAGATAAATTAGAAACTAATAGTAGTATAGGAAGGAAGCTAATCCTAGTATTTCTTCCCCATAGTAGGTGAGCCCAGTCAAATCCCTCAAGTGGAATAGGAGCGTGCTCCAAGACCGGTGTCGTTTTAGGTAAGGAGTGCTAAGGTCTTTTATGTGCTTATTTGTATTATGTGCTTCGCATGCTATGTATCATGTGTTGTTATTATTAATTATTTCGTATGTGGTATGAGATGGAGTTAAAGTATGTTTTTGTATGGCATGTGTATTATATGTATATGACAATATGTGTTGTGACTCTATAAGACATATATGAGAGGACTTTGATGTGATTTGTGCGGGAGAAAGGATGAAAAAGGAGGATGGGGAAAGAATTTGATTAAGGGAAGTGAGTTAACCTAATTTTATGGTTTTATAAGGATTAATCTAATGTATGATTTTATGTGTGAAAGAGCAGAATTTATGGTTCGTTGGGAGAATCTAATTTAGGATGTTATTTGGGAGACGGTAATTTATGATGTTATCGAATTTATGGTGTGTTTGGGAGAATCTAATTTATGGTGTTAATTGGGAGAATCTAATTTATGATGTTATATGGGATAATCGAATTTATAATTTGTTTGGGAGAATTTAGTTTATGATGTTATTTGGGAGAATGTAATTTATAATATTATATGGGAGAATTTAAGTTATGATTTGATTGGGAGAGTTAATTTATAATTTGTTTGGGAGAATCTAATTCATGATGTTATTTGGGAAAATGTAATTTATGATATTATATGGTGGAATCTAATTTATGATTTGCTTGGGGGAATTCAATTTATAGTTTTCCTTGGGAGATTCTAATTTATAATTTTATGTGGAAGAATCTTTATGGCTTGAATTTAGGGTTTGGTATGGAAGAATCTTTATGATTTGAATTTAGGGTTCAGTATGGGTGAATCTTTGGTTTTGGTTGGATTGAATTTATGGTTTTGTATGACGGAATCTAGGGTTTACCTGGTGGTATTAATGGATGTATGTTAGTATTAGGGTTTGTATGATGATATTAAGGTTTGTATGGTGGTAATTATAGTTGTATGGAGGTATTAGGATTTACATGGTGATATTGATGGTTGAATGGTGGTATTAGGGTTTGCATGGTTGAATTTAGGGTTTCACGTGGAATTTTAGGATTTGCATGAAAACGGTTCAAGGTTTGCATGGGGAGATTAATGTTTGCATGGAAGATAAATTTACGTGTGAAAAGTTGATTTGGGATGTAAGGGAGGAAGTAGAAGAGTTATTTGGGTGTTTGAATATTTTGGGTGAAAAATAATACGTAAGACATTATAAGGGTATGGAGGAGACTGAATTATGATTTGTTGTGGTTAATTGAGGTATATGGTGGCTGATTAGGGTTTTTGGTGTTATCATGTGCATATGGTGATTAAAGTGTAATTGTGATGTGTGGTGATTTATGCATGTTTGGTAAAAGCCTTTGAATAAGATACCTAAAACATTAATCACGTAAAGAGGAAGATGTTGAGCCGGGCCCAGACCGATCCACCGGCATAATAGTGGCCAGGTACTGCGGTAACCTGGAGATCGATCCACCGGCTTAATAGTGGTAGGGTATGTTACCCTAGTGACCGATCCACCGGCAATAATAGTGGGGGATCCCGAGCTCAACGAACCAAACTATACATGTTGATAATAAGTGGGAAGACATTATCTACTTACAGTGGAACACCGTGCGAGAAGGGGCCAGACCGATCCACCGGCTATAATAGTGGCAGGGTATGTTACCCTCGCGACCGATCCACCGGCTAAAATAGTGGCAGGGTATGTTACCCTTGCGACCGATCCACCGGCTAAAATAGTGGGGTTCCCGTACTCGTATGGACTTGATAAAAAGTATGGTGTGAAATGAATTCTAATAATAGATTAATGAAATGATTAATCCAGTCTACAATCGGGCCTTATACTCTTACTTGGATGGTTGTATGTATTTATGTGATCATATTGGTCTTATGCATTTATAAGCATTCCCTTCTATGTTCTGCATGATTTATGTGTCGGTGTGTTGGCCTTAGTGATCAAGTCTCCTTACTCAGTACTGGACCCGTACTGATACTACATTGATTGATGGGTCCTGTGATGATCCACCGATGGTGGGGAGCAGACCTCTTGTGCAGGTTTAAGATCAGAGATTGTTTGGGGTGTTACATTAAATGTTGTCCTAGTCTTGAGGAGTGGAAAATGGCTTGGATTATTTGTTCAAAATTATTATTGTTTTATGAGGTTACTTTGTTATTTTCGGGAAATAATTATCTTACTTCTAACTTGTATTTCCCTAAGGTATGTTAGATTAGATTATCTTTGACTAAATGGGCATTTGAGGAAGATGAAGATATTAAGAATATGGCTGAAAAAATGTTAGAGAAATTTAATAAATATTGGAGTGTTATTCATGGGATTATGGCACTAGAAACCATTTTGGATTCCCGATTTAAAATGAAGTTGGTGGAATGTTATTATACCTTGATTTATCCAAACCCTACTTATGATGATGTAGAGAAAGTTCGTAGAACATGTTATGAATTATTTCATGAATATGAGGAGATACTGAAGCGTATAGAGAGAAATAAAAGTATATCTTATGGTTTAACTATTTCTAGTCATACTTCCTATGGTGGTAGTGCTAGTTTGGGTTCTATAGGAGTAGACATATATGAAAAGTGGTTAGCTAACCATGGCATCACTAATTCATCACAAAAGAATGAGTTAGACTATTCTTTGGAGGAGGCTGTTATGCCAATTATGGAGAACTTTGATGTTTTTTCATGGTGGAAGGCAAACACTAAGTTTCCAATTTTGCAACACATAGCTAGATATATTCTTGCTATTCATACTTCCACAATTTCTTTAGAATCTGCTTTTAGCACGAGCAGTTGGTTTATCACTCCTCACCGCAATCGGTTACATCCAAAGACTTTAGAAGCATTGATGTGTGGTCGAGATTGGCTTTGGGCATCAATGATGAGTGACGATGGTGATATTTTGTTCACATTATTAAAATTTAGTTTAATTATGAAATATGTATTCTTTTATCGATTGATTTTATTATTTCAATTTTTTTCTAGATAATAATGATTATGAAGTATCATATTATCATGGGGCTTGTTGTGCTTCTTTTGAGGATGAGGAGTCCGCTGATGGTGAAAATGAGGTAAAGCTTAGATGTTTATAAATTTAATAATGTTATTAGTAAATATAATATATATATTCTATAATATATATGAATATATATACATTTTTTTACTATTTATTTTTACTTTTTTTATGTATCAGGTACATGCATTATGATTGAAGTCTGAAGATTCAAGAATGTAGATTGGAAAGTTCATCCTATCATGATTCATGAATGTCATTTGTGTTCTACTAGTTTTTTATTTCTTTTGGACATTATCTACTAGTTTTAAACAATATTGTTGTTGACATATTTTACCATGTTTTTCTATTATGCTACAGACACATTATCAACTTTAGCCACTAAGTTGATGAATTATTGGCTTTTTCTATTTTTTATATACATTTTAATGTCAAAAAATAATTCCATAGGTGAATTCTGCATAATTAAAAATTTTGACATGTAAACGAGTAATGATAATGGATAAATAGGTAATTTTAATTTGTCGGGTAACAGGGTTAATGGAAAACAGATTATCCATCGAGTATCAGGTATCTGCCAGATATGGATATGGGTGAGGTAACTGATACCCGTTCAGGTACGGGTATGGATAAGGGGTACCTGATCCGTACTCACCCTGTTGCCATCCCTATGCAAGGTTGGTTAGAATTAAAACAGTTGCATGATGATTAACTAGATAATTTAAGTCCTAACCAACTCATATATCTAGTTGGGCATGGTTATTTTGTAACTAAAGAGTTGCACTCTTATATAAGTGCAAGAAATGGCTGAATGAAACGGTTTTTGGTCAGCCATTTATTCTCTTTGCTTGAGAATCCTAACCTCCATGGTTAGTGCATACCTTGGTTGAATATTATCTAAAATTCTTGTATCTTTTATCTTGAGTGATACATTACTCAAGTGGTGGATTCAAGTATATGAGTTAAGGGTTACTTAGTTCATATATTCACCTCTTTATCTCCCTTCTTCCATCTTCATTTTTTGTGGTCTTTTCCATCCATCATTTTTCATGCCTAACTTAACCCAATTTATATCCACCATGTATCAACATGTGATAACAACATACCCTTAGGATTACAATTCATGAATTCTCAAAAAATCCTAATTTCACAAATTCAACATAACTTTTCTCATTAGACTCTTATGAACCCCAAATTTTGTAAAAATTCCTAAAATTACAATAATAACAACATATGAAAAAATAAATGTGTAAATCTAACATTTCACACATGTGACAATAAATCCGCCCTTATCATTACTACTCCCACTTTAGTCATTTTTTTTTTCATTTCTTGATCTTAAATTGTTCTTAATCATTCCACATATTCCACACTAGATATTTATTACATTTATAACCATTTAACATATTAAAATATTAAATATCTCATTTTAACCTAAACTAACCAAAACACCCCTAAACTAACCAAAACACCCATTTTCACAAAAAAATCAATATCTCCCAATATAGATGGTTCCCAACTTCTATTATATCATCATGATACTAATTAACACATTATTAATCATAATTACATACCTAAATAAGCCATAATAAAATACCATAGGTCACATGTTCACACTTAGGGTTACAAAGCGAGATTACCGCAACAACAACATTTAAGGTTATACTTTTGACATGTTCTCACTTTACATAGATTTGATACAACATCTTCATACCATAACAATATCAAAATAACATTATCATTGTAACAATATCTAGTATGAGATATCATACAAAAATACACATTACACGTACAAAAACCTAGTTATGACATATATCCTTACCAAAGTATTTCAGGTCTTTGTGCACATATAACTTAAGGTACCTCCTTTTATAACATAATAATAACACCTAATAATTAATAAAAATACAAAATTATAAATCAATGAATAAAATAAAGAAAAGGAAAGTGGAAAAGTGAAGAAAAATTGAGCTAAACCAAGTGAACGACTTTGGTGGAAACACTGCGCCAAAATGGAGGGAGCAATGACACTTATTGTCATTGATATGGAAGGGGGAACAACAAGGAGGGATAAGGCTAGGGGAGGAAGTGGTTGTTGTTGCCTAAGCTTAAGGGAAGGTAATGGTGGGGATGGCCAGAGCTTAGGGTGAGTTGTGATGTTTAGGGCACATGGTAGGTTATGGTTGCTGCATTGAGGGGCGTTGTTGGGTTAGGGTGGGGTTTTGGTGAGGGTGAGGTAAGGATAAATGAAGATAGGGAAGAAAACATGAAGGCTTTGGTGTTGTTTCCAGTTGACAATGGAATTGCACATGAGGGAGGGAAGTTAGGTAGATTTGTGTGGTTCTTAAAGGAGATGATGTATAGGCACGAGAATGTTGTAACACCCCCAAAAATTACAGTTGAATTTTTTTTTCATCTCTAAAATCACATACCATAATGGGAGATGTTACCATCGTGATCAATATAAGTCTGGCCCTTGACCAACCTTATACCAACCACAAGGATAAAAGAATAAACTCACTTGTAATATCATAACAGAAATAAATTAAAATGTAAAATTAAACATTGATATATGGAAAATTCTAGAACATAATAAAGTCAAGCGTCGATATATAAGAGTACTAGAAATATATAATACGATTTCACTACTAAGAAAAACATAAAATACTAGTGGAAAAATAAGTCTGAGGTGCACTCTCTCCGCCTCTAACCTAGAATATCATGACATCACTATGCCCTGATCAAATCATCATATGCAGCAAAGTCCTCTATAACATCATCACTTACCTACATAGACTCGGTAGCGGCCACTACACATAGAAATGAGTAGCACCCATAAGAGGGGTGATCAGTACGCTACTTACTGAGTAAGGTAACAATACTGTTAAGTTAAAGCATACCAATGATATAATGCACACAGTAGATTATGTTAGATCATTTACCCCTATTAGAGTTTAAAGCCGTTAGTGCAGTATTTACACATCTCTCAAATAATATCCACATGGGTTCGACGACCCTACTATTATGACCAGTGGACCGGTAACTATGTCATCTAGAGTAGAGCACTTCTGACCACTATTATGATCGGTGGACCGGTAAACCTAATACAATCCAAGGAAAAATGATCCTGACCACTATTATAACCAGTGGATCGGTAAGTATGCTACAATCCAGGGTAGAACACATTTGACCACTATTATAACTGGTGGATTGGTAAATATACTACACACGGTTCCGACCCATGTAGTGTTCCATTGTAAGTGATTAGTGTCTTTTCCGTAAATTAATCTCATCCAAGGTTTCCATTATTTGAGCTTGGGACCCCCACTATCATAACTCGTGAACCGGTACTAGAAAATCCAGGGCATAATGCACCTGACCACTATTATAACCGGTGGATCGATAAATTTACTACACATGGTTCCAACCCATGTGGTGTTCCACTGCAAGTGATTAGTGTCTTTTAAATAGATTAATCTCATCTAAGGGTTTCATTATTTGAGCTTGGGACTCCCACTATTATAATCGGTGGACTGGTACTAGAAAATTTAGGGCAAAACACACATGGCCACTATTGTAACCGGAGAATCAGTAATATACTACAATCTAGGGTATAATGCACCTGACCACTATTATAACCGATGGACTGATAAATATCCTACACATATGTCCGACTCAATGATATTCCACTTTTAAGTAATTAGTGTCTTATTCATATCTTATTTGTTAGATATCACACACCCATCTATGCATAAACCATGTAAGACTCGTGACCTACTACCACCCCAACCAAACATGGCCTTATGGAAACCCTAATCTTTTAACCCGGAATATCCACACTTTTCGATGATCCCAGGAGCCTCCAACATTATCCACCAACCCAAATGTGTCATTAGAAACCTCATACTCATGGGTCATGTCTCACTCTCCTTTCCCCCCACTTATGATCACTATTGCCCTTTAGAATTTCCCCCTCAAAACCCTAATTTTTTGCCTATGTAGTTCTAGCATCTCTTCCTCTTCTTACCTAGCCCTATGCTTTCAATATTCAAGTATATGTCACCATACTCACCCTACTCCAAATTCTTATAGCGTAACTCCCTCAACTCCATATGTGATAGCAACCTCCTAAATGTTCACCTCCAAAAACCCTAATCTCCCATTTATTTTCGTACCCCTTTTGTTACACAACTCCACCTTCCATTTGACTAGACCCACGTCCTCCATGTGGTATACCCCTCACAAAAATCTCTATGTACAACCCAACTCCCTCAACTTCTCCCCACGATAACGCCCTATCCTTAGGGTTGATCCCAAAAACCCTAATTTTCCCCATACAACTTACCAAAAATCCCCCATGTCCCCCAACTACCCAAAACACATGATAAGACTTTGCAAACACATATAGAAACAAGTAGTGAGGGTCACACACATCATTACCATAGGCCCTTGCAAGCCAAGCTGCACAACAAACTTAGATCACATATACATATATACACATTTTATATAGGTACATTTATTCCACAACCACATAAGTATAACCCTAACATAACCGTATCTTTACCTAATTGGCCCCAATAATACCCCTAAAAAGCATAGTTAAATTTTTTGTTTAATTAAAACAAATACAAGCACGAAGGTGCTATTGTCGTGATTGGTACAAGCCTGGCCCCCAACCAGTCTCACACCAACCACAAGGCTAAGGAAAGAATTTCACAATCATTAAACACACTTAAGGTAGATAAACATAAAAATTCAAAATACTCATAAAGAGGGAATTAGAGTGCGAAATCAAAGCGATAATACAAAATTAAAATAGATACAAAGCCAAGCCCTCGATGGGAAAAAGTTATACAATAATAAAGTAAAACAAGAGAAATGTAGAGAGTCCAGCCGACATTCACTCTCAGCCCCAAGTAAGTTTAACGGTCATCACACATCCCCGCTTGATGCATCCAGTATGTCATAGGCATCAAACACGGTACCTCCTACCTATAAAATTTCATAAGAGCCCTTTGCTCGTGGAAATGAGTAGCACCCATGAAATGGGTGGTCAGTACGTTACATATTGAGCAAGGCATACAAAGCATAATTCAGGTTCATATTATCAGGCCAAACTTAGACTAATATTTCATCTTACACATTTCTTGTAATAATTTCGTGTGAGTACAGGAACTCCACTATTATAGCCGGTGGATCGAAAACACTCCACAGGGCAAAACGCACCTGACCACTATAATAGCCGGTGGACTGGAATCACTCCATAGGGTAAAATGCACCCGACCACCATTATAGCTGGTGGATCGGAATCACTCCATAGGGTAAAATATACCTGACCACTATTATAGCCAGTAGATAGGAAAATTAACCTCACTAGCCCCGACTCACATGGTGTTCCACTGTAAGTAATTAGTGTCTTTCCTAGTTTTATATTTCTCTCTTATACATTTCTCATATTAATTCAGCATGAGTACGGGAACCCCACTATCGTAGCTGGTAAACTGGAAATACTCCACAAGATGGAAGCACTTGACCACTATTATAGTCGGTGGACCGGAAAATCAACCTCATTGGCCCCGACTCACGTGGTGCTTCATGGTAAGTAATTAGTATCTTTCCATGTCTTATTACCATAAAATTTTGGTTTATCGAGCCCGAATCCCACACTATTTTAGCTGGTGTACCAAAAATACCCCACAAGATAGAACACACCTGACCACTATTATAGCCGATGGATCAAAAAAATCACTCCACAGGGCAAAACACACCTGCTCACTATCATAGCCAGTGGACTGGAAAAATATATCCTCACTGGGCCATGGCTAGATAATCTTTCACTTTAAGTGTTTAGTGTTTTATTGGTATCTTATTCCACACACAACCCCACCAAGACATACATGACCCATTAAACTCCCCATGTTCACCCTTTTATTCTCAGCTTCTCGAAAACCCTATCCCATATCTTGGAAATTCTACACCCTCTAGTACATTTAGATGTCCTTTCCCCTTTTTGCCTCATTACCATGAATACCTAACTCTTGTGTGCGTGGGTCGAGGCCCACTTTTTGTATCTCTAGGTCAACTCACTATCACTCTCTAGGGTTCTCCTCTAGAAAACCCTAATTTGGCCTATATGGCCCAACCTTCCTCTATCCCACACAACTCATGCTCCTTTGTCCCCAATTCATCACCTCACTTGATTCATCCCAAGCACCTCACTTTACTTCCCATTTAACACATGTGGCCATGAAACCCTAATTGGCCATCCCAAAACGCTAGCACCCCTCTTTCCTCATACGATGTTATCCCTTCATCACTCTTACTTACCATCCCATCTTCCACATGACACATATCCAACACACCTTATGACCCCAAGACTTCCTTCCCATCTTTTTCTAGTCACCATGAGAACCCAAAACTCTTCTACAAGTGGTTTAAGGCATCACTCCCCATAACTCGATTTCGACTCCTCTTTTCTTCCTAGGGTTTTCCTTTGGAACCCAAATCTAGCCTATGTGGCTTCACTTCCCTTCATCCTA
This sequence comes from Tamarix chinensis, assembly GCA_030549775.1. NCBI lineage: Eukaryota > Viridiplantae > Streptophyta > Magnoliopsida > Caryophyllales > Tamaricaceae > Tamarix > Tamarix chinensis. The sequence goes on from CM060181.1 coordinate 83,975,219, forward strand.
CACAACCCATACTCTTCTTGGTTACCAAAATCATCACTTCTCTTGAAACACACCCGACATCACATCCTTACTATCCAACTCCGACACATGATCACAAAAACCCTAGTTCGCTCCTCAAAACCCTAATACTCCTCCTTTCTTTTATGTCACCCCCTCAACATCCAAATACCTTTTTCTCACTTGGCTCACTTTTCCTCCATGCGAATCCACTTCCATCTTTTATTCCCCATTCTAACAATTTCCATTAGTTTTCCCTAAATTTCCCTTAGTTTTTCCTTCCTTGCAAACTTCTCTCACTTAGGGTTTCCTCCCAAAACCCTAATCAAGTCTCTCATGTATCCTTACACCAACCCACGTACTATTTTTCACATCTAGACAATAATTACCCCAACAATTCTTCTCTTACCTTACTTAACCCTCAAGTCAAATTTTTCCACGTAAGAGTCATACCCATGCAAGGGCTAACCATCCCATACAAATCCTATACTCCCCATGCATGTTTTAGTCCATTCCCTTAATTTATTTCCATTATTCCTCCTTTTGTCCGCCCACAGGTCATGAGATATTAAGGTCATCCTTACCATCCTCTAGTTAACTCACTTTCCTCACTCTTTTCCATTTCTCTCACAACCACATCATACTATTTAGGGCCTTCTATCATGCATGTCACGAGGGAAATATAACATAAGCACATCCAAGTACAAGTAGCAATACCACATTACACATGTCATAAAACACATGCAGATTATATGAGCTTTATACTTAGCAAGCTGAACAACAAGAGAAAATCTATAATATATAAGGCACACAGATCAAATCAACACACATATCACATTTTTCACAGACATTAGACCTCAACCATATGTAACACCCCCAAAATTCACTACTAAAAATTTTTATTTTATTAAAAGATGCAATGAAAGCAAAGAAAACAAGACTATGAATTTCTAAGACATTACCACCACACTTAGTACTAGACCGGTTCACTCCTACCGTTTCAGTAACAAGTGCTAAGGCTAAAAGAATAAAATGCAGATTGCTAGGAATTCAAACCATATTGAAATCAGAGTAACGCAAATAAACATTTTACAAGAATAGAATCCACCAATGGTGGTTATAAGAATAAAGATTACATTTAAATCAGGAATTATAAAAGAAAGAGTGAAACCCTAAAAGTTTTCGGATAATCCTTAAGCACTTTCTTGTTATCCACTTGACTAGCACCTGCAATAGACTTGCTAGGGACACTACCCATTGAATAGGCAAGGGCTCCACAAATGGAACCCTTCAGTACTATGGTACTAAGTAACCCTTTAAACTACATTGAAAAGTAGGTCCGCAATGCAACACATGATACAAAGCTATATAGACGTTTAATAAGAAATGCATATGCGACATCTACATACTTAACAACTCCATCACATATTAATAGGTTAGAACGTGAAATCAATACTTTTGGGCCTTAAACTAGTAATCAATCATTATTCCATCATCTCTCAAATTATATCCATGTGAGTGTGGGAACCCCACTATTATAGCCGATGGACCAAAAACATACAGGGTAAATGCTCCTGACCACTATTATTCGCTAGTGGATCGGTCTCGAAAGGGCATAAGGCTCCTGACCACTATTATAGACATTGGATCGGTCTGGGTCCGACTCACATAGTGTTCCACTATAAGTGATTAGTATTTTTCATAGTTTATTCACATCCAAGATTAAGTTTAGTGAGATCGGGACCCCCATTATTATAGCCGGTGGACTGGAATACGTATATACAATCTTCCAGGGCAAAACGCTCCTAGGCCAGTATTATATCCGGTGGACGGGTACTCATAAACATCTTCCAGGGTAACACACTCCTGGGCCACTATTATATCTGGTGAATCGGTACTCATAAAAATCTTCCAAGACAAAATGCTCCTGGGCCACTACTATAACTGGTGGACTGGTTCTCATAATATAATCATTCTGGGCCCGACTCATTCATCTTTCACTTTCATGATTAGTGTTTTCCCTTTTTAATCAGTACAACTGTTCCATTTATTTGTCTAGAGGGGGAGATCAAGAAATCGGAGACGCAAATGTACACCGGTCATACTGGTGCATACAAGCTATTCAGTACCCTTCAACCATCAACCCAGGGGCACAAAGGTACCCTGGTCGTACTGGTGCATACAAGCTACACAGTACCCTACCGACAAGGACACCTAATCTATAAGTATGAATACCCCCTAAATAGATCCGTAGAGATAGATAGAGTAAGATGTCGGGCTTGGCTGGGGTACAAAGACACACCAGCAAATACCAGAATAATCGTGGGCTAAACCACGTCTTTAGGGTAGCGACCCCTAAAGAGCCAACATTCCCTATCTCGAGGTCTTTCACATTAATTATTAGTATCTTAATTAAGGTGATTATGAAAAACACAACAACCAGATACTTATTCACATTTAATTGTTTTGTATATCATTAGGTACTCCTTATTCATACAATTATCCAAGATAACTTAGAAGAATCATTAAGGTCATCATTATCTCAACCAATTCCAATTTAGGGTTCGTTCTCGTGCTACTTGAGTCTTATTATGAAACTTCGTTATCCCAACGACATATTAGATAGAAATTACTGATTTACCCCTTTCATCTCCCCAAAAGTACCGAATTACCCCTTGCTTGTATAATTATTAAGTCACCCCTTCTTTACTTGCCAAATTACCATATTACCCTCTATATTGCACAATTACCAAATTACCCTTTGCTCGGTTTAGGTTACCAAATTATCTTCCACACTTATTAGATCGCCAATCACCCTTCATATTTGTTACACTTATTAGATTTTCCATTTGGTTGGTTAGATTTTTAAATTGCCCTTCTTCTTTATTATAATTACCAAACTACTTTTTAGTTGGTTAAATTACCAAATTTTCCTTCCCCATTATCATAATTACCAAATTGCCCTTCTGCATTATCAGAATTACCAAATTACTCTTTAATTGGTTAAATTACCAAATTACCCTTCTCCATTATCATAATTACCAAATTGCTCTTTAGTTAGTTAAATTACCAAATTACCCTTCTCCATTATCAAAATTACCAAATTACTCTTTAGTTGGTTAAATTACTAAATTGCCCTTCTTCATTATCATAATTATCAAATTGCCCTTCTCCATTATTATAATTACCAAATAACCTTTAATTGGTTAAATTACCAAATTGCCCTTCTCCATTATCATAATTACCATATTGCCCTTGCTTTACATCGATTTACCATTTTACCCTTCTTCTTCATTAAATTACCAAAATGCCCTTCCATTTCACCCATTTACTTACAAAATTACCATTTTGCCCTTAATACAACACTTTTACTAAATTACCCTCACTACATGCAATGTTAATATTAATGATCCATTCTCATCATCCAACTCCACCAACCATTATTATTCAACATAATCCTCATTAGCATCCACACATATTAGGCTACACTCTTACATAAGACATATTACTAAAATGCCCCTAGGGCTCATATAACAATATTTGCGCACCAATGGGCACAATAACATATTATATCATAGATAAGTACTTAACATTTGTATTAATAACAAAGCTCATTCCTTAAGCATTATTTCTACACATGGCATATAAACTAGCATGCTTTCCTTTTTATAAGCAACTACATATATTATACTAAACAACATATATCATGCATAAAAATATATTAACAACCCTTATGTGCTAGTATACGTTTATCCATACATTTAAGTGAGGTTTAATGATTACCTTATTTTCCGCAAAAATCGAACCTTACCGGTACCCCAGTTAAAGATTCATGATTTGATTAGCAAAATCAATACCTAAAAATAATATTATTAATTATCATATTAGAGTAGAAAATCCAAGGAATAAATTTCATAAAAACTTAATAAATGACATACTTAACTTAACCATTATTATACCTTAAAATTTATTAACCAAAATAACCAAAGGAAAGGCAGCAGCTCACGCTCAACTCACACTACTCATGCAGCGTGAGCTGCATGCAATTGCAAAGAAGGAGGGGGTCAAAGAGGGTGGAAGAGAGGAAGGGAGGGCTGTTTTCGATTTGGGATTTTTGAGCTAGGAAAGAGGGAAGGTGGGGGAGAGTTAGGGAAAGGGATGGGTGCAGGGGTGGAGAGGGGGTGTAGGTGGTGGTCAGGGATAGGTGATCAGCGCCAAGGGCGCTTGGAGGTGGCCGTAGCAGGGTTGCGAAGGGAGCTATAGAAGGGGTGACGACTGCGAAGGGAGTAAAAGGAAGGAGGAAAAGGAGGGACTGCAGGGGTTTGTTCCAACCAAAGGAGGTAAAGGGTGATACGGGAGGTTGCAGAGAGTGGTTTGGTGGCTCGATAGGCAGTGAAAGCGGCGGGACGGCGGCGGACGGAGGAGGAGCAGGGTGGTTGCTGAGAAGGGAGAAAAAGAAGAGAGAGGGTTTGTAACACCCCAAAATTCACTACTTTTTTTAAAGCGGAAGAAATTTCAATAGAAATATTTAAATTAAAACTCGTGAATTTTTGGGATATTACCGCCACACTTAGTACTAGATCGGTTCTCTTCGACCGTTCCAGTACCAAGTGCTAAGGCTAAAGAAAAGATTAACATTAAACTCAAACCAAGAGTTCATAAAAGAACTAGAAAGATCATACATTAAAAATCAAAGTATGTGTAAAGAATTATAATTCGTATCCAAAAGAAAATGAGCTTACAATCGATAAAATATTCAATTGAAATACTCAGTACAAGGTAATAAATCAAAAGGGATCAATCGGATATAGAAGAAATAAAAAAAGGAATTAAATCATGTAAAGAGTGAATACGACCACGACACTCTCGAACCTTGAGCCAAAACACGCTCAACACTCAGCCCCGCTGTATGTCTTGCCCACCTGCACAAAGTCAGAAGGGCCAACTACTCGTGGGAATGAGCAATACCCATAAAAGGGTAATCAGTATGCTACGTACTGAGCAAGGTAACCGAGCACTAAGGCCAACATATAAAATCACATAAACCATGCATAAGAATAAAAGAACATAAAGACCATCATGATAACATAACAACCAATAGTTATTCGGGTAGAGACATAAAGGCTCATTTATAGTCTGGATTAATTATTTAATTAATCTCTTATTAGAACTCATTTCAAACCATGCTTTTTATCAAATCCATACGAGTACGGGAACTCCACTATTATAGCTGGTGGACTGGAAACACATAGGGCATAAAGCTCCTGACCATTATTATAGCCGGTGGACCGAAAACGCACAGGGCATAAACCTCTTGACTACTATTATTTGTCGGTGGACTAGTCTAGGCCCTTCTCCCACGGTGTTCCATTGTAAGTAATTAGTGTCTTTCCCATGTCTTGGTATAAATATGTTTGGTTTTGTTGAGAACGGAATCCCTCACTATTATAGCCGGTGGACCAGAACACATAGGTACAAAGCCTGACCACTATTATAGTCGGTGGACCGGAAACACATAGGACATCATGCCCTAACCACTATTATTCGCCGGTGGACCAGTCTGGGCCCGACTCAACAATCTTTCACTTTAAGTGATTAATGTATTAAGTATCTTATTCGGAAAATTTTAACCCTAGACATGTATGAATCACTCCCTTTACACTTATCCTCCAAGTCCACTCCACATCTCACTCTAGGGTTTTATCCCAAAATCCTAATTTAGGCCTCAACGGCCTATCTTACTCCACCTCACACAACCCAAATCATTTTAACACTCCACACACCACAACTCATAAATACCATCCTCATAATTACACTTTAATCACCAAGTACACATGATACCACAAAAACCTTAAGCAGCCACACCAAACCCTAGTTCGGTCTCCTACGTACTAATTTTTCATTCAAAGTGTTCAAACACCCAAAAAACACTTACATTGCCTTCCTCACACCCCAAATCAACTTTTCTTATGTAAATTTCATGCCCATGCAAACGTTACACATCCCATGCAACCATTCGAATCTTTCATGCAAAACCCTAGAAATCCCAACTAAAACCCTAGATTCAACCATGCAAACCCTAGATCCATCCATACAAAACCCTAATTTAATCCATACAAAACCAAAGATTCATTCTTACCAAACCCTAAATTCAAACCATATAAAACTAAAGATTCATCCATATAACACCATATATTAGATTCTCCCATATGGAACCATAAATTAGATTCTCTCATATAACACCATAGATTAGATTCTCCCATACAAAACCATAGATTAGATTCTTCCACACAAAACCTTAAATTAAATTCTCCCATATAAAACTATAAATAAGATTCTTCCATATAAAATCATAAAGAAGATTCTCCCATATAAAACATAAATTAGATTCTCCCATATAAAACTATAAATTAGATTCTCCCATACAAACCATAAATTAGATTCTCCCATACAAACCATAAATTAGATTCTCCTTCATAAACCTATAAATTTCCCATTTTATTCCTCCACTCATGGATCATTAAAATACTTAGGTCAACTCACATCCCTTGGTCAACTTATTTCCCCATTCTCCTTTTTCATCCTATCCCCCACACAAACCATATTAATATCCTCACATGCATGTCTTACAGGGTCACAACACATATCATCACATACCACAATATTTCATCACATACACATAATACACATGCCATATAGCAACACATGATCACACTTCAACTCCACGCCATACCACACATGAAATCAATATAATAATAAATATATGATGCGAAATATACAAAGCATATAATGCAAATCAACACACAAAAGGCCTCAGTAACACCCTTACCTAAAATGACACCGGTCTTGGAGCACACTCTTACGCCTCCTTAGGGTTTTGATAAAATAATAACAAATTAATAAAAATAACATTAACAAATTTCTAACTTTACTAAAGATATAAGAAATTATAGAAATATTATAAAAGTTGATAATATAGGGTTAAAGACTTTACCCTAATAATAATAATGATACTAAAATAATAATAGAAAAGATACTAAAAATAATATAAATGATAATATAAATAAGAATAATAATAATAGTAACAATAATAATAATAATAAGGACATTATTCAAAAATAAAGTAAAATAAAAGCTTCGGCCCCTTTACCAAAATAATACTAATAATAATATTAGTAAAATAAATAACCAAATTTAGTAATAATAATGATGATGAAATAATAATAATAATAATAACCATAATAATATTATAAAATAATAATAATAATAATAATAGTAATAATAATAATAATAACAATACTAATAATAATAATAAATGCTAATGATATAAATCATGATAATATTAAGAATAATAAGACTTGATATTTATAATACTACTACTATAATTCAAAATAGGCACAATAAGGTTTTAGTCCTATATAGAATAATAATACCAACAACAACAACAACAATAACAACAACAACAACAACAACAACAACAACAACAACAATAATAATAATAATAATAATAATAATAATAATAATAATAATTGCATAACAATAATAATAATAATAGAAAACTAATAGTAAAGTAGTTGTAATAATAATAATGGAATAATAATAATAATTTTGAAATAGGAGTAATAATAATAATAACAATAACATATTAATATTAATAATATTAATAATATAAATAATAAGAATAATAATGATAAAATCGAAATAAAAATTACAATAGGGCTTCGGCCCTCAATATAAATAATAATAAAAACATTAATAATAATACATACATACATATTAATAATAGAAATAATAATAATAATAATAATAATAATAATAATAGTATTTATATTCAAATAAATGAAATAAAATAAGATAAGGCTTGTAAAAGTAGGATAAAAGGTTGAGAGGGTCTAGGGTTCAACCTTAGGCTGGTGGGGATGGGCGGCACCGGCGGTGGTGCATGGCGGCGGTGGCGGTGCCCGGAAAAAGAAAGAAAAGGGTAAAAGTTGAGTGTTGGGAAAAAGATAGGGAGAATTAAGGTAGAAGTTGGGGTGTTTAAGACTTCCCAGAGGGAGAGGGACAAAATAAGGGTGGTGACGCAGCCAAAGGTGGCAGCGCACGGCGGTGGTGGTGGTGGCCGAATGGGGAAGAAGGAGAGAAAGACAGGAGGAGAGGGAGGGAGAGGAAAATAAAGGTAGGGGAAGGTAGAGGATGGTCTGCAGAATAGAATGGGAGATGAAAGAAGCGACGGCAGCGGCGAAAGAGGTGGCTAAGGGTGGTGCGAAGGGCGGTGAAGGTTGAAGAGAGGGTTGATCGGGAAGGCTACTTCGCACAGTCGGGGTGGCTTGGGCAGGAAGAATCGAGGGATATGGGACGTTTGGTTAGCTAGAGGGCGGTGCAAGGAAGATTTTGGTAGGCGAAGTAGGTGGTGGGGTTGGCCGACGGTGACAGGGCTGGCGTCTAAAGGGGCGGCAGCGTGCAAGGAGAGTTTTATGGGTAAGAAATCAAAGGCTAGATACATGGATATTATAAGGGTATTTATAGGCTTTAGAAGAGAGGTTAGGGTTTTGTGGGTCAGCTACGGGGTAAGGCAAGTAGGGTTATGGTTACCAGCGGCGAGGTTGGCCGGTGAAACTCAATTCGAGGCAGGGGTTGCGCAAGGAAAAAGGGAGAGGATCACGTGAGAAGAGGGAGCGTTGGTTAGGTCAAAGGGGTCGGAGAGTCAGAGGAAGAGAGAGGAAGGAGAACGGCCGGTCAAAATGGGCGTAACCGGCGGCGAAAAACCAGGGCGGGCGGCGAAGTTGCAGGTGCTCGACGGGGAGGGAAGGAGGAAGGAAGAAGAAGAAAGAAAGGGGCAAACCAGTGGTTTGGGGGAAATAAAATAAGGAAAAGAAAAGGGAGGAGACCAGTCGGGCACAACGGTAAAAACAATTAATCAAAACACAGCGTTCTAAAAGGAAAAGAGGGAAAACGCGGCGCGACAAGAGAGAAGGAAGGAGGCCGGTCGCGTGGGTTGGGTTGCGCAGAAGGAAAGAAAGGAGGGAGGGGACTGGGCCGCGGGAGAGGGCAGGCCTAACGGGAAAAAGAAGAGAAAAAGAAAAAAGGAAGAAAAGAAAGAAAAAGAAAGGAAAAAGGAAGACATAAAATGAAAAAGAAAAAAAGGAAAAGAAAAATAGTGGGTTGGGTTAATTAAATTAATTAGGATATTTGGGATATTCAAAAATAATAATATTTAATAAAATAATATTTAAATTCATTTTTTAGGCTAATTTAGGATATTTAAAAGATTTTCCATAAATTTCATTTTAATTAACAAAACACTCTAATTTTTTCCAATTAAATTATTTATAAAATTAATCTTAATTTGGAACTATTTTATCCTTCTTATCTTAAATAAAATAATTAATTTAATTAATTTCTAAAATAAAATCCTTAATTAGATAAAATACCTAAATTTCTCCTAATGAAAATACTTATAAATTTCTTCTCAATTTTCCCTAACTAATTTTCTTTTTATTTTCATAAAAATAATTTATTAAATTATATTTTACAATAACACCTTATTGAACTATAATTGTTTTTTAAATTATAAATTTTTGGGGCATTTTAGGGTCGGGGTGGCATGGTGGTGCAGGGTGGGAGTAGGAGGTGGCAAGAGGCGGTGCAGGCAGTTGGTGTGGCGATAGCAGCGGTAGGATAGGGCGATGAAAGCAAATTAGGGGAGGAGATGAAAGGAGAAGAAAGGGAGAGAAAGAGAGGTCAGGAGAGGGAAGGAGGGCTCGAAAATGGGGCAGGAAAGGGGCTGGTGAGGAGAAGAAAAATAAGAGGGAGAAGAGGGGAGTAGGTGGCCAGTCAGGGCAGGTTGCAGGGGGCAGGCAATTGTCGGGGTGGTGGGGAGAAAGAAGGGGAAGAAGGGAAAGAAAGAGGCATGTGGTTGGGGATGCAGGGTTGGTTGGGTCCGAAATAGGGGAGAGAGAGGGACACTAACAATGGCAGGGAGGAGTTGCGGGTATGGCACTCAAGGTGGTCGGGAATGGAGGAAGAAGAAAGGACGAAGAAGAAGGAAAGAGTAGGTCGGCCAAGCAAGGGAGAAAGGGGGAGGAGTGGGCCAACCCAGTCGGGGGAGAAGGAAGGAAAAGAAAAGAAAAGAAGGAGGGTTGGGCTTTGTTGCACGGGTGAGAAAAAAGGGAAGGGGAGAAATGAGCCAGCAACCCAACCCGCAGGGGTGGAGTGGGAGAAGGCCATGGCCTAGCGGCCCGAAGAGAATAAAAAAAAAAGAAGGGAGGGAGAAAAAGATAAAAGGGAGAAAGAAAAGGAAAAGGGGAAAAGGAAAAGGGAAAATAGGGAGAAAAATAGATAAAATAATTTATGAAATAATAGAATGTAATATTTTTTGGTAGATAAATAATTTTAATAATTTAATTTAATATAATTTAATATATTGGTTTAAAAAGGTTAATTTTAGAAAAATATTGGCTTGAAAAATTATTTAAATAAAATGAGTATGATAGAAAACAAAATATTTATTTTAATTTATTAAATATTCATATCCAATTTTATATACTCAAAAATCCATAAAATAATTGAATTAAATAAATTTTAAAGCTAATTTATCCTAAATAAAAGCTATTTATTAAATTATAGGTTTTTAAAATTTTGGGGGATTACACCATATCCTTACCTAGAACGACACTGGACTTGGAGCACGCTCCTATGCCTCCTTAGGGTTTTGACTTGGTTTACCTATAAGAGGGAAGTACTAGGGTTAACTTTATCTTTATCATAACCTAGTAGTAGCGATAAAGATAATAATAATAATAATAATAATAATAATAATAATAATAATAATAATAATGATAATAATAATAATAATAATAATAATGATAATACATGTAATAATAATAATAATACTAGTAGTAATAAGAACAGTAACGATAATGATGATAATAATAATAATGATGATGATGATAATGATGATAATAATAATAATGATGATGATGATGATGATGATGATGATGATGATGATGATGATGATGATGATGATGATGATGATGATGATAATAATAATAATAATAATAATAATAATAATAATAATAATAACCATCATCATCATCATCATCATAATAATAATAATAATAAGAATGATAATCATAATAATAATAATAATAATGGTTTGAATATTAATAATACTAGAATAATAATAATACTAGCAATGATGATGATAATACTAACAACAACAACAACAACAACAATAATAATAATAATAATAATAATAGTAATAGTAATAGTAATAATAATAACAATCATAATAATAATAATAAAACTAATAAAACAAAATAAAAATTATATTAATTATGTTTAAAGGTTAGGAAGGTTAGGGCATAACCTGGTGGTGGTGGCAACTAGGCGGCGAAGACGGCGGCGGTGGAGGAGGAAGTGGGGTTGGAGAGGTGGCTTTTTAAGCTTGAAGAGGGAGAGTGAGATGGTGGTTGTGGTGGTGGTGGATTATCTGGGTTGAGGGGGTTGTAATGATGGTGGCGACGCAGCAAAGGTGGCGACATAAGTGGTGGTTGTTGTGGTGGCCGAAGGTGGTGGAGAGGGAGGAAGGGTGAAGGAGAGGGAGGCGAGGATAAAGGAAGGTAGTGGGAGGTAGGGGAGACTTTGCTGAGTGTTTTGGGTGGTAGAAGAGGTAGTGGTTGCGGCGAAGATGGTGGCACATGGCGGAGAGAGGGGTGGTGATGGGTGCAAAGTGGCAGATCGAGCAGCCTACTTTACACAGCTGGGGTGGCTCATGCAGAGGAAATTAGAGGTGGTAAGTGGTGTGGTTCGATGGAGGGTAATGTAGGGAAGGTTTTGGGCGGTGTTTCGAGTGGCGGAGTTGGGCAACGACATCAGGAACAATGTCTGAAGTGGAGGTGGCACAAGGGGAGGTGAGATTTTTAGACAGGGGAAAGAGGGCCGAATGGGGATCAGTTGGGGGTATTTATAGGCCATTGGAGGGAGGATAAGATAAAGGAAAAGGAGGAAAAGAGGACAGGTATGGCAGGGCTCACCGGCCGGTGGTGGCATGCCGGTATGAGCCTGTAATTTTGCAGGGCAAATTAGGTTGGGGAGGAAAAAGTAAAGGGAAAAGGGCACGTGAGGGGGCAGGTGTAGGTAGGTCGGGGCTAGAAAGGGAAAGGAAAAGGATGGGGGGGAGAGAGAGAGAGGTTTGGGCCGGTAAGAGGAAGGACGACGACAGTTGCAGGCCAACTTGCAACTTGGGGACGGGAGAGAAGGGAGGAGGAAGAGGACAGGCGGGTCGACCGATCTTGGGGAATAGAAAAGAAAGAAAAAGGAGGGGAGAACCGGGTAGGCAAGGGAGGAGAAAAAAAGAATGACACGGGCTGTGTCGTGCGGGAAAATAAGAGGGGGAGAGGGGTTGGGTCGCGAGGAGTGCATGTCCAACTTGGGAAGAAAGGAAGAAAAAAGAAAAGGATGAAGGAGGAAAAGAGAAAAGAAAAAGGGAAAAGGGAGGAAAAAAAGAAAAGGAAAAAATAAAAATGGGTTGGTTGGGTTATTAAGAATACTTTGGTATTTTTAAATATTTCAAACTAATAAAAATTAGAAAAATAATAATTAAATTCCATTTTTATATTAATTTAAGATATTTTGGGTAATTTTATCCTAAATTCTATTTTAATTAGCAAAATACCCTAATTTTTCCTAATTAAATTCTTTATTATTTTTCTCTTGATTTTTTCTTAAATAATCCCCCTTATTTTAATAAAATAATTTATTTATTTATTTAATTTCTCTAAAAAATTTCTATTTTAACATAATTTTCTAAATTAGGATTTTGGGGTATTTCAGCTTCGGTCTTGAAGCAATGAGATCCTATGCCTCCTCATAGGCAATTACCGGTTTGGTACGTAAAATGAGAACACACGACTTAACTATTTTACTCCTTTTCTACCCTTTTTCCTTTTTTTCTATTTTATTAACCAAAATAGTAATAATAATAACAATAATAATAATGTTAATAATAGTAGATACTAAGATAAAATGGTTAAAATAAGTAAGGAGGGGGAGAGATGTGACCAAAATAGATAAGGGAAGGTGTAATACCCCAAAAATTTTGAAAACTTATATTTTAATAAATTACTTTTATTTGGAATAGAATTGCTTTTAGATTATTTATTTTAATTATTTTATGGATTTTAGAGTATGTAAATTTGGATAAAATTATTTAATAAATTAAAAATAAATATTTTGCTATTTATCATATTGTTTTATTTAAATAATTTTCCAAACTAATATTTTACCAACTTTATCCTTTTTTAAACTAAAATATTAGATTATAATAAATTAAATTATTAAATTAAATAATTTATCAAGAATATTACATTTTATGATTTATAAATTAATTTAATTTATTTTCCTATTTTTCCATTTCCTTCTTTTACCCTTTTTTTTCTTTTCTTTTCTTTTTTTCCTTCTTCCCCCTTCCTTGGGCCGTCCGCCCGGCCTGCACTGAAATGCCCCGAAAAATTCTAATCTTAAATATTATATTTAAATGAGATTTTATCATAAATATTAATTAAATAAATTATTTTGATTAAAATAAAAGGAAATTAATTAGGAAAAATCAAGGATAAATTTATAAGTATGTTAATTAAGAGAAATTGGGTATTTTAGCTAATTAAGGATTTGTATTTTAGAAATTAACTAAATAAATTATTTTATTTAAAATAATGAGGAGAAAATAGTTTCAAATTAATATTAATTTTATAAATAATTTAATGGAAGAAAATTAGGGTGTTTTAATAATTAAAATGGAATTTATGGAAAATATTTTAAATATCCTAATTTAGCCTAAAAAGGGATTTAAATTTAATTTTATTTAAATATTATTATTTTTAAATATCCTAAATATTCAGATTAATTTAATTGGCCCTAATCTAATTATTTTTCTCCTTTCCTTTTTCCCTTTTTCTTTTTTTTTCTTCCTTTTTCCTTACCTTTTTCTTTCTTTTTCTTCTTTTTCTTTTTCCTCTTCTTTTTCCCCGAACTGGGCCACCTGCGGCCCAGTCTTCTTCTTCTTCCTTTCCTTCGGCCCAGCCCGCGCGACGCTGCCTTCTTCTTCCGTCCTTCCAGCGCCGTGTTTTGCCTCCGTTTCCACCGAAACTCGTCGTTCCATTTAAACCCTTACCGCTCGCGCCGAACTGCCCGGTTTCCCTTCTTTTCTTTCTTTCTTTTCCTTCGCGAACCGCCCGGCCAACCCATCTTCTTCTTCCTCCTTTCCCCGTCATCGACGACGCTACAACGCTAGCTGCCATCAATGGTGTCTCCGGCTACGGTAATTAATACCGGTCGTTTCTTGGCTCATTGTCTTCCTCTTAACTCGACGAATAAATTTGCGTAATTATTGGACGTTAAATCTCGCCCGTTTCTCCTCCCCAACCTCTCGAAACCCCGAAGCCAACCAAACGTCAGCCGATCAATTACCGCCACCGGCCACCCAAATTATTGCAATTAAAACTTCCATGTCGACCTCCAGCTCCTCATTATCCATTCCAACATCTATAAATAGCCTTGTTATAGGAGTTTTTAGAATTTTTCTTTCCCGAAACCCTAAGCCCGAGCTGCCGATCACCGAGACTTTAGACGCCGTTTCCTCTACCGATAGCCAACTTCAACGCCACCCCCGCATGCCAAATTATTCCCTGCAACGTCCTCTAATTAACTAAACCATTCTAACCTCTCGATTCTTCTTGTACGAGCCTAAATAATCATGCAAAGTTAGATGCTCGTTTCGCCGAAATTTTGACCCCGAAGCCTTAAACCGCCTTCCACCGCCGTGCGCCGCCACCTTTGGCTGCACCACCACCATCATTTTTTCCCTCTCCTCTTGGGAAACAATAAACACCTCTTATATCACCTCAATTCTCCCTATCTTTTTCCCAACATCCATCTTTCCCTCTTTTCTTCTGTTTTTCCGGCCACCGCCGCCGCCTCCGTGAACCACCGCCGGTGCCACCTATCCCCACCAGCTTAAGGTTTAACTCTAGACCCTCTCAACCATTTTCCATATTATTATAAGCCTTGATTTAATTTATTTCAATTATTTGCATATAATTACCATTATTATTATTCTTAATATTTATATTCTTAATATGTTTTATTATTATTTGATGAGAAATTTTATTATGAATTGTACTTGCAGGGTGGAGAGTGGTAATAAAACAATATTATTGTTAGTTTCGAATTTTAAGTTATTAATTGAATTATTATGGGATTATTATCATTCTTCTTATTATTATTATTATTAATATTATAATTATTAGAATAATTATTATTATCATTTTATTAATTATTCTGGAAAATCTTAGGCCCTAATTTTGTATTAACATTCGCACTTATTTATTTTAGTATTATTGTTTCTATTGTTCTTATAACTATTGATGATAATATTATCAGTATCTTTATTATTTTAATATTATTATATATGTTAGTAATTTTATTATTTATATTAAATAAGTGGTAAGTCATTAGTTATAAGTAGGGTCGAAACCCCACTTTAAATTTTAAAGCTTATTATTATTATTATTATTATTATTATTATTATTATTATTATTATTATTATTATTATTTATATTCTCATTGATAGTAATTTTATTAATTTTGATATTATTATATTAGTATCATTATTATTATTAGGGTAAAATCTTTAACCCTATATTACCAAGGTTATAATATCTCTATTATTTTTTATGTCTTTAGCAAAGTTAGAATTTTGTTAAGGTTATTTTATTCATATGTTATTATTTGGTCTAAGCCCTAAGGAGGCGTAGGAACGTGCTCCAAGACCGGTGTCGTTTTAGGTAAGGGGTGCTAAGGCCTTTTATGTGCTAATGTGCATTGTGTGCCTCGTATGTTATGCATTATATGTTTATGATTATTAATTATGCCGTATATGATATGACGTGGAGTTGAAGTATGTTTTCGTATGGCATGTGTATTATTTGTGTATGACCATGTAAGACATGCATGTGAGGACGTTGATATGATTTTATGTGGGAGAAATGATGAAAAAGGAGGATGGAGAAAGAAGTTGATTAAGGGATGTGAGTTGACCTAAGTATTCCATTGATTCATGAGTAAAGGAATAAAATGGAGAATTTTAGGGTTTCGTGTGTGAGAATCTGATTTATGATTTTTGAGGTTTTGGTATGGAGAATATAATTTATGGTTTTATATGGGGAAGTTTAACTTATGGTTTTGTGGGAGACAATATAACTTATGATGTTATATGGGGGAATTGAATTTATGGTTTGTTAGGGAGAATCTAATGTAAGACGTTATTTGGGGAGAATGTAATTTATGACATTATATGGGAGAACCTAATTTATGATTTGAGTGGGAGAATCTAATTTATGATTTGTTTGGGGGAATCCAATTAATCCAAATTATGGTTTTGCTTGGGAGATTCTAATTATGATTTTATGTGGGAGAATCTAACTTATAGTCTTGTATGGGAGAAAATAATTTGTGGTTATGAAAGGGGAGAATCTAATCAATTGTATTATGTGGAAAAATCTTTGGGTTTTATATGATTTGAATCTAGGGTTTGGTATGAATGGATCTTTGGGTTATGTGGATTGAATTTTGGGTTTTGTATGATGAGATTTTGGGTTTTGCATAATGGTTAATGGTTGTATGGTGGTATTAGGGTTTGCATGGAAGTTAATAATTGCATGGGATGTGTAAAGTTTGTATGAGAGTGAAGTTTACGTATAGAACGCGGATTTGGGATTTGAGGAAATTAATGTAAGTGTTGTTTGGGTGATTGAGCATTTGAAGGGAAAATAGTGCGTGGAGCATTATATGGGTGCGTAGGAAACCGAGCTAGGGTTCGTGTGGATAATTAGGGTTTGGTGCAACTGGTTAGGGTTTTTGTCATATCAAGTATATTTGGTGATTAAAGAGTAATTGTGATTTGTGATGTGTGTTGATTCATGCATGACCAGGGTGAAATCTTTGAATAAAATATTTAAGATATTAATCACTTAAAGCGAAAGATTATTGAGCCGGGTCCAACCGATCCACCGGTTAGGAATAGTGGTTAGGGTTATTACCCTATGTGAGATCGGTCCACGGGCAAATAATAGTGGTGTGGAATTTGTCCCGCAAGTGTCCGGTCCACCGGCGAATAATAGTGGGGGACTCGAGCTCAATAAAAACGAACCCGAGTTCAATAAAGCTCTTAAAAGATACTAATTACTTACAGTGGAACACCATGCTAGGAGGAACCAAACCGATCCACCGGTTAGGAATAGTGGTTAGGGTTGCTACCCTATGTGTGACCGATCCACCGTTAATAATAGTGGTTAGGGCATGATGCTCTATTGTGACCGATCCACCGGTAATAATAGTGGTTAGGGCATGATGCTCTATTGTGACCGGCCCACCGGTTATAATAGTGGGGTGTTCCTCTGCTCGCATGGATTGATAAAAGGCATGGTGTGAATTGGATTCTGATAAGAGATTAATTAAATAATTAATCCGGACTATGATTGGGCCTTTGTACTTTTACCTGAATTGTTCATATACCTTTATATTGTTATGTTGGATTATGCCTGTTATTATTCTGCATGGATTATGCGCTTGTGTGTTGGCCTTAGTGCTCGGTTACCTTACTCAGTACGTAGCGTACTGATCACCCTTTTTATGGGTGCTGCTCATTCCCACGAGTAGTATGCCCTTCTGATTTGTGCAGGTGGGCGAGATATCAGTTGGGGCTGAGTGTTGAGCATGTTTGGCTCGAGATTCAAGAGAGTTGTGGCCATATCATAGTCTTTATATGACTCTAATTCTTTTTGTTAATCTTTTATCGGTTGTAAGTTTAATTCTCTTTTGGAAATGAATTACATTTCTTGATGCGTACTCTGATTTTGTTTTACAACCGTTTAATGCTTATTTGGAAATGGAATTGTATTGATTATTTCTTTTCTTAGCCTTAGCACTTGGTACTGGAACGGTCGGAGAGAACCGGTCTGGTACTAAGTGTGGCGGTAACACTTCCAGAATTCACAGGTTTTCAGTGCTTCTAATTTAATTGCTTCTGCTTTTAAGAAAAAAAAAAATTAGTGAATTTTGGGGTGTTACAAATCCCCTCTCCCCCGCACGATTGGGTCAGGCCCGATCTTTCTCCCCCTCTCGCGCGGGCTTCCTCCCTCCTCTCCCTCGCGCGCGCCGCCCAGCACACCAGCCCAACGCTTCTTTTAATTTTTCCCCTGGACCGGCCGGCTCCCTCCTTTCCTGCGCCGATCCGACCGCCCCGTCCCTTTCTTCTTCCCTTCTTCTTCTCCCACGCCCGACCTGCACCTTCGACGCCATGCCCGCTGCCACCGACTGCCACCCTGCAGCTCCCGTGCCTTCCTCCCTCTCCCTCTCTCTCTTCCTTCGTCGTTTTCTTTCTTCTTTGAGCCAAACCGGCCCTAAACCACAGCCTCGCATGCCTCTCCCCTTTCCTTCTTCTTCCCCTCCTTTCTCCCTGCCAACCGACAACCCTGCCACCACTGCAGCACCGCCGGCCAGCCCTGCCCCCTCTCTTCTCCCTCTTCTTTTCTTCAGCTCCCAAGCCCTTCATTCCCACATTTTTTCGAGCCTAATATCCCTCCCCCGAGCTCTCCCTTCTCTCCTCCCTTCTTCCCCATCCTTTTCTATTTTTTTTTCTTCTCACCACCCGCCGCCGCTCGAACCACCAAGCCCAGCCCTGCGCCGCCTTCTGCCACTGCCTGCTACCACCCTGCATCCCCACACAGCCCCTTCGAGCCCCGCACTTCCCCCTTTCTCCTCCTCTTCCTTTTTCTTCCCAGTTTTCCCCCTTACCACCGAGCCACCTGCAACCACCATTTTCGCCGCCGTCCGGCCATCTCTGCCGCCACCTAACCCACCGTTCGACACCCTGCAACCTCCTCTACAATCGCTACCCATTAGTTAGCCAAAAAGAGCCCCTAAACCCCTCCATTTTTCCTCTCCTTTTCCTTCCTTCACAGCCTTTTCCCTCGACCCTTCTCGACAGCCGACCTTCGCCGCCTCTCCGCCGCCTTGAGCCGCCTCGAAACCACCCTTAGCCTCCACCTACACCCCCTCTACACTTCTGCACCATTCCCCTGCCTTAGAACCTCCCCTAACCACCTTCTTTTCTAGCCTAAAGACCCTAACCCGAAAATGGTTTATTTTTCTCCCTTCACCCCCTTCGAACCCTTTTCTCCCCATAATTTTGCATGAAACTCACGCTGCTCATGCAGCGTGAGCTCCCCTTCATTTTAAAAATAGTTTGGATAATTTTTAAGGTAAAATGGTATTTTATGTTAAGTGTTTTATTAATTAAAATTTATAAAGTTTTATGCTTTGGTTCTTATTTCTAACATAAGTATGATGGACATTATTTTTAGGTGTTGAGTTGCTAAATATGCTTGGTAAGATTTGATATTTTGCGGGATTAAGGTAACCGTTAATCCTCCCTTAAATATATGAAAAACGCATGCTAGCACATTTAGGGTTTAGTATGATTTTATGCATGTTTTGTATGCTTAGCATGATATGTTTATGGTTTCTTATATTGTTTGTTAAAAAGAAAAAAAGCATGATAACTTTTATGCTATATGTAGGTATGTTAAATAAAGAAGGAGTTGGAATGTGGATAGAAATGTTAAATGCTTGTTTATGATGCACCATGTTGCTAATACATGAATAATGTTATTGTCTAAGGGTATTTTAGTAATTATGCTTATGAGGTATGTGAATCAATGTATATAGTTGCTAATGAGTATTATATTGAATAATGATAAGTTGGTGGACTTAGATGACAAAAATGAAGTATTAATATTGTTATTTTATGTAGGGTTAGTAAATTCATAAAATGTTGAATAAAGGGGTTGAGTGGAAATTTCACAAGTGAAAAAGGACATTTTGGTTATTTGGTAAACAAAAGGGTATTTTAGTAATTTGTAAAATAAAAGGAGTGTTATGGTAATTTTATAAATAAAAGGGTATTGTGGTAACCTTGTAAAAAAAAGGATATTGTGATAATTTGAAAGTAGGGGTAAAATAGTAATTTTGGAGTCAAGGGGCAATATGGTAATTTTATAAGTAAGTGGTAAGAATGGTAATTTTGGAAATAGGGGTAAAATTGTAACTTTGGATGAATGAGGGCATTATGGTAATTGTTCAAGTAAAAAGGGCATTATGGTAATTTTGGAGGTAGAGGGGCAAAATCGTAATTTCATAAGTAAAGGGTAATATGGTAAATTTTATAAGTGAATGGCGAAGTGGAAATTTATAAGTAAAGGGGTAATATGGTAAATTGGAAAAGAAGTGCAAAATGGTAATTATGTATGGAAAGATAAAGATGGTAATCTTGGATGTGAAAGGGTAAAATGGTAATTTGTAAAGTAAAAGATGTATGGTGGTAGTTTTCATAAATAAAAGGATATATTGGTAAAATTGGATGTAAGGGGTAAAATGGTAATTTTGTAAATAAAAGGATATTATGGTAAACTTGGGAGTAAGGGGTAACGTGGTAATTATGATAACGACCAAAGGTAATTTAGAAATTAAATTATGATTGTAGAAGGGCAATTGGATAAGTATGATGCTATAGAAGGGTAATTTGGTAAATTAACCAATTAAAGGGCATTATGGTAATTTTAAATATGGAGAAGGGTAAAATTGGTAATTGTGATTATGAAGAGGGGTGAATTAATTATGAGGAAGGTTAATTTGGAATTTATGATAATTGAAAAGGGTAAATGGCAATTAAAATAATTGAGAGGGGTAAAATGGTAATTATGATAAAGGAGAAGGGTAATTTGGTAATTTATTCAACTAAAGGGGCAATTTGGTAATTTAGCCAATTATGGAATAAAGTGATAATTATTTAACCAACTAAAGGGAAAAAAATAGTAATCATGATAATGAAGGAGGGTAATTTAGTAATTTATCCAACTCAAGGGCAATTTAGTAATTATAACAAAGGAGAAGGGCGATTTGGTAATATAACCAACCAAAAGGGAAATATGATAAGTGTAGTAATTATGAGGGGTGAATGGTGATTTAAAAAGTGTAGGAGACAATTTGGTAATCTAAAGTGGACAAGGGGTAATTTGGTAATTATGCAACCTTAAGGGTAATGTGGTAATTTATCAAGTAAGGAACGGATACTTAACAATTATATAAGTAAATGGCAAATGAGTAATTTGTACCTAATATGTCCTTGAGATTGTGGAACATTAATATGATTAAATAATGCTGATTAGCCAAGTAAGAGTATTTGATAATTAGGATGGCCTTGATGGTTTCTCTGTGACATCCTGGATAATCCTCTGAATAAGAAACGATTAATGATATCGAAACGATTGAAAGTGAATAAGTATCGGATTATCGTGCTTTATGTGATCACCTTAATTAAGACACTATTACTTAAAGTGAAAGACCTCGAGATCGGGAATGGTGACTCCTTAGGGGTCGCTACCCTAAGGACGTGGTTTAGTCCACGATTATTCTGGTATTTGCTGGTGTGCCTTTGTGCCCCAGCCAGGCCCTATATCTTACTCTTCCTAGCTCTACGGACCTAGTTAGGGGGTATGCATACTTATGGATTAGGTGTCCTTATCGGTAGGGTACTGAGTTAGCTTTATGCACCAGTACGACCAGGGTACCTTTGCGTCCTTGGGTTCATGGTTGAAGGGTACTGAGTAGCGGATATGCACCGGTACGACCGGTGTACCTTTGTGTCCCGGGTTATCGATCTCCCAATCGAGGCAAATAAATATGATTGATGTGCTGATTAAAGAAAGGAAAGATACTATTATTGAAAGTGAAATATTAATGAGCCGGGCCCAGTGATTTATGATATTGCGTACCGGTCCACCGGTTATAATAGTGGTCCAGGAGCGTGTTGCCCTGGTATGTGATATTGCGTACCGGTCCACCGGTTATAATAGTGGTCCAGGAGCGTGTTGCCCTGGTGTGTGATTATGAGTACCGGTCCACCGGTTATAATAGTGGCCAGGAGCGTTGTGCCCTGGATGATGAGTTATCTGTATTCCGGTCCACCGGCAATAATAGTGGGGGTCCCGAGCTCAATAAAATCAGTTATGTATGTGAATAAGATTATGGAAAAATACTAATCACTTATAGTGGAACACCATGTGAGTCGGGGCCAGACCGGTCCACCGGCAAATAATAGTGGTCAGGTGCGTTCTGCCCTGTGTGTTTATCTTCCGGTCCACCGGCAATAATAGTGGTCAGAGGCGTTATGCCCTGTGTGTTGACTTCCGGTCCACCGGCTATAATAGTGGGGTTCTCGTACTCACATGGATATAAAGTATGATATTGATGGATTAATGATAGAATAATGGCTTAAGGCCCAAAGCATCGATCGTGACTTATAAAGTATTATGTTTGTCATTGTTATGGTTGCATTTCTCATTATTTATATGTGTGTGGCTTGCATTATGTGTCGTATGCGGGCCTATCTTTAAGTGTGGTATTAAAGGGTTACTCAGTACCGTAGTACTGAAGGGATTCCCTTTATGGGGCCCCTGCCTATTCAATGGGCAGTGCCCTTGCAGGTATTTTTAGGTGCTACTCAAGTGGGTTACGGGAAGGAGAGTAAGGAATTTTCCGGTATCATGGCTTTTTCTCTTTCTCATTTAATTTCTCGGTTTTAAATGTTAACGTTGTTAAAGTAACCACCATCGGTGGATTTTATTCCTGAAAACGATTTGATGCGCTACTCTGATTTAAATATGTTGAAGCTTGCAATTTACTCTGATTTATGCATGTTGAATGTCTTTCGAACTGTATTTCATTTTCTTAGCCTTAGCACTTGGTACTGGAACAGTATGAGTGAACCGGTCTAGTACTAAGTGTGGCGGTAATAGTCCCAAAGTTCACGTTTTGTTTATCTGCTTCCGCTATTATCTTTTAATAAAACGAAATTTTTCAGTAGTGAATTTTGGGGGTGTTACAGAAGGTGAGGATGGCGTGGCAGCGGCGGTGATGATGGTGGTGATGCAAGGGGAAGGCTTTTTAGGGTTGGAAGAAAGAGTGGGGCAAGGTTTCTTGGGGTGGTGGAGGTGCTAACACAAGTGGCTAGTGGAGGAGGTGGTTGTCTCACGGTGGCGGTGATGGTGGTGCTTATGGCGGTGCGCTCAAGAGGAAGGGAGGAAGAGGGGAAGAAATGGATGGGAAGAAGGGTGGTGGAGGAGGTTTGCGCCACAGGGAGACCTTCCCGTGTAGGAAGGGAGGCTAGGGAGGAAAGTACGGCCGACGACGGAAATGAAGAGAGTGGGTGCGGTGGTGCAAAGGGCAGCTTGAGCTACCCACTTTACAAGTTCAGGGAGAGGAAAGGAAGGGGCTTAGTTTGCGCAGGGAAGTGCAGGGAAGAGGAACTGATGGAGCTAGGGTCGTGGTGGCGGCATCTAAAGTTGGGGTATAAGAAAAGGGGGCAGGGGAGATTGGGGTAGAAAAGAGAGGAAAAGGAGAGAGTGGGGGGTTTATAGGCACGGGGAGGGAGGATGAGGAAAAAGGAAGGAAGAGGACAAAAGGGTAAGTAGTTAACTGTCGACGGTGGTAGCGGAGGCAGTACAAGCAGGCGTAGGGGGGATTTTTGCCTGCAACAAGGTGTAAGGCAAAGGGGAAGAGTGCGCGTAGGGATATGCCAGCTTGCATGCCCTGCATGGCCGAAAAAGGAAGGGGAGAGGAGGAGTAGGTAGGGAAGCTACAAAAATGGCAACGGGGGAGGGAGTCTAGTGTAGATGAGAGGTTAGGGGTGAGGGTATAAAGGGAAGAGAGGGAAAAGAGACAGAGAAAATGAAAAGAAGGGGGTGCGTGCATGTTTTGGCTACCGCCTAGGGAAGAAAAAAAGGGAGAGATGGCCTAGGTCGATCGGGGGGAAAGGGAAAGAAAAGGGGGAGAAGAGGGCCAGCGTTGCTAGGCCTGCTGGGTTGTAGCCTAGATGGCAAGGAAGGAAGAAAGAAAAAGAAAGAAACAAAGAAAGAAAAGGGAATGATAGAAAAAAAAAGAGGAAAAAAAAAAGAAAAGAAAAGAGAGATGGTAGGGTGTATTGGGTTTTTAGAAATTTATGGGGTAATAATTAAAATAATTTATATTAATTTAAAAATTATCATAATTTATCTATATTTTATTTTAGGTTAGTATAATAAAATAGCTTCCAAATATTTTTTTACGTCATTTTTATTGTCGTAATTGTTATTATTATTTATATTATAAAGTGTACATATATTTTAGATTTATTGAATAACTCAATATTTTATCCTTTATTATTCTTTAAAAAAATTGAGGTATTAAATGTATTTATAGAGGAGAGGGTGAAACATGTGAGGTTTTTACTAGCCGGGAGGTTGAAGATCACAAGCTAGCGTGGGTTGGTACTATGACAAGTAAGTAGGTAAACACATGGAGCAAACCAAAACAAGGGGAAAAAAATAAATAAAGAAAAGTAAGCACATGATATGTATGTGTGTGTCTACATATATATCATGCAAAGCATAAAGAATTTAGAGAGGGCTTAAGATTTGCTTATATACCAAATAGAGAGATGGAAAAAGCATGAAGCAACACTGTCACACATAACTAGGGGAGAACAACAACATCAGAGCCATAAAACGTAGCACATTGGCGCCCCACAACATGAAGCTATGCAAATTTTCTAGTCTCATTTTGGATATGGAGTCTTGTAAATTATCTTTTCTTATCTTCTAGGTTTAAAATTTTTATGTGTAGTTCAAATCCCTTCTTTAATTTAATCATGCTAACTTTAATTTATATTATTTTCTAATTTTCTTTTTACCAAGGATATGGTGTCACACTTTTATTTATATTATTTAATCTATCAATTACTACCTTATGTGGTTTATGTTGTTATTCTTAATTATGTCCAATTAATAGACCGATCATCTTTAATTAACATTTAGTAAGTTGAGTTCACTTTAGGTCAAATAACATAAATAGAAATTAAATGGGTTATGAAAATAATTACATGATTTATGGCTCAACTACAAAAATTGGGATGCCATCAAAACATGCATGGATAGGACAATTTGATTAGATGTTGTACTAATAGTGGTCGGGGACCCAAAGAGAGGAAGCAATTTATTCGAGCACCTTTTCTTGCAACAATTTATTCTATTTTGAGGGGAATAAATAGTAATTTTTTTTCAAGCTCTCTACAAACACCACAACAAGTTGAAAGAACCATTTGTAATGACCTAGAACTCATTCCATAGCCTTTTCGTTGTGTAAATCCTTTTATAGGCATATTTCCTACATAGACCTAGTAAAAGTTTCTTAGGGCTCTTCTTTCTTGTAAATAAGATTGAGCTTTGTTTAACTAATCTCCTTTGCAACTAGCCTTGCTATTTTTGTATTGAAATCTTTTCTCAATTTTAAGGCATTTAATGAAAGCTCTACATTAATTATTAAAAAAATACATGATTTCCACAACAATAGGGATAGATAATTAATTAATTAATTAAACATAATTCATCATCCTTTATTTAAACCATTTTACTAGATATAGTAGGATTGATAATTGGTGACAGGACTACGTAGCTTAAGATAATGGTTTATTATATATTCTCGTTGATACATAGTTGGTAATTGAAAAGGTCAAGTAGTTGATCAATTGAATTTTATATTTGGACAAAGGTGAATCTAAACTCCTTAGTAGCTTTTATTAATTAAATTGATCTTTGTTAGGTTTAATTTATTTTATTTTATAGATTTTTATTTAAAAATCTTAGTTTAGACTAATAATTAGTTATTTATTTTATTTTGATAACCTAGGTTTAATTAGAGTTTTTGAGTTGTTATTTTATCATTATGGGAATGATAATGTGGTATTCTTAGTGCCTTATATTACTTATAATCAGTATACTTACTGATATGTATATTTGACTGATATCAATTTTTTGAAGTCATGAAATAAATCTTCTCTGAAGAGATCATTGAGTTAGTAAACTCATAAACTTAAAGAGAGATATTTAATACAAATACACATGAGGTTTGAAATATAAACAAGGAAATCCTTATGTAGAGTAACCTATCCTAGGTTAGCTTGAATCACTATAAATTCCATGTGTGAATTCTTTATTTGGCCAATTTAAATCCAAAATAACCATTCACCTCCCTCTAGGATATTTTTAAAGTGGATCTTGAATATAGCTTTTGAAAGATATTTTTTTCCTTTTTAATTGGGATTGGAAGCTTATTAAAGTTCTCTCCTCATTATAGGCTTTGGTTTTGTGTGTGATTATGTGTATGCTTTTATGTCTAAGTTTTATAATCATAAGTTAAGTTTTCTTATGATGCAATGTGAAACATGCTAAGGTTATTTTATGTAAATCATGTGTATTGTGTGTTTTTATATTATGTATAAAATATATGTGAGCATGCCAAGTATGTATTTATGATGGATTTAAATATATAAAAACAAGCACATATGATGTGTCAAGCATGAAAACAATGTGTGTTATTTTATGTAGGGCTCTTGACTAAGGAATTCTAGTCTAGTTTATCCATTCTTAGGACATGATATGTATTCTATTGTGTTAATTAGGTGTTTTACTTAAATCTTGATATATAATATGTTAGGATTAGAATGTGCTGAGGCTTAGATATGCATGGTTGAAGTTTTGTGAGCCCTAAGGGTATTTATGTCATTTAAAATTTTTAAGTCATTTTTCCAACACACATGTTATATATGTATCATTTGATATATATGTTGAGTATGTATAATATAATATGTTATATATATGTATGGTTAGGGAATTATATGTTAAATTTGTTTAAAAGGTAGCTAGAGGCAAAATGGTCTTTTCATGATTTTTGAGTTTTTTTCTTCTAGAAATAGTATTTATGTGGTAGTATGCTTAATTTAATGTTAGTTAGCTTTATTACAAGTTTTTTTTTTAATTATGTAAGAGTTTGGATTTTAAAATGGTTAAAATTGAAAATTGGCTTAAAGGACATTTTGTTTATTTGTGCCCGGAATGCGCCTAAGTATTAAATAATTGAATACAGTTTGGTTTTAATTAACCTTATGTGGCTCATTAACTTTGACATTAATCATTGACCTAAGGGTTGACTTAATAACTGAATTTAAAGGAGAGAATGGTTAAGTGCAAATGGTGTGGTTTCAATATCCTAAGTTTTGTGTGTATATACCTTAAGTATTATGTGTGGTTGGTTCAAATCACTTGAGTAAAGTATTAATACTTAAAGAGAAAGATCTCAAGTATGAGGAGTTTGGTTACTCTCTATTGATAGTTTTCCTAGAGATAAGGGTGAGCCCTTAACTTGTTGCTGCCTAGTTTCCCTTGAGGTGTCAATAATGATTCACATCTACTCTATTAGAATAGAATTTTCCCTTTTAGGAGGCATAAATATCTAAGGATGGGTTTGCAACCCCGAAAAGGGGTTTTAATAATAATTTTAAAAGAGTTTTAGTAACGGTTTTAAATCACATAACATTATTTACATAACATTAAAGCTTTACTAACGGTTCAAAATTGTTATAAAAAACATCTAAAAAATCTATGAATTTTAGGTAAATGTTGGAGTTTTTAATAAAAATTGAGGCAACCTTCCCTAAAATGTCCTACTACTATGTTATTTTATGTGCATAGAAATAATGTCTCCAACTATCAATAAAACATCAATTAGCCTTGTTGTCAAGTTGCAATGAAGGTCAAGCAAAGAATAAAGATCGAGGAAATCAATAGTATTAGATGTATAAATAAACGAGATATTAAGCTTGGAAAATTTTTGAAAGAAGAAGTGGAACTAGAACCATAGTTATCAAGAAGGAAAACTATTCACCCGGGCAAACTTAATTTAGGAAAAATATTAACATTTTACTAGGTTAGAGAACCTAGATGAAAATTTCAAAGTTTTATTCTAACCTAGGTAGAGATACCTATGATAAAAAGTAATTTATTTGTTGCCTTCATTCTATGATTGCAAAACTTGGTTTGATTCCAAAACTTCTAATCCTCAAGCCTTGTTAGTAGGAATTTTGCTAGATTGTTTGTTCTTTAGTTTGTTCATGAAGCTGGAGCATGATCTTCACATTTCTAAAGTCCACATTTCAGTGCATCATGGCTTCTCTTTTTGTATTCTATGACTGGCGTCTATTTTTTTTTTCTTATCTCACTATCTTTCACAATTATTACACACTTAATATATATTTCTTAGTATTCTACTGAAATCTTAGGATTATTTTTACTCAAAGTTTATTTCATAATTTTTGGCACTAATATATCACCATAATTTCATTAAAATTTTTTATCGATATTTTAATGAAAATCTCTATTTGTAGATAAAGATCTTAGGAATGCCATGGTATTTTTTTATATTTCTAATAATTTTAGTTTTGAAAAATTGGATAATTGATTATACATTATTCATAGTATAAATGGTATAGTAATTGAATAACTTGAAGGGGAAAAGGTATGATGGCACTTTTTATTTATTATATTTATTTATTTGTAAATGGACTATCTTCGAATAAAAATATTAAAAAAAATGGTTATACGAAAATGTTGATGGAATTTTTTTTCTATAAATAAAGAATTATATTGATATATTTTAGGTATAAAAAATTATTATAAAGATATAAATAAATATAATAATAATAAAACATTGATACAAAATATTAACAAATAATAAGAGTGAAACATGGTAAAAAAAAATCATAATTTAGAACCAATTTTTCATTTTCATGATTATCGCATTCTGACAAGTGTTTTTTTAAGGGTGGGGGACACAAATGACAACTTGACTTCTAAAGTTCTAATCACCATAAAGGGGGGGTTCGTTTTCGATTTCTCGCGGGGTTCCCTGGCTAATTGGATTAGGTGGGCATATAAAGGAATTTCTCATGGGCTTGTTTTCTTCCGATTTTAAATTACTTGGTTTGATTGCCAATCCTCAAGCCTTTGTCGGCAAGGAGGTAGGGATTTTGTTTATTTAATTGCGAAGTTGAAACGCGACATTCACATCTTTAAGTTGTTTCATGTTCGGCTACATCGCGACTTCTATCTACGTATTCTACGATTGAAGTCCGCTTCCTCTATATTTTTAAGTTGTTCCATATTCGACTATATTGCGACTTCCATATGCATATTCTACGATTGGTGTCTATTTTTTTTTCTTTATTTTTTCTACTTTAGCTACAATATTTATTGGTATTAATAATAATAACGATATGTAGTGGATGTAAGTAGCATAGCTTATTAACATGTGTTTACATTTTTGTTGCTTCCTAAATGACTACTTACTCTATTGTGTGTGTGCGCGCGTTTAAAAATAAAGTAAATTCCTACTCTCACTCTCACCTAATTTATTCAACAACTAATAGTTTCTGGTTGGAAACTGTTAGAATATTTCAGCTGAGGAGAATTAATTTAGTTGCGTTGTGCGTTGTGCCCTCCTGGTCCTGGATGCCTCTTTCTTTACGTCCTTCTATGATCTTGATATATTAAGAATAAATTTTAATTATAAATATATTTTATTATATATTGATAAAAATGTTCAATTTTTTTAATATAAATAAAATTATTATAATTTTACAGTATAATATATTATATTTTATGTGAGTACCGGTAGCATAGATCCAAGTAGTAGTTTGGGGGCTCTTAAATTAACGGCGGAAACTTAGTGAAACTTGCCGGTAGTGTGTGTGGTATGGTTGGTAGTTGCAATAAATGAAATAAATACAATAAGATGAGTGGAGGAGGAAGTTTTTGATTGATCTTTGGTATCAACGGCCTGCCTGACTAACACGTTTGTGAAAATAATCACACTCAAATTTATTATTACCCCGAAAGTCAAGGACTGTCCGTAGTGCCGGCCGCCCTGACTCGCGTTCGTGGATGCTCGCGTTGTACAATGTATACATTAAACTGTCCGTACTCCATAGCGCCGGCCTGCCTACGAGTTTTTAGTGTTTTTTTTTTTTCCCTTGAACGATCGATCGAGTCCTAGCCTTTTTGAGGCTACGCTGTTACAGTAGACCGGAGCTGGGTGAATCGACGGCCGCCTCCCTCCTCCGTCGCTCGACATGATTCCACTTCTCCTGTGGTCCAAATCATTCCAGAAATAAATAGATAAAATCAGTCTAGTATTTGACATACGTTTATGAAATTTGGCCGGGTTCCGTTAAATGTCCGCCCACGATGACCACACTCCGTCATCAGCAGCGGTACCTTCTAGTGCTTGGTGGCGACAGGCGAGCGTGCGAATCATGCATGATGTCAGATTCGAAGACAAAAGGCAGGGATGGATGGATTATTTAGGCACAGGAATTTATACGCTCGTTCTGTACTGTACGTCCTATAATTTTGATCTGGCAAACAATTTTTTTTTTTACGTTATATTTATTAAAGTGGAATTTCAATCCACGTGATAACGTTTAATATTATCAATTCCTTTCCCTTGTCAGACATGGTAGAGTTTGCTGCTCTTTCCGTACTTATCCTTAACTATAGTCGTATCGAAAATGGATAAATATAAATTTGATTTATTATAATCATGAAAAAAATATTATTATAATTTTTTATTTTTTTATTAATATATATTAAATATATTAATAATCGGTCTTTATTTAAAAAATAACAACCAATATTTTGGACTGCATTTATTGATCGCTGAAAGAGTAGGTATGGAGTTTTACTCTTTACCAGCAGTTGTATTAATTTCTGCTGCTACACACAGCAGGCGTACTAATATATATGCACGGTGAGCTCTGCATGACGGATGCTCTTTTTCTTTTGAATGTTTATGCTGTTAGTAGCAGTTAGCTGGGTGCTTTTTAATTAAACAACAGTAGGATCCTTTTTTTAACTTTCCGGCAGCCACCAAGTTGCATGCAAATGCAATATATGGTTCCAGGAGTTGCGATGAGCGTGGGTAATGAACTTCGATTGATCGCACCGCAACCATAAACGTGTCTGATCTTGATTGCTCTCAATTCGTCAACAAAAATATTTCTGGTCTAAGCACAACTATATTAGTATTACTTCCTTCTCCACTACCGAAAGCCCCAACAAATAAGGGGGCAACGTACCGATATGGGCAAGGAAAATCTGTTTCTGGCTGTTGGGGGCGAAAGTCAAGGACTGTTCTTAGTGATGGTCACGCCAACTTGCTTGTACGCATAAATCTTGGTGCCTGCCTGCCTGCCTTTGTTTTCCTTGCACAAGAATCTTTTTGAGTGCCAGTTCTGTCTGATATGTGGCACGCTGGAGCTGGGTAAATGGATGGCCACCTTCCCAGCCACTTCATTTCACTCTTGTGTTTCAAATCATTCCAGCAAAATAATAATAATAATAATAATAATAATAATAATAATAATAATAATAATAATAATAATAATAATAATAATAAATTCTATTTGGCTGGTTTCAGTTAAATGTCTGACCATGGTGACCTCAATTCGTCGCCATCCCTTCTAGCTCTTGATGCTTAATTGGCGACTGCGTAAATCATGCATGATGTCAGACTTGAAAACAAAAGGCATAGACGGATAGATGGATGGATGGATGCATGGATGCATGGATGGATGGATGCAGAAGGAATTCTATGACCGTCAAACATGCAGTATAAAATATATGGATCCTATAATACGCTCCCTAGTTATAGGAATATGACTCGCCCATGAGCCTGTCGCATTTTGATTCGGGTACACACGTCTGTAAACTAGATAGATAATCAATGCTTAGATTGGCAATATCAGACTCCCTCTCCTTGTACGCAATAGCCACCAAAAACTTCAGGCGGTGGTCGATATCACACCACATTTTTCTCTTCTAGCCACAGCCATGTTATTCCAGTACCTATGTGTACCACTCCTGATGCCCCGAAGTCTAGGGTCCCCTTTCCGTCCACACCCTACAGTTACCATCATTAAGCTGTGCGTTTCCACACCGGCTCAAAGCAGTGTTTTTTTTTTTTTTTTTTTAGGGGGGTGGGGTTTGTATAAAGAGCCAGGTTTTTGGGCTAATTACCATCATTATCACATCTGCCGTGATGATGAGCCCAACAGCTCGTCAATGGCTTAGCTTGGTGGCGGTTGTCTGGCTTCAGTCAATCAATGGAACTAATTCCAATTTCCCTGCTTACTCCTCTCAGCTCAAGGGCCTCCTCTCTTTATCCCAGATACAACTCAACAACCTAGCTTCTGCCTCTGATGCTGGCAAACTCTTTGGCTGGTTATCCGGTATTGCTTCCGTCTACCTCCCTCTGTGGCTCGTCCTCCTAATCGGTTCCCTTCTTGGTTTCATAGGATACGGTGTCCAGTACCTTTTTTTGACCCATCAAATCCCTTCTTTGTCCTACTGGCAGATATTCTTACTCACGGTTGTAGCAGGAAACAGCATATGTTGGATTAACACCGTCTCTTATATGGTTGTCGTTAGGAACTTCCCCCGGCAACGGCAGGCTGCAGCTGGCCTTACCACCAGCTACGTAGGCTTAAGCGCCGCCATCTATACAGCTGTAGCAAGCTCTATTCCTTTTCCGTCCGCCAAAGGGGCAGAAGAATACCTTCTCCTGAACTCCCTATCTCCTGCCGTGGTGAGCGTCCTCACTGCATCGCTGGTCGGTGTTAATACTAGTAGTATTAAAGGTGCTGAGGCTGAGGCTAAGGCCGCCGGTTGGGAATCTGGGTTTTTCTTTCTTTCCGCGATCACAATAGCCACCGGAATATATGCCATCGTAAGCACCTTGGGAGTCGCCGCCTCCAACAAGCAGCTGCTATCACCCTCGGTTATAGCGATTGGTTTTGGCATGTGTCTTGCGGCGCCGCTGGTAGTTCCTGCAGCTGAGTTCCTGCGAAGTACCTGCCAAAAGAAAGACACAATCAAGAGAGAGAGAAGAGTCTGTGATGAGTCGTCTGCCGTAAACGACAACGACGGGACAGATCAGCTGGGGGCTGTCGACGAAAGTGGGATGAAACTAGGGGCAGGGGCAGACGCCGCTGCCCCTGACCAGCATGATGATGAATTAGTCTCCATGGAAGATATTCGAGTGAAACTGATGCTGCAGAGGCTGAATTTCTGGTTGTATTTTCTTGTCTATATTTCAGGCGGAACACTGGGCCTCGTCTATCTCAACAACTTGGGACAGATAGCAGAGTCTCGAGGATATGCCGGAACGTCAACCTTGGTTTCCTTTTCCTCAGCCTTTGGCTTCTTTGGCCGTCTCTTGCCATGTCTTCTGCATTACATTTACTCTAGGAAGAAATTTATGGTTCCGGGACCTGCTTCCATAGTAGCAATGATGGTACCAATTTCGGTGGCGTTCTTCTTGCTAATGAACGGAACCGTCCTCTCCCTCTTCATCAGCACGGCCGTAATAGGATTCTGTACCGGGGCCATCACTACTATCTCGGTGTCCATGACGACCGAGCTGTTTGGAGCTAAGAATTTTGGCGTAAACCATAATGTTGTGGTAGCTAACATTCCTGTCGGCTCTTTTTTGTTTGGAAATCTCGCCGCTCTTGTGTATCATATAGAAGGAAATAGACATGGCAAGTGCATGGGGTTGAAGTGCTACGCGAAGACGTTCCTTATCTGGGGATTGCTCTGTTCCTTTGGTACTCTTCTTGCTCTGTGGCTTCATCTACGTACTCGCAAATTCTACTTGCGGAGGCTGTATAGCTAGGCTTCTCGTACGTAGATACCAGCTACTTATAACTGAAGCAGTATATACGTGTATGTGTGAACTGTCTGCGGTTGTTTTACTATACAAAGGCATGGCAGTCCGTCGGAAAATCGACTTCAATCGCTAACCTACACCAGTGTACACCTTTTATGTAACATTAATTGTAGGATACATCTCGTATAAATAAAAATAAAAATAATAATTTATGGTACGTGCACGTTTAGTAGGAGATGAAAAGGGCGGAAAGCTTTTACTTTTGTATTTTATATACACTCTATTTAAAATAAAATAATAAATTAGTATAAATATTGAGTTTAGGTTTTTATTTACTTTAAAATGAATATTTCTTTTTAAATAGTTTTTGGTAAACTTTATTTATATATATATATATATAATAGCAATATGATATTTTATTATAATTGTTCGGATTCAACCCAGTGATTTAGGCTATAAAAGTCGTTAACATAAAAACTACATATTTTTATTTCTAATATCTGTATTTCTATAGAAGCGTACTAAAGTTTTTTTTTTTTTTTCCCTTTCCAATCATATGATAAAAATTAATGCTCCCTCTCTTTAGCTAGCGTCCACTCCGATGCAATCGCAGATGAATGACATATTATTGATTGCAATGAACTGCTATCATCTAAGATAAACATTACCGAGTGAGGAAACGTAATTTTCATAAGCGCGTTCAACGAATAATGATTTTCTTAAATAAAGGGTTTCGTATCCCGCGGAGGGTGGGGGAGGGAACTATCAGTCTATCAGTCATTTCGAATTACTCCATGCATCTACTGAAAACCATACAGGACAAAGGCACTATCTTTTAAAATAATGACGCTACGCTAATAATATATTTTTTTTGTCTGACAATAATAATATTTACTTTTATTCCCCTTAAGTATTATATGTTTTAAATAAATTTATTTAAGTATTAGTATCTGTTTTAAAATTTACTCCCTCCATCCTATTTTATGTCCATGTTATTCTTTTTTAAGACATTCCAACATATTTACAAGCTTTCTATTTATATATGACAATTTATTTATTTTTTATATACATTTTTAATGACATATTAATAAAAATTGTGGGTAACAAATATAACTTTAAAATTGATGATGCATGGTTGAGGTAGTTAATTAATGCTCACTTGACTATTTTCTTAATTTTGATGATTTTTAATTCCTTACAAACACAATAGGTGAGCATTTTATTTATTTATTTATTTAGTGTCATTTATTAACTATTTCTAGTTTTATATTACTAAAATAAATAAATAAATAAATAAATAAAATTGATATCACAAATTTTGTTAAGCTAAATTGGAAAAATTATTAATTCCATTGTTTTGCAATATAGATCGTTTTTCCTTTAAAATATTGTTTCAAAATATAAGTCATGTTACGAAAACTTATATAAATTAAATGCTACATCCATATCCTCTATTCTTTCTTCATTAATTAATTAATGATCAAATTGTCAAAAATATGTATATGTAAGTGTATATCAGTCATTTCTTATTTTTTTTTTCAAATTCATGTACCTAAGGTAAAAGTGATTTATATTATAAATAGTGTAATATAAATTGCAAAAATAAGGGAAATGAAGATGAGAAGTGCATAGGGCTTGTCCTCAAAACCAACTAAAATTATCCTAATTAAAACAATTGATTGGTGGGCTAAAACCAATTGACATTTTGTTTCCACTAATAGTTAATTAACTGGGTTTGTTGGGCAAAACAAATATGTCCCATGCACAAATAAGTTCTTAAATCCTCCATGAATTCCTAACATGTTCTTAAACTATCAAGGCGCATGTAAAATTCATGTTGTTGTACAAGCTTTTCCACAAATAGACATGCAAATTGATATACTTCTTATTTAAAGAATAATTTTTACATATATTTCATTGTTGTTGTACAAGTTTTTCACTATCCAATTGATGATCTATCATGCTAGCTAGGCTTTTACCCCACTTCTACTAATCTTTCACCCCAATCTATTAATACTTGATCATTATCATGTTGATTTTTTACCCAAATTTTTCTAATCTTTCACCCCATCTACTAATATTTCACCACCCATTCTTATGCTGGTCTTTTACTCCAATGCTACCACCTTAGTTATACTTATCTTTCACCCTAATTCTACCAATTTTTTATCTAGAGGTAAACATAATATGGTTTAAACCATAAACATAACAAAATCAAATTATAATTTTACAGTTTGGTTTGGTTTGATTTACGATTTAAAAATTTACAATTTGGTTTAGCATTCTTGAAAATGGTTTGAGAAATTAAACTATTGTTTATAAATCACAAATGGGATATCTTTCATTTTAATCCTAGATAAAAGCTATATTGTAAGCATAATTATTAATAGATATACCGATATTGTGCTCTTATCATTCAAAGTATTTATGTTTACTATTTTTTTTTCGTTACATACTTATATAGTTAAAGAGTTGCTTATAAAAGATTGCCTAACTTATACAATGCTTGGATTCTTATTCTTTTTATGTTTTTTTTTCTGAAATGCCCCAAGACCCTAATTTTAAGAATATTAGCTAATTAAGGATTTATTTTGGAAATTAATTAAATAAATTATTTTATTTAAAATAAGAGGGAGTAAATAGGGGAAAATTAATAGGAATTTCATAAATAATTTAATTGGAGAAAATTAGAATGATTTGCTAATTAAAATGGAATTTAGGAAAAATCTTTCAAAAATCTCAAATCAGCCTAAAAAGGGAATTAAATATTATTTTATTAAAATATTATTATTTTTAAATATCCCAAATACCCAAAATATTCTAAATATCCCAACCCACCTATTTTTCTTTTTCCCTTTTTCCCTTTTTCTTTCTTTCTTTTCTTTCCTTTTTCTTCCATTTTTCTTCTTCTTCTTTTCTTTTTTCTTCCTCCTCCCCCGACATGGGCCAGCCCTACGGCCTAACTCCCTTCCCCCTTTCTTCTCTTTCGGTGCGGCCCAGTACGCCGCGTTTCTCCCTCATTTTTTTTCCATCGCCTGGTCTAATTCTTCCTCTTCTCTTTTCTTTCTTTCTTTTCTTCTGGACTGCCGATCCACGCCCCCCTTCTTCCTCCTTCCTTATTCTTTCCTCAATCGACCTACAACTCTTCCCCAACCTTCGCCGAGAATCTCGCCGCCGGCCACGCCTGTTGACCAGCCATCTCTCCTCTCTCCTTCCCCCTGACTCGCCTGTCGTTCGACCCAACCAATTCTCCTCCCTTCTCGCGTGCCATTTCTTCCTCACTGGCCAATCACACCCTATCACAGACTCACAAAACATACCTGCGCCGGCCTGTCGTCGCTGGCCAGAGCGTTCTCACTCACCTGCCCTATTCTCCCGTCTCTCCTCTAACCTTATCCCCCTCCATTGGCCTATAAAAACCCCATAGCCATCCCTGGAGTCAAGTTTTTCCCGAAACCCAGAAATTTCCTCTCGTGCACTGCCGCCCTTTCAGACGCCCCCTCCGCTGCCTTCGTCCAACGCCGTCGTTCGAACCACCCACAACACCACTCCCTGCACCACCCTCCACCCTCGATTTGCCTTGCATAAGCCACCCCAGTCGTACAAAGTCTCCTTCCCAATCAGCCACACTTCCACCTCCATAGCCCTTCGCACCACCATTAGCCACCACTCCCGCCGTAACCACCGCCTCCTACACCTCCCAAACTACCCTGCAGACTTTCCTCCACCTTCCCCTACCCTTCTTTTCCCCTTCCTCCCTCTCCTCCTCCCTTTCTCCCTTTCCTCCACTTTCGGCCACCACAATCGCCGCCTTGCGCTGCCACCTTCATTCCACCCCTCTCCACCTAGGCAACCATCAACACCCCAACTTCCACCCTCTTTCTCCCTATCCTATCCCCAACACCCAACTATCTCATTTTTCTTCCCTTTTTCTAGGGATGTAAACGGGGCGGATATTACCCGAAACCAGATGCATTTTATCCGACGGATATTTAAACGAATATGGATAAACGGATATAGATACGGATATAGATGATGGAAAAAAAATGCCGGTCGGGTTCGGGTACGGATATGGGTATAAGATATCCATACCTGTATCCATATCCGTACCCATTTACTCGATATATAATTACCTTTTTACCCTTAATTTTAAAATAAATATAGTATAAATTAAGGTTAAAATTGTCATTTGGCTTAACTCTAAATGGGTTTATTTGTCGGATAATGGATTTATCCGCTGAATAATATCCATTAACGGGTAAATGGATAATCTGTTGGGTAACGGATATCCAATAGATACGGATATGGATGTGTTAGCGGATACGGATTTGGGTACGGGTACGGATTTTCTTATCGGGTACGGATACGGGTATGGGTATACCCGCCCTAAACCTGCCCCGTTTACATCCCTACCTTTTTCTGGCCATTGCCGCCGCCACCGTGCACCGCTGCCGGTGCTGCCAGTTGCTACCCTAAACCCTCTCAACCCTTAAACCTTAATTAATTAAGCTTTATTTATTTAATTGTATTATATTACTATTATTTGATTATTATTATTATTATTAATGTTATTATTATTACTATATAGGGCCGAGACCCTATTGTGTCACTTTTTCGATTATTATTATTATTATCATTATTATCATTAGTATTTATTATTATTATTAGTAGTAGTAGTAGTAGTAGTAGTAGTAGTAGTAGTAGTAGTATTTCAATGCAGGATCGAAACCCTACTTTACATTATTTTCGATTAATACCATTATTATTATTATCATCATCATCATCATCATCATCATCATCATCATCATCATCATCATCATCATCATCATCATCATCATTATTATTATTATTATTATTATTATTATTATTATTATTATTATTATTATTTCGGGGAAGGGTCGAAGCCCTTATTTTACATTACTTCAAATTATACCATTATTATTATTATTATCATTATTATTATTATTATCATCATCATCATCATCATCATTATAATTGTTATTATTATTATCTTTATTATTATTATTAGTATCATTATTATTATTAGGGTAAAATCTTTAAACCTTATATTATCATCTTTTCCGGTATTACTATTATTACTATTATCCTTAGCAATATTAGTATTTTGTTAGTGTTACTATTATTATATTATTATTATTTTATCTATAACCTTAACCTTAGAATAAATTAGAAAATAATAGTATTTTTGGTAGGAGGGAACCTAATCCTTAGTTTTTCCCTCTTATAGGTGAGACCAATCAAAACCTTAAGGAGGCGTAGGAGCATGCTCCAAGACCGGTATCGTGTCAGGTAAGGGTGTAGCTAAGGCCTTATGTGTGTAATGTGTTTTGTATGCCTTGTATGCCATGTGTCATGATATGTTATGTATCTTATGCTTATCATTATAACTATTTTATGTGTAGCGTAGCTTGGAATTGAGGTATGCTCATGTGTTATTTTATGGCATGTGTATAATATGTATAAGTTGTGATTATGATGTGTTGTGGCCCTTTAGGACATGCATGCTAGGATAAGTAATGTAATGATATAGGGTGAAAGGATGAAAAAGGAAAATGGGAAAGTAAGTTGACCAAAGGGGAATAAGTTGACCAAGGGATGTGGGTGTGACCTAAATATTTCATGATCCATGAGTGAAAGAATCACTACCACGGAAAGGGGTTTTAATAACGGTTATTTTATAGTTTTAATAACGGTTTTCAACCGTTATTGAATCGCCCGTTATTAAATCTTTAATAACGGTTCATAACCGTCATGAAAAATACACAAAAACCCGCGAATATGTGCGTAAACTTTATATTTAATAACGGTTTTTAAGTAAAAACCGTTGTTAAAAAGGAGCTTTTAATAACGGTTTCTTAGTAAACCGTTGTTAAAAATAAGGTTTCAATAACGGTTTATATGGAAAAAACCGTTGTTGAAAACCATGTATTAATAACGGTTAATACAAAAACCGTTGTTAAAACATGATCGAATTACCGTTTCGGTCATTGATTATGCGTTTATTAAACCCTCTAATACGTATTAAATGCGCATAAATATGAGATTATAAGGAGTTTTAATAACGGTTCTTAAACAAAACCATTATTAAAACTATATGTTTTTTTTTAATTTTTCTCTTTTGTTCCTGCCCACATACACAGTTGTATGTTCAAACAATTACCAAATCTGCAATGTAAAACAACATCAATTCATGCTAAATCTGCAATCACACCATAATTTCAATCAATCTATAATTGGTATGCATGTCTCAATACACCAACTATACTTAGGAATAAAAATTAGTGGGCATACCACAACTTGGTAGCTCTACACCCCAAAGTAAAGAGTTCATAGATCTAGGCTGGAAGACCGAAAGATGTAGACAAAATACAAACCTAAAAATGCATGTAGAATATATAGATCGCTACCTAATACCGTTATTAAAACCGTTACGAGAACCACGAGATCGACCACGTACGCTCGTTTTCGTAACACCTAATCCAAGACCCCTGTGTCTTCCAGGGTGTTCTACAATTCCTATAGCCTGTGATACAATGTTATATTAGTCTACCCCCTCACCATCTGACGCTTGAAGTTCGTCCTATAATGTATATAATATATGTAAAATTAGCTTACATGAATAAGCATAATATAATAGTTTTCTAAAAGAAAAGTAAGCAGGGTTTCAAATATCTACAAACTTATAATTTTTGTCGCTGCAACATCTACATCTTCATTAATATATCCATCTTTTGTTGCTCTAGCCTTCTTCCATAATGTACCAATATTAATGGACGAGGTACATGGGTCTAAGTCTTGGGCTATGAGCTATAAATCAAAAAATATTCTTATAATGTACCAATATTATAAAATTCATCAGTACGCTTTAAATAGATAAATCACAAAATACATACCAACTCCTCTTCAAGGCCTACATACCCTTTGTGAGCCATATTATGCCGGTATATATTCTGCTTCGCAATCTCTTTATTTTTGGCACTTTTTTCCTATGTGACAAGCCAAAACATAGTGACATAATTATTTCAATATTATGCACAATACTAGGATCGATAAAAAAAATTTAATTGTTATCTAAAAAATACCTTAAAATCACCCGTAAGACGATATGCAATAAATTGGTTCCAACTTTCTTCATCGATGAAACTGTATCGTTTGGGTGGATTCTGCCGTAGAAAACCATCCCTCTTTCTGTACATTTTCCTACGAGCTAAATATGACCTAAATGTTCTTAGACGCTCCCCACAATGTCTAAGAAGCCATTTCTTCCTACTCTCTGGCACATTAAATACTCTCTGCATTGTAAGACATACAAATGTATACCGATATTAATGTATTAAAATTAATAACATTTCACATACATAAATGATTACATAAAATAGTATATTTACCATGATTTCCTGCCAAATATGCTCCTTATGACCCGTTGTGTAAAATAGTATATTTACCGTGATTTCAATCCGTATTGAAGTCATATGCTCTTCAATGTACGGCTGAACATCATCACTGTTGTGTAATACATATAGATGTGCTGCACGGAACATGTTAGGGTCTACACGCCCAAACTGTTTGCCTCTAATACCCCGTCCTTCAAATTTGCCCGCATGTCGAGACTTAGGAATACCAAGAGCTTCAGCATTTGACAAGTACTTTGTGCAAAACTTAATTGCCTCTTCCACCAGGTAACTCTCAACAATACATCCTTCTGGCCGATATCGATTCTTCACATAACCTTTTATCAACTTCATAAACCGTTCAAAGGGGTACATCCAATGCCCATGAACAGGTCCTAACATTTTTATCTCATAAACTAAATGAACAGTTAGATGTACCATAATGTCAAAGGATAATAAAGTAGTGATTATTCTCGAGAGAATACTGTCCTGTAGTTCTACTACATTGCCTAGGAGTCTTCAAATTTTCCCAGATACATTGAATTTAGAAACGGAATAAAGGGCTAGACTGACCCTTCATTTTCCAATAAAAAAGGAAAAAGAAAAGACTGCATTAATCAAATGAAATTTTCTATTGGAGGCCGGCAGGACTTACAGTCGTATATTGTGACCGGCCGAAGATTACTATTATACAAACGCCACATTTCATTCACCGTCGGTCTCAAAAAGGCGGAACTAATGGAGAGTTCGAGTCGGAATCCGCGGATTCGTATCTGAATACGAGGAAGTGCCCGATGGCGATGGAATTGTGTGCGACGAAATCTTCCCATCCGTTTTGAAACCAGACTCTGCCTTCTTCCTTAACTAGTTTTACTGGACATTTTGCTCCGTTCGGAACGTTGAGGTATGCATGAGTGGGGAGACCCTTGCCATGGTTTCCCCACTCATGCATACCTCAACGTCCCGAACGGAGCAAAATGGTCAGTAAAACTAGTTAAGGAAGAAGGCAGAGTCTGGTTTCAAAACGGATGGGAAGATTTCGTCGCACACAATTCCATCGCCATCGGGCACTTCCTCGTATTCAGATACGAATCCGCGGATTCCGACTCTAACTCTCCATTAGTTTCGCCTTTTCGAGACCGACGGTGAATTAAATGTGGCGTTTGTATAATAGTAATCTTCGGCCGGTCACAATATACGGCTGTAAGTCCTGCCGGCCTCCAATAGAAAATTTCATTCGATTAATGCAATCTTTTCTTTTTCCTTTTTTTTATTGGAAAATTAAGGGTCAATCTAGCCCTTTATTCCGTTTCTAAATTCAATGTATCTGGGAAAATTTGAAGACTCCTAGGCAATGTAGTAGAACTACAGGACAGTATTCTCTCGAGAATAATCAGTGTGGTAGATAAACCACTACAAAAAAGTAGACGTAGCTGATGCCCATGGCTCTATCTAAGGCAGGGTCAACAGAAGGTGATAAGATCTGAAATGGAAGGGGTGATAGGATGAGCCACTCGCGTACAAATGACATAGCTCATCATAT
Source organism: Tamarix chinensis (assembly GCA_030549775.1). Taxonomy (NCBI): domain Eukaryota; kingdom Viridiplantae; phylum Streptophyta; class Magnoliopsida; order Caryophyllales; family Tamaricaceae; genus Tamarix; species Tamarix chinensis. Next base: position 84,017,885 of record CM060181.1, read on the forward strand.
AACCATATCACATGAGTCCGTACATCTGTATGGGGCGCCATATGAAAATACAGTGGAGGGTATGTCATCTCACTACCTACAAATGAGAACCACTAAATCTTATCATCAAGGTTGCTCTCGAAAGGATCTAAATTACAGAATATGTAAACTAATTTTCAACTAGCTAGACAAATCATAAACATATTCTACCAGATCATAACCAACTATGTAAACCTAACAACATCAAACTATTTAAAATAAGGACATAATCTTTAGTTATATATTTAACAAACTAGCTAAACATCAAACTATCATCAAATCATTCAAGCTACGCATAGAAAAATCAAGTAGATATTAATAAGATAATATATATATATATAGTACAACCTAATAAATCCTATATGATTATTATTATTATTATTATTATTATTATTATTATTATACACAATTATTCATCTCTATTTAATTTTTATCACAACACCGATGTCCAACCAACCTCCTCAACTTTTCCCCATGCACAATACCCTTATCCTTAGGATTTTTTCCTATAGCCTTAGTTTATATTTAGTATAATAAATGATAAACCCTAACCCTCCCCCTAACCCTAACCCTAACAATAATTAACCCTAATAAATTATAATAAAAAATAACACTAAACCTCATAAGATAATGATCCTAACCCTAACCCTAACCCTAACACTAACCCTCCCTCTAACCCCAACCCTAACCCTAACCACAATTATTTTAGATTATATATACACATCTTATATATAAATATATTATAAATATATATACATATAATAGAACACATATAAACACACATTTTACGGAATATAAATACACGTCTTACAAAATATATATTAAAAAAAGCATATAAATACACATGATCTGCATAATAATGTGAGTGCTAAAAAAATATATACACCTTAATTTTATACTTAGAACGTACATATCTTATGATAATAATATATATTTTAGGCTTGTGGATTCTCTTAAAATAATAATACATATTTTTATAAAATAGATTATAAACACATTTATATATATATATATATACATATATATATATATATATATATAAATTAAGGTCTCGGCTGGCCACAATAAAAAAAGGCCACGGAAATTTTTTTACCAACACATCAAATAACAGATTTTCGAACAACACATCAAACACAACCTCTTCGGTGCAACAAGCATGCATTTATATATATATATATATATATATATATACATACATATCAGTAGAGGCAAATTAAGCAATGAAGGAAGAAAAACACATACGTAAAGGGAGCGACGGCGTACAAGTTGAGAACGACAACGACGAAGGTACAAATGCTGGCTACGTTCGCAAGAATGGCAGAGGGGTGGTGGAGAGATGGCGGTGCGACGGTTTCCCTTAATTTAGAGGAGCCAGAGCGGTGGTGCAAGGGTTTGCAAGAGAAAGAGAGTACGAGAGGGAAGCGGCAGAGTGAAATTTTTGGCACAAAACAGAAGGGAACGAAATAAAAGGAACTTTTAATAACGGTTCCTATAAGAACCGTTATTAAAACATGATTTAATAACGGTTCTTACAGGAACCGTTATTAAAACCTTGCCAATTTTGACAACGGTTCTTGTTTGAACCGTTATTAAATCATGTTTTAATAACAGTTTTACGTAAACCGTTATTAAAATTCCCGTGCAAAATTTCACCTTGCACTTTTAATAACGGTTATTACCTAAAACCGTTATTAAAACTTCCCGTGCATTAATTTTCACGCATTTGACGACGGTTTTCGAACCACCGTTATTAATGTCCCGTTATTATTTCCTATTTCCGTAGTAGTGAATCTAGGGTTTTGCATGGAAGAATCTTTTCACATGGAAGAATCTAGGGTTTACATGGGAGATTCTGTGGTTTTGCATGGGAGAATCTAGGGGTATGCATGGGTGAATCTAGGGTTCACGTGGGAGTTTTAGGATTTTGCATGAAGATCTTCAAGGGTTTGCATGGGATGTATAAAGTGTGCATGGGGTATATTTTACGTATGGAAAGTTGATTGGGGTGTGAGGAAGGTAATGGAAGAGTTGTTTGGATGTTTGGAGGCTTTGGGTGAAAAATAGTACGCGGAACAGTATAAGGGTTTATAGGAGACCGAGCTAGGGTTTGGGAGAAAACCCTAATCTGATAAGGTGGTAAAAAGGAGAAATAAATGAGGATGAGTGGAGTACGAGATGAGGATGAAAATTATCATGTGAGGGGGAGCATGATCATCGTGGAAAGATAAGAGTGGATGGTGAGACATGTGGAAAGGAGGATGCTAGGGTTTGGTGTGGCCAGTTAGGGTTTAGTGTGACTACTTAGGGTTTCGTGATCACACGTGCACTTAAGGAGTAAAGTGTGATGATGAGGGTTGAATCTAAGAGTTATGATGTGTGGGTATTAAAATAGTTTGGGTTGAGTGAGGTGGAGTAGGATGGGTCACATAAGCCCAAATTAGGGTTTCTGGAGAAAACCCTAAAGTAAGGTAGTGAGTGGACTTGGAGGTGTATGGTAGTGGGCCTTGACCCATACACTTAGGAGTTGGGTCTCTGGTGTGAGTTAGGGTAAGGAGGAAAGGATGTTGGGAAAAGTTAGGAGGCGCATGAATCTCATGATATGGGACGGGTCCTTTTGGAGGATAAGCATAGAGGGAGTTAGTCATGCATGTCTAGGGTGAATTATTGAAAAAGACACGGTAAAACATTAATCATGTAAAGTGGAAGATTATTGAGTCGGGCCCAGACCTATCCACAGGCATATAATAGTGGTTAGGGCGTTCGACCCTATAAGTGACCGATCCACCGGCTATAATAGTGGTTAGGTGCATTTTGCCCTATAAGTGACCGCGCCACCAGCTAGAATAGTGGGAGATTCCGAACTCAATAAACCAAACCCTAAGTTTGATAAGACACATAAAAAACACTAAGTACTTATAGTGGAACAACATGCGAGTAGGGGCCAGACTGATCCATCGACATATAATAGTGGTTAGGGCGTTTTGCCTTATAAGTGACCGATCCACCAGCTATAATAGTGGTTAGGTGTATTTTTCCCTATAAGTGACCGCTCCACCGGCTATAATAGTGGAGTTCCCGTACTCACATGGATTGATAAAAAGTATGGTATGAAATGAATAGTGATTAGTGATTAAATAATTAATTTATCCGGATTATAATTGGGCCTTTATTTCTTTGTTTGTTTGAATGATTGTAAGTTGTTATATGATCATGTTTGAATCATGTGCTTTTATGTAATGGCCTTAGTACACGGTTACCTTACTCAGTACGTAGCATACTGACCACCCGTTTTATAAGTGTTGCTCATTCCCACGAGCATAAGGCCCTTTTGACTTTGTGCAGGTGGGTGATACTTATTTCGATGCCTTCGATGTTTATGAGGCATCAGGCGGGGCTGAGTGCTGAGTTTGGACTCGGCACGAAGATCGAGAGTGGCGTGGCCGTATTTTCCTTATATGATTTTCTAGTTATATTTTGAGTTTCCTAGATTTATCTTTTACCGTTTGTAAACTTATTTCCTCTTAAGGAACTTCGACTATATACACTAGCTTATGACACTTTGACTCCGCACTCTGATTTATATATTTTAATGGTTTAATGTCTATTTGAAGTCTTGCTTGGGATTAATTTATGATGATTATTAAATTCCTTTTAGCCTTAGGACTTGGTACTGGAATGGTCGGAGTGAACCGGTCTGGTACTAAGTGTGGCTGTAACATCTCCAGAATTCGCACGTTTTAATTTAAGTGCTTCCGTTTATAAAAAAAATAGTGAATTTTGGGGTGTTACATTTTCATTCAATTGTAAGTATAAATTATGTATAAAAGATATTGATACGACCACACACATAATCATATTTACACGAGTACATAGTAAGTTAGACATTATTATAAAAATGAAATTTCTCAATTACAATTTGGTACTGACTACTTATTAGTCCTAATTTTTGTGACATTTTTAAATTAATTTTAAGATGAGTAATTAATGCTTTATTAATTAAGGCTCATAGACCATAAACCAAAACTACATCGGACCATAAATCGTTAAAATAGTTTTGTTTGAGATTTTTTCAAATCATAAAAATATGGTTTGGTTCATTTTGAAGTTGAATATAAACCAAACCAAATTATATTCACCCCTAATTTTATCATAGAATTTATGACTAAATCTGAACACTATTCTATTAATTTTTTTACTATTATCATACATGCCTTTCACTATTGTTATTCTTATTTTTTTTATCATTATACATATTTTTTACCACATTCCTGCTAAAATTATTACTAAAATTTAACATTATTCTCACTGTTTTTATTGTTATTGTATGTATCTTTTATTGTAATATATTTATTTGTTTTTTTTATTATTGTACATAATTTTTTTTACCATTATCGTACTTAAATTTCTTCTTTATGCTAATAAAATAAATGTTTCATTATTTTTGTTATAATATCTAATCATATATATATATATATATTTGTATTAAAAGTAGATCAATATAGGTATTTATTTGTAGAACAAAATCTCAGAAATAATGTGGTATAATTTTTTATTTTTTAATAACCCCAAGTAGTGTATTTTTAAAATAAATAAAAAAAATACTCTACCAGATAATAGAAAGTAATGTAGCAACTTCATGCATAATAAAATATCGTTTGGTATAAAGTAAGTTACTTGATGAAGTTATACTTTTTAGAAAGTATCAAACATCAGTTCTTTGGTATGAAGTAACTTAATAAGTCAAAAGGAAGTACAACTCTTCTTCGGCTATCCTGCTTCTAATTAAAGTAGAACCTATCCACCGAATAATACCATAGGAAGATAATTTTCTTTACTTTATTTATTTGTATCTCATATATAATTATTGAAAACAAAAATAAATTTATTTCCTCTTTAATTTTTTTGGTATAAACTAAATACATTATCAATTAATTATCTCACGACAAGAAAAAATATAATTTTTTTGATAATCTTGAAATTAACGTAACAAATGAGGCTTAATTATTGTACCGACGCCTACACGGTATATTCAGAGTGGAGGGTCGTTACCAGACTACCTGTATATAACTTATTTTTTCCACCAACCGACCAATTTTGACGCAGATGGCTAATGAATGAGGCCTGTAAATGGGCGACCAAGTAATGTTACTCCCAAGTCCCAGCCTCATCTTATTGAAGTTGATCGACCTAACCTATTTAATTTGTCCCATGACTTGGCACTATAGCTGTTAGTATAGTAGTATCATAGAACCTTAAAGTTACAAAATCAACTTTGGCTTTAGTTTTTCCCCTCACGATTTATACGCACCCTAAACCCCTCAATAGTTTTACTTTTACTACTAGGAGATATTTGGTCCCCAAGCGCGTACAGCGATTTGAAAATTCTTTCTCACAATGATATTTGGTCCCAAAACGCGTTTTGCTTTTAAATTATAGTTTTTCAACTATATATATATGCTATTTTTAATAAACTGATATTTTACTTATAATAAAATAAAAGGCTATAACAGTAAATAACGAGCCGCAATAATTTTTCTAAACAAAGGCTAAATATTTACTTAAGATAAAATATATAGTACTCCATCAGTTTTATAATATAAGATATATTATATATTTTTTATTTTATTTTATAATATAATTAAAATCAAAAATAAAATATTTTATTTCAAACTGTAAACTTACGTTATACTTTTTCTAAATATATGAACTACATCATTAAATTTAATATAATGGTGTATTAATAATAATAAAAAGATAATTGTGTTCCATAAAATTTAATTTTTTTAATGTGTGTACCAAAACCTAGTATTCCTTACATTACAAAATAGAAGGGGTAGTAGGAGACTAAATTTGAATTTAAATGAGAATAGAAATATTTTATTTATTTCAAAAATTCATATGAATATTTAATTTTTGTCTAATTTATTTTCTCTCTAAAAATGAGATACCCAGAAAATTAATTGCAAATTCACGTCGTGAATGGTGTTATTAAATACTGTTTTTTTTTTCTAATAGAGATTAGATATAATGGGGCACTTGCCAACAAAATCCTCTATATACTTTTGTCTGTAGTCGGAAGTTTTTTGTTGTCTATGGGCAAAATTCTATTGTTAGCAACAGGGACGTCATCTCAATGATTTTGGTAGTCTTGTGCCAAAATTAAAATTTTGGCCCTTAAAATTTTTTTAAACATAACTATTTAAATATGAAATCATTGAAAATGTAATAAAATTATTATAGGATAGCTATCGTGAATAGCCCTTGCTCTAAGAAATTTTTTAAGAACATTCTAGTAAGAATAGAAAATCTATAGTATACTTGCACCAAATCTTCCATGATTTAAAATCGGAAGATTGATGGTCAAATACAAATTAGGGCCGTTAGACAAACTAGGTTGTCGACCACCCTATTTAGGAAGTGGTATTCATTTTGATATACTCTTACCTTTTAGAATATTCTCATACTATCATAATTTTTTTGTGATATCTATGAAATTTTGGCTATACTTAGCCTTCGACCACCCTAGTTAGGGAGTGGTCTCCATTTCTGTCCAATCGACATCAATAAAATTTAAAGATCAAAGTTCGATTCTTACTAAATCCCCACACTTGAATACACTCATTTTTGTGAAATACAATAGAATAGACTTACCTTGGCATGCCATGTATGAAAGTTTACCTAAAATTCACAATGAGTATAAAATGATATTATTGTCTTTTGAGGTGGACGTGAAACGGATAAGTATGTTGGTTGTGGAGCATGAAACTTTGATGTTGTATATGTATATCATATGGTAATCGTATTATTGTTATTGCATGCATGTGTGTGCTTTCATCATGTTTTCTAATTTTATATGATTATCTGTAATGTTAGCATGCTCCCTCTTATGAGGTATTGTGATTTACTCAATAAGAGGAATTCGTACCGATACTACATTTACGGATGATTATGTTTGAGTCATAGAGTAGAATGAGGCATATGATTGTAGAAAGGATTGGTGGGGTCCTTGGTAGGAGATTTCATTCTCATAATGGATTTTTGGATATAAGAGTTAGGGAAAACTAGTGTCGTACCTTTGGGTGCTAGTTTTTCTTATAATTGATTTTTCTTTGAACTCTTATGTCGTATATTATTATTTTTATTTTTGTTGTTGTATGAAGGGCATTTATTCGTAACCTTTATTTATGATATTGTCTCTTATTTCTGCAACTTTGTTTTAGATCTAACGTATTTTAAGCTTTACCACTTAGAGTAAGGAAGGTAAGAAAATCACACTTATGTTAAGTGAAGTGGTAATACCTATTATTTTTTAATTAATGCTTTCATAAAATAAAATTTTAAATGCTAAATTTGGAGGTGTTATAGTAAAGGTAGTGGGTGATGATATGGTGTATAAGAAAGTGTGAGAGAGCTAAAGTGAAGTGGCTATAGACAAAATATTGGGCAAAGGAAAGGAAGAAATCAAGAACCTAATCTAAGGTTAGAGAACGTTGGGAGAATGTCAATAGGGACAAAAGGAAGAGCCCATAAAACCAAAACATAACAAAAAATGCATGAAAAATCAATCTAGTTAATCGTCGATCACCCACCCAACCCCCTAATGCTACCCGTTCTTACATCAATGCCACTTCTTGTCTGACCCACAGGCATTGTTCAACCGTCCAACACCAACATCAAAATCCTAATCTTCTATTTTTAATTCAGTTAACCTAACACATCTTCTACCTCAAATCAAACACACACAATTAACGCATCCAATACAAATTATCGACATATTATTAGGTTTGAATAACATCTCAATTTGACTTTTTTTTTTAATTAGAGTTTATGAGAACTAAGGTGTTACAAAGATGCAATGAGGTTCATGGCAACAACCGGCAAGGAAGATGAAATTTGTTGAGAGAGGTGGAGTCATTTTAGTCACTGGTTGAGAATGAATGCCAAGACTTAAGAGAGAAGAAGTTGAAGGGTGAGTGGAAAATTAGTTGTGAATGATAGTACGAGAGAGAAAATTTAGGATTAGATTGTTTAGCTCATACCGTACGAGAGAGAAAATTTAGGATTAGATTGTTTAGCTCATACCATGTAAGATTGTCAAATAGGTTGTGTTTGGGCCAATTTTTGATTATATTACAAGACCAATTGAAAATTATATAATTTTTGTGGGTATCCTTTTATATAAAATAGAATTGTATACTATATGATTAAAAAATCAAAATTAATAATAAAGAATTTTAAAAACTATATATACACGCACATGATTTTCTGTCTATAAATTGTAATTTAATTTTTTAAACTATAATCAAATTATTTTTTAAAGAGCTAAAAATATGGTAATTTTTTTCCTTAATTTTTTTCCTACATAACTTACGCAAATTTGTTTTAAAGTGTATTGAATAAAATTATTTTTCAATCATTTTTAAGCGTCATTAAACAATTTTATATCGTTAAACATTATGGTACCCTGCCAAACAAATTAAACAGTCCGGTCCAATGCGTATTTTTACTCACGGATATGACTTGTGGAAGTGTTAGTTAGTCCTTCACCGGTCACTGATTCACTATTGAAAAGTGAGGGCCGTAAGGTACAAGAATGACGTATGAATGACGCGGAGACAGTGATGATAATATGAACTAAAAGATGTTAGATAGCCAAAGATACGAGAAACATCGACTCTCTCACACTCAATTTTTTATTTTTATTTTTAAATCTATTTTTGTGGACCTACGAAGTCGAGAAAAAATCGATCAAAGCATCGGGAGGATTGTACGTAGACCAATTATGTTCTATTGATTATATAATTATGTAAATAAAAAAGAGTATACACTCAAGAACTATTGCTATTAAATTTAATTTGTATTTCTTTTGGATAAAATAATTTATACTACATGGAGTAAAAGTAACTTTAAATTTAAAACTAAACGAAACCTGAACTCACACTTAATTTAAGTATAAATCAAGGATAGAATGTAATTTGTAACTTGATATAGAAAATTTGAATTAACCCAACTTCAATAAATTCAATGATTGGATCACCTAACCTATCGTTGATTCACATAGAGAAAATAAATGAAATGACTATAAGTCAAACACCATACACAAATCAAATTAAATGTAAACATACGTAAACCCATAAGAGTGACAAATCATTCAAAATAATCCTAATACAAAAGCCCAATCTAATTCCAAACCAAAATGTTAAAACAAACTATTATAACCCAAAATTTAAAGTGATCGATACCGGTCCAAAAAGTCTAAAATTATCTGAAACCACGTAACATAAATAAAACCTAACCTTACAGAATAAAATAATATGAAACTATCCTAATATAAAATAACTAGAAAGAAATCCAACTCAATTCGAGAGCATAAAGTAACAAAATCCCAAAAGATTAATTTATTTGGATACCCTCTTTTTTATATTTTTAGAAATTATTTAAAGGTGTATTGTATAAAATTTAAGCAAAGTTTTATATTTAAGAAGCAAACAATGAATGGCATAAATGGAGATAAACTAATTATTTGAATATAAGCTAAATGATAAATGTAGCTAAGGCACCAAATAGGAGTCATTTTTGATCGCCATATTATTTATATATTATAGTCGAATAATATGAACTTTAGCTTATTTGTTTTATCGATTATTTTTAGAAAATTATCATCTTATTATGTAATAAAAGAGACTCCAAAGTAATCAATTTGGATGAATTAAGTAACGAACCAAAAATACATTAATATATAAATAAATTTTGTCTACTAAGTACGATACTATGCATATTATTGATTTAGTTTATATTCATAAAGAAATCAAGTTATTTAAATCAAGTCAAAATAGTCCAATATATATCTATATATAATACGTGTGTGTATAGGTTTACGTTGTGGTATTATTTTTGTTGAATCGATCCATGACATGACATAAAATAAATTTTTAAAAGTGAACCTATTTAGATCTTATTTTAGCATATGAAAAGTTAAAAAATTAAAAATTAAAAATGATACCAAATGTACATAATCTATTGTTCGGTAATTAGTAGATAGTAAGTGACGAATGGTAATTTGTATTTGTGGATAGTTGATACCAAAGTACATCAGATAATTTAACTAGATAATAACATCGGTTTTTTGGTGTTATGTAACGGCAATCGATGGTAATGATTGTTAACAAATTACAGATACAGAATAGTTATTTTTTTTTTAAAAAAGGTTAAATTTGGATAGGCCAATAATGTAACCTGATTATATAAGAGCTTTATCCCCAAACCACTAATCGGAAAAGTTCTTTTTGCAAATAGTCGTTATCTCTAAGTTACTTGCAAAATTTAAAAAACCTTTGAAAACAGCCTTTTACCAAACGCTGTTTAAGAGCACGCACGATCTGATCAGAGGTTTCTAAAAGAAGTAAGTAAGAGAAACATATGTTTCTCAAAATAAATTTTTTTTTTTTAAAAAAAGACAGACAAATTCATCGTATTTTCTAGTAGAAAAGTAATGACTAATGAGGAGCGGGGCCCGGTTCCTGTTTCGAACACGCCGGTAACTTTTTTTCTTGCCAGCAGCTTTAGTCAAAATGCCGGGCTTCTTCTAATAAAAAAAAAGAAATCTGACTGTATAGAGGATTCGGGGATGACGTACATACGACGCCATGCATACGTGGGCGCAAAACGCGCGGATAAAAATTAAAAAAAAATGTCTTTAGGATAAGAAGTAGTAAAGTAAGTACATTGTATGATTGTAATTGAAAGCAGGCGTCATTCTGACAAGAGTAGTTCCAATTGTATGATTTGTAGAATGTTGGTAAAGATATTTTTTTATGTCGGACGTCAAATTGTTGGAACGTACCAGCAAAAGTCCAAGTGATCACTGTTGCAGAGACGAAAAAAGGAGATAGGAAAAAAATATAACAAACGTTATTTTTAAAATTTTAAAAAAAGAAAACCGATAGAAAATAAAAAATTTATATGTATACTGTTTAAAAAAGTAGATTAAATCTATTAAAATTAAGAAAAAAATAAAAAATTTAAAAATACTACCTATCTTAATTTATATAAATCATTAATAAAATTTAAAAATAAATAAATAAAATTAAACAAATGCTTCCGATACTAATTTTAATATATAAAAAAATGAATATTTTCAAAACAAAAAAGGACACCACACCTTGATACACAACCTTACATTTATTCAGCAATATTTTCCATTTTAAAAATTAAAAAGCAAACATGGGGCGGATAATGTCTCTGTAACACCTCGCCAGGCCTATGATAGCTCGGAGACTCAGAAATGAAGACCTAACTGCGTTATACGGAGTGAGTAAAAATGTGAGTAATACGAAGTGTCCGGTTCCCACCTCGTACACCTAACAACACCAGTCCGTCCAAACACTGACATTCATATAGTGGCCACAAGCGGATATCTGAGTACACCTTCATTTCGGAGATAGCTAATATAAAGTTATAAACATACGAATATGATGGGAGATTTAAGCTTTAAATTTAGTGTATAAAAATTCTGATCTCAATGATTACACCCGGACCTTATGGGTTGGCCACAAACCAGTTTACGTCCGCGCGTGTTATTCATGTTTGGAGTCCGAATAAAAGAAAACAAAAAAAAAAAAAACTCCTCAAAAATAACCACAAATTGTCTCCTTGACTCGTCATCGACCTGCTTAACTTCTCTTGCGGCTGGTACTAGCTCTGTTACTACATCATATTCACTCGACGCGTAAATCGGTTGTATCAGCCACACAGGCATCACAGTGTGTCCCTCACACCTGCACAGTTCGGCAACATAAAGACAAGTAAACGTATCGGTTCGCTGATTTCAGAGCTGCAAGAAGTTAGGCTCATATACTGCCCTTCCGGCTAACTCTAAAAAGTTACAAAAATGGTAGCAGCAACACGTGGTTTCCTTCATATACCGATCGATCTCCTCTCTCAATTTTAAACCCACACTCAAACTCAAACTTCATTCAGTAGGAATTGCCTGCGGGACATTCTCATTCACACACAAGAACGAATGAACGAACGAAAGAAAGAGGCTGTTGTGACTAACACGTTAGATCATATTTAATAACCTAGAGATGAGTAGGGTGCCTGCTAAACATTTTGGCATCAGACAAGGGATGACAGTTATGACAGATACGATTTAAACAGCCATTTCAGTTGAATAAGTAAAATTTAAAAATCAAAGCACAAGGACTTAGATCATGGCTTTTCGGAGAAAGAGCCAGAATTTGTACCTGTACATTCATCATTTACAACTTTGCACCTCTTCCATCCGTTGTGGGCGGAAATCTGCCACGGCAGCCCATGTCTGCAGAAACACGTTTTGTTAGGTTATGATCAAGATGTTACGTACGTGATTCCCCACTATCCTAAGCCTGCACAAATTTAATTAGCCGCTACTTCATTACATCCTACTAAATTATTTGAGTCCTAGTTACATATATTCACTGCATCCAAATTTAACCCAGTAGAGGGAATCTGATTCTGCAGTTCATCTGCTACTAATGGGGTCAATCATAAATCAACTCAATCGTCGTCACATTTCAGATATAAACTGCAAATTGTAATCATATGGAAAGATCATAGATATCAAGTCGGGAATCAGGATGGTTTGATGCCACAGAGTAGTTATTACTTATATGCAGGTTCCATATTCATCACCTCTTATAGAAGTCAAACAGGTCCATTAGATACAGCTTTGGTAGATGGCGGTGGTCAAGCTGGAGCAAAAACTAGAAAGATGACAGCTTGTCACAAGGAATTCTATTTTCTTGTGCATCTTCTTTACTTGTAGTTCAAATTAAGGCAAGGTTTTTGATCTACGAACTTCATTCAGTTTAGAGAAGATCGCTCATAATAACAAAGCTTCGAGAAGATGAATAAGCAAACCTTTTCAGCAGAAAACCTATTTACACTCCAATCGTTCCAGGCATCTCTAACTTCATTCAACTGTTCCTCCGGAATACTTGTGTTGGCATCCAAGAGCTCAATCCATTCCTTCCAAGGATAACTTGAAGTGTCCAAGAATTTTGAAACTTGTGGCAACAGAACAGATATATAGAACTCATCTACAGCTTTCTTGATTTCTCCAGAACCAACCAACATGTGCATCTCAGGCCTTTTCTTGTTGCCAGGTTGCTTCCGCAGTGAAAAATCATTTCCTCTCAATAATAGGACTTCTGATGGGGCCAGCGGTAGGACAATCCTTGAGAACTTGTTCAGCGACAGTTTAAGGATATCCCTGGGGAGTAAGTGGCGTTTAACTGCTACAGCAGTACCAACCATTTTGCGTATCTGCAAGTAATGGAATTTATTTACAACTTAAAACCTTCATGAGAATTCCATCCATGAGGTCCATCTGACAAATATTCTATTCACGCAACTATATGGACATTAGCAAGCCAAAATATCCAAGCAACATTCTTGTAATGAGAGTAAAATAAATAAATAAATAAAATCAACACGGCCTGCCTTTGGGCAGGAAAAATACTTGGTTGGGTTTTGTTCAACACAAGACATGTCCATGTACTGGAATATTAAAACTGTTAATTATACATTAATAAAGCTAGCTCCTTTTTTAGCCAGTTCCTGAATGGTCTTGAATGATATGGGCAAGTGGTGATAATAATTACAAAGCACCTGAATATGGATAAAACCCTCAGAATTCAGTACATGAGCTTCATATTTTAGCAATTGAATGTTGATGATGCTCAGCGCAGGGCATTTCCATGTACTGGAATATTAAAAATGTTAATTATACATTTATAAAGTTAGATCCTTTGTTTGCCAAGTTCATGAATGATATTTAATTACAGGCAAGTGGTGATGATAATTGCAAAGCAACTGAATATGGATAAAAACCACAGAATTGAGTACATGATGTCACGACCCATGTTGAGACTTGCAGTGAGGTTCCATAGAGTTTCGGAATAATATAGAATTTTCTAGTGTAGTATAGATAAGTATAGAGAGATATATAAGATTCTATATTCTCCTAGATAGTTCTACAAGGGGGGTGACTCTAGATCCTTCTACACTTGTATAGATAAGTATAAAGCATTCTAGAAATCCTAAAGGATTAATCTAGAAACCCTAACGGACTCATCCAGAAATCCTAATAGATTCTTTTAAAAATCTTAGAAGATTTACTGGGCCATTTTGAAGAGATCCATTAGGCCCATCTCTAGAATCTTCTTCGAAGGGGAAAAGAATAGAACTTTCACTTATAAATAGAAGACGATGGAGTCATTTGAGAATCAGCCATCAAGAATTGTATTCAGAGCTTCTCTCTCTCTCTCTCTCTCTCTATAATACATACTTCTTTCTCCCTCTAAAAGTTCTCTCTTGAGTTTAAGTGTTCAGAGTCATGCTCTCAAAAACATCTTTTGCCTAAGTGTTGAATACACTTGAAGGAGGAAGGCTAAACTAGTCTCTCACGGAGTGAGAAAAGACTAAGGCCGCACATATTGTGGTTTGGTGAAGAAGTCGGTATGTGGCAATGAGCTTCATATTTTTGCACATGAATCTTGATGATGCTCATGAATTCATAAGATCAATCTGGGTCAAAGGGGCTGTGGGCAAAGAGATAAGGGCCTGGATACTTTCTATATTCCATAGTAGGCAACTGGCAAAGCCAATCTCATTCAAATTAAAGACAAGCAAAAATAAATCAGAAACTTCCCTTTACTTGTTCCTGCATCCTGTAAGACATTCCAACCCGCACCATGCCGACTGGCACACCATGATGAAAAACTAACATAATATATAAGATCATATAAGATGGCTCGCTAACAACAAAAATTCACAGAAACTAGACCATCTAAACTGATTCTCTAACTTACTTGGTGCAACATGAAAGACTCGCCACTGATTGAGATCTCGATGAAGGGCATGCCAAGAGAATGGTCCTGGTACCGGCATGAACAATGAAATATTCTCCTCCAGTGAGCAGTACTAAGTTTGTCCACCTCATCTTGCTCATGAAGCCATCTTGCACGAACAACAACAATAGAACTTGTACTCCCAGAAGCATCAACAGTATTCACTGCATTCTCAGATTCCAGAGACTCTGAAGGACAGTGGTTTAATTCTTCATCAAGGGATTCATCGCTTGATTCAAACCCATCATGTTCTTCTTCATCATTCTCCACTATCTGTGATGGTGATGCCTCACAAGACAAGCTCTCTCTTCTATACCAAGAGCTTTTCCCAGATAATTTCCTTGGAAATGATCTTTTTCGGTACTTTGCCCGGGCTGTGTAGTTGTGGAAGGGGTGTTCTCCCTGTTCGCATTAGCAAGTACATAAACAAAAGTCAAAGCTCCAAATGAAATCAACACATTTTGACCCAGCCACGCGACAACAATTAACCACACGAGGCAGAATATGTAAACCCACATAAGAGATGAACCAAATTCTAATATATTCCAAAACTAATAAGAGAGCAGTCAAACTGAACACATAACAAAAGTATCAAAATCAATTATGTGACACAGAGCCAATCACAAATAAACATGACCATGGTAAATATACTATCATCATAATCAACTTCTTTCCCGTGGAAGCAAAGAAAGGTAGAATGAGCAATGCAGAATTTAGGAGAAGAAGCACCTCAAAAGTACTTAAAATGTCATTGAAATCAGAGATATGATAATCAATTTTAGCCGCACTTGAATTCTCTTTCAGACCAATAACTTCTGCTGGGAGGAGGTAAGTGTAATTTCGAACATGACATTCTCTTCGAGGATCAAAGCTCCTATGATGATTGAGCAAAACATGTCGGGTCAGGCATGAAACACAATGATTCTCTAAAGAATTATATCTAAGTACTTTAATCACAAGCAATGGCTTTTTTTCTGAATGACTGACCTCACAGTATCAAAAACTCAGGATGGTATTAATATAACTCGAAAAGAATTGCTTACTTTTGAGCAGGTAAGATGCTAAAGACTTTGATATCTTCCGGAAGATGGGAGTTGACACAGTTTGCAAGAACAGTTCCATTAGGATCATCCTTCCAAGAATTTTCAGGAATTTCCATTTTTAATGATATCGTCGTAGCCAATGAATGAACCTAGTTAAAGAGGTGAACAGAAGAAGCAGAATTCATCGTTTCCTCAGTACATCAATTGAAGAAAACTTTTGATTACTGGAAGACAAACCAAGATGATAGATTGAGTATTTAACACATACTCCTTTATCAGTGCGGCTACTTCTAGACCAAGAAATTTTGTGAAGATTCCCATAATTACTATCCTGAATACCACCAGCCTTATAAATGGCCGTTTCCAGTTCTCCTTCAATAGCTACAATTCAAAACTTCATTGCTTTAGGATGAGTGGCTCCACAAGAGCTAAACTGATGAAAAACACAGCACTTCTGAATTTATTACTGACAAAATCGAGTGTATTTTCGAGGATAGCTGTTTTACCTTATTAAGAAAATAAATTTACTAAACATAACATAAATTTTGAAAATCTGCCATTCAAAAATAGTGTCAGAGCCTAAAACATTCTCCCAAACATACATTGAAAAGCACATACTAAACATCCATGCAACAGAATAAGCAAAAACTTCCTCTAAGATACATATTTGAACTAAGAAGGTAGGAGTTAAAATATTTAGTGGAACACAACCACAAGGACAAAGGAAAACCAAAAGAAAACAGCAGTAGAACACAATAGCTATATATATAAGTCTATACAGACAGGAATACTTTTGAATACTCTTGTGCTAACACAGGATAGACATGGGGGCCTTACCGGTGGGGTTCGGATTGATGGTTAAAGGCTAACTTTAGGTACTAAAAGTACCAAGTTCGAATCCCCATTTTTCCTCCCTTGGAAACGAACAATTATGTGTCGCAGTTGTCGCAACGTGAATTTTTATTTTTCTTCCATATTATGCTCTAATTCTTATTTATTAATTACTTAAATATAGGTATACAATAAGCCAGTGTTCTACGTTATATTAGAAGCATTTAAATGAGTAATCGTATGTTAAATCGTCCAGCTAATACTATATTTGCCTTAGAATGAAAAAAAAAAAGCTATGTTATTTAGTGGTAGATTTGAAGTTAATGAATAACAACACATCATTTATTACAATCCAATAGTCATGGTATATATAGTAAATGAATAACAAGAAATTATTATGTGTTCTATTTTTAGTAGATTAAGGGTTTCTTGACAATTTATTGGCCATATTACTCGATATATCGTTCAATTTATGGTGATATTTTCCAATATCTAATATATTAGCAAAAAGTTTGTGAAAATATTTTTCATTCACGTTTCGGCTCGGCTGACCCAGATTCAGCTAAATAGCAATGGATAAACTATAGCAGGAGCCCTATTTAATTGTATAGGTAATTGCGACAAGTACAGTGATTGTTAGTAGGTGCTTTGTATTCACATATACAGGCTCTATATAAATACAAAAAAAAAAAAGGACAGACATGGGGGCCTTAAGTTTCACTGAAGCCGCCTTTCTAACTAGCTATTAGCATACCGGGGGATAGTACTCCATTGCCGAAGAATGAGCTAATTCAGCTAACTCGAAGCTCAATAATCAAAATATTCGAGTACGCATGTGTAATAGTATTCTGATATTATTGCTAAATATTAGACTTACTGGGAATATTGTCCTCCCTCTGCATCTGCAAACCTGATTGTAAATGAAAATCCAAATTATTACATATCACATGTAAACGAATTGGTTAGGTAAATTAAGTGAAGTAGCTACCTTTGTAATTAGTCCCTACATAGCCGACGCGCATCACGACCTTCTTCTTTCGAATCGGTTCCCATCTTTCTTCCCACGACGGAGGTTGCTTTTCAGTGGTGCAGACGGTGGTGGAGGATGACGGGGCGGTCAATACGGCGAATGCGGCATGAGAAAACTTGAAGCGGCGGGATGATATAGTCAAAGAAATGTGAAGGTTTGAGAGGCTGACGCTCCAATAGGAAAAAGATTTTGTAAGCAATGGCGTCAGTGGAATACGCAGGGAGGAGACGGCAGCCATGCTCATTCAAACTCTCTGCCCGCCTCACACCGGCAGACCGGAGACTGATAATACATAACAAATGCAATCCCCACTGTAGTTGGAATCTTAGTGGAACACAAATTATAATTGAGCGTTGTTACGCGGAGAAGCGGCAATTAATCATTTCGTGTAAAAAAATCATTTTAATAATTTGTATTGGTATTAAAAAAAAATTTAAAATTATACTTATACTTTTCATTACGAAATAACAAATAATTTGATACATAGACAATACAAAAATAGGATAAAAATAAAAATTAGATTTTGACTTTTTTAAAATATATTTTTTATATAAAAATTTAATAATAGAATTATTTATTTTTTAGTATGTAGAAAATATTATATACTAGAAAACAGTAGGGATTGGTTTGACAAGTATAACCCTAGCTATGAATACAACAACAATGGCCTAGCAAAGTTATCATATTATAATTTTAATTTAAATGAAAAGGTATGCATTCTTCATTTTATATTTTGCAATCACTTGGGGCTCAGTTGAGGGGTTACGTTCCTTATGTAACACTATGCATGGCAAAATGAGTAGGGTTGCTTATATTATCTGATATTTACTTATTTGATCTGATATTCAAAGCGATCTGATTCAAAAAAAATAAATAACTAATTTGATTTTTTTCTAAATCAAATATCTTATCCAGTCAACGATAAGTCAGATAAACTAGATATATGATACGACAAATATAAATAATATCTGATTCAATGAAAAATATTTTTTTATTTCTTATAATTTTTTATTTTATATATAATTATATATAAATAAATTCATATGTGTGTGTGTGTGTATAATTCTTACATACTTGATTTAGTATTTGGGCCAAAAATTAACTTAATTGAAATTATATATTTGATATAATCTCTTTTTAGATAGGATATAATCCAATTAAATCTTGTGATGTAGTAGCTTTAATTTTAGTTTTAATATAGGATATTTGTTGAACAAGTCGAATATTTGCTGAACTAATAGGATATTTGCTCAGTAGATCAAATAATATAAAATATATTTGTGATTTGGTGATTTTTTTATATCTAAAATTTTATTCGAATAATATCGATTATATTTGATATCTGATCTGAAAGTTCGAATATCAAATCTTTTGGATATCCGAAGTTTGAAATCAAATATCAAATATCATTTTCAGAAATCTAAAATTTTAAATATCCAATAGTCAGATATTCGAAATATTAAATATTTGAACCGTGAATAGCCCTAAAAATGAAAATCTCACACATGCAAGTAGGACCAACATGCTTTTTTCACCCAATGTATGGTTACAAATGTGACTACCTCACACATCTGTTATGCACTACCCTCGCCATCTTGAGTAACCTGCTCAGACCGCCCAACGTCAAATCCTCACACAAACCCACTCCTCCTATGGCATCAAATCGTTACATAGACCCCCCTCCTAGAGTCAAAGCCTCACTCAAACCCGCTATCCATCATAACAAACTCAAATAAAACCACTGTGTCCCTCCATCCTAGCCTTACCTAGCTCACGCACCTTACTCTTTGCCCCTCCATTCAATACAATCATCCTTATATTATTTTTCATATGTTTTTGATCAACCGATGATTGCTTAGGTGTTTTCATTTTTGCAAGATAGAGAACATAAGGATCAATTTTTTAGGGGATATAATTATCAAAGACTTTTCAAGATAGATGATTTATTTTTCTAATCATGAAAATCTTGTAGAATGAATGTGTATGATTAGTAGAAGTCACTTGATGGTCTTAATCACAAAAGTTTCGAGGAAAGGAAATGGTAAGGGAGTCATTAGGTTATCACTTGGATGTAGAAGAGGGGTTACGTACATATATGGTGATGGAGCACAAAATACATCTCCAGTGAAAATCTACCGATGCCAAAAATACTAACGGAGGACAAGAAGTAGTTGTTAATAACGAAACAGACAATCATGATTTGAATTTTTTACATAATGAAATCTTCACATGTGTTGATTGCTCTTAATATGGTGGAAGGTGCTCATGGATCGTTGAAGATGTTCTTGGAGACATCAACAAGCAATTTCAACACTATTTTACTATAAATTCACTCATTTTTAAACTTAAAATATTGTGACATCAAATGATCACTTAAGAGTTAGTGGTTCAATGTTCCTTGTCATGCTAATACCACGTTTTATGCCAATTTGAGAGGACATGTAGCCTCATTTGCATTAGAATTGATCAATAAAAAGTGTAGAAGAAGTAATGATGTGGGCACTAATGAAGCATTACGTGGGTGATATATGTGTCATATGCATAGGATACCATGTACTCATGAAATCAACACTTACATGTATGATTTCATTATCATCCCTCTACCATCCATCCATCATTTTTAGAAGAAGCTTAATATACGTTGCCCAATTTATCTGCTAACACCATAAGAGTCAAATGAGGTTGCACCTCATTTACTCAATGTTTCCATGGAAGTTATTTTGAGCCAGCAACCTGTAATACAAAATTAGTTGGCTCAAGAAATATTCAATATTTTCATTCCTTATAACTATAAGGAGTCCCTCAAGTTGGGAGTATAAAAATCAAGGGAATTCAAGTTGTCGGGGATCAACTACAAAGTCAGTATAGGTCATCTTGGAGTCAAGTTTAGGGTCTTGGGCAAGACCAAATTCAAGGACAATTACCATCCTTTATGTCTAATATATCATTGGGCTAGATATGGTTTACATATACAAGTCAATTAAATCGGCATAGCTTGTAAAATGTGTATGGAGATGAGAATTATGTCTTTATATTATTATCATATTGTATGCTTGGAGATGATAATGAGTGGTTTCGAATCCATATAGAGTTGTACCACGAGGTTTAGCCGTTTAGGTAAGGCGTCAATTCTATGAGAGTGTGTTACAATGTATAACAATTTATCAACTCCTTCAATATATCACTCATTGAGAAGGGCATGCTCGACCAGCATATTAGATGAAAATTTTCATATATCGATCCTATAATTTCCACTCAATATAATTTACTATTCATATGCTTGTCTCAATCAAACACTTCATTTATACCGTTTATGGCAAATCATGGTACAAAGGGTCTTGAAAGCACTTCCCACACTTGATTCGTATATACGAGGTTACTTTTATCTTGCATCTAACATAGAAAAGGTATAGGGAGCACATCTTTTATGTTGGGTGTAGTGTAGCACTCCTATGTTGTTTTAGTTTCTTTAATTAACTCTTTAAAACAAAAGTTTTAAGTCCTAAAAATGGGGGAGTTATAGATAGTATTAGAGCTTTTGGTTGTTGAAAATTACGTTTTGGTTAGAGACTTAGTTTTCATGATCTTTTTTTTTTTAAAGTTCCAATATGTTTTAAAATATTGATTAGCCTTGTAAAGAATCAAAAAGTGGGTAGCTTAATTTATTCTTATTTGTGTTGAGATGTTTATGTGCTTAGTAACCTAGGGTTTTCCTAATCTAGTTTTGGCATTGTATCTCAAGAAGATGTGTTCATGTGTATCGATCACATCATGAATTGTGGTAAGGCATTGCACATACCGATATGATCTTCGCTCAGGATTTGTAACTCCTTCACATCTCTAAGAGGTGTTGTGTGGAGGTTATGATCATGAATTTGAGAATGTACCGCTTCTCCACCTAGCTACAATTATGCAAGCCTAAAAGACATATCAAACCGTCAAAGTTTGTAGCCAGTGATCTTAGAAGAGCCCTTGTGCACTTGTAATTTAGAAGCATCAATGATATGAAGATGCAATTGCAGTGAGTCATTTGAAGGTGCAACCGTTTGGAAAGGAGTTTATCCTTTAGTGTCATAAAGACGTTGAGCACCGGGATGCTTGATTCTAGGAGTATTTTCCTTAAATACACATGAGGTACCATCCATTTGACTGTGAGCTCTAGGATTCGGTTATGGAGTGTAGCTATATAAGTTCTAAACCTAACAAGGATAATATTATCGAGGAGAAAAAGGCATCCCTTTAGTAGTTTTTGGATCGTGATGCATTGAGCTCGGGATACATCAAATATACCCTCTATTTTTTCACATCTGCATTACACTTAGACTTGTTGAATACTTATGTTTTGTTCCTTGGCTTAGATGCGCTTTGGACCAGGGTTTCTAGTTTGAGGTTTTGATGTTCCTTTTCTTTCTATTATGCATCTCTGCCCTATCCGCATTTTTTTCCATTACCCACTTCTTCGTAGTTTTTGTTATGTATTAACTTCATCAAACACCTCTTTTAAGGGGGTAGTACCCCAACTTGTCAACCTTTATTCTTTATAGTGTTCACCTTATAACCTTAGAGACCACCTATGGTTATGCTCACTCCACTTTTACCCTTGCCCACCTTTGCATCATTGATAAATTCTCCGATCTTTGTAACCCCTTAAATCTCTAGCTTATTTTCCTTTTGCAGGAATATGATGTATATCCATCCCACATGATCAGATTCAAAGAGACCAAGCTTGACAACTCATTATCCTATGAGGAGGTATCCTTGAAAATTCTCGACACCAAGTTATGATACACTCATACAAGTTCAACTCCACCGGTGAAGATTTCTAGAGCCTCCATGAAGCAAAGGAGGAGATCTAGGAGACAGATAAGGATATGCGCGAGACATATCCCGAGCTTTTTAGTACATGTATGTTAGGTTCTGGGTTCTCTCTCTTTTAAGGGGGTAGTACCTAATAGTGTTGTTTCAACTCTCGGAGAATTAACCACTAAGATCAACTTTCCTTACATTTTTTTTCCTTCTTTCCTAATCCTAACTTGTTGACTTTGAGGATGAGTTCTCTTTTAAGGAGGTAGTAATATAATACCCCAAATTTTATCTAACTCTGATCCCAAAAATTAATAATTTAACCTAATAATAATCCTAGATAATTGATATTTATATCTTATCCTAATTTCCTAACCCTAAACTTAATCCTAATTATGGATCATTAATATTTTAACCTAACATTTAACCCCAGATGATTGATAAATTAATTTTTCCTTAATTTTCTAATATTAAATTTAAACCTAAACCTAAATTTTTTTTTTATTTTTTCTTTCTCCTTTTTCTCTTTTCTTTTCCCTTTTTTCCTTCTCCTCATCCTGATCTCCCTTTTTCTTCTTCTTTGTCTAGACATGCAAGCCCCCTCACATGCATCCCTTTCTTTTTCCCTTCACAACCCCTTCATCTTCACCTACTACCTACTACTGCCCTCTACCCTAAAACCCAGCTTGCACCACCAGCTAAGCTCAATCCCCATGCTTCCCTAGGTTTCTGTTAATAAAAACCCACACCCAACCAACTCACTCGACCTTGCACCTTTATCACTCTCATCCCACACCCTAAGCTCATATCCTATAAATACCATCCATCTCCCTTCTTACTTCATTTTTATAACCCTCACAACTTCCCCTCATACTCCCTCTTCATTCCTTGAGCCCCTCCATCCTTCATTCATCGTTATTCTACCAATTTTCTTTGGTGAAGCTCTATGTAATCTTCCTCACCACATGTTATGAAATAGCCACAATATGAGCAGCTCACATTACTCAAGCCTTTCTATGTTAAACTCCCATACTCAAAACCCCTTAGACACATGAACTACTCACTCAAACCATCCCTAGTTGCACCATAACATCATGCTACAACCACCCTAAACACACCACAACTTCGCGCCAATCCTGTAACACCCCCAAAATTCACTACTGAAAATTTTATTTTATTTAAAAAAAATAGCAGAAGAAAAAATAAAAAACCATGAATTTTGGGGATATTACTGCCACGCTTAGTACCACAGCGATTTTCTCTTACCATTCCAGTACCAAGTGTTAAGGCTAAAAGAATGAAATATAATTTGCTCGAATTCAAACTTTATTTAAATCAAAGTAGTGTAAAAATTTTTGTTACAAGAATAGAATCCACCAATGGTGGTTACAAGAACAAAGATTACATTTAAACTGGGAATTAAAAGGTGAAAGAGATACCCTAAGGACTTTTCGGATAATCTTTACGCTCAAATCCAAGCCCTCTTGAATAGCACCTGCAATGGACATGTAAGGGACATTATCCATTGAATGAGTAGGGGCCCACGGGGGGAATCCTTCAATACTATGGTACTAAGTAATCCTTTAAACCACATTAAAAGGCAGGTTCACAATGCAACACATGATATAAAAAATATGTAGAATGATAACATACGAATAATACACAAGGCACATATCATATAATAAGAAATGCATAACACAAATCCATATACTTAGCAAATTCATCACATGCCCAAGTAGGGACAAGCACTGAATATAACTCAGGTCATATCAATAGATCATAACGGGAAATCAATATTTTTGGGCCTTAAGCCATTAATTAATCATTATTCAATCATCATCTTTTGATTTATACCCATGTGAGTGTAGGAATCCCACTATTATAGCTGGTGGACCGAAAACATATAGGGCAACTTGCACCTAACCACTATTATTCGCCGGTGGATCTATCTCTAGGACAGAAGGCTCTTGGCCACTATTATCGCCAGTAGATCAGTCTAGCCCTGACTCACATGGTGCTCCACTATAAGTGATTAGTATTTTTCCAAGATTTATTCACATCCAAGATTTGGTTTATTGAGCTCTAGACCCCCATTATTATAGCTGGTGGACTAGAATACACATATATATCTTCCAGGACAAAATGCTTATGGGAAACTATTATATCCGGTGGACCTATACACATATACATCTTCGGGGAAAAATGCTCCCGGGCCACTATTATAACCGATGGACCAGTACACATATACATCTTCTAGGAAAAAATGCTCTTGGGCCATTATTATAACCGATGGACCGATACATGTAATATAATCCATCTAAGCTCGGCTCAATCGTCTTTCACTTTACATGATTAGTATTTTTCCTTTTAATTAGCACAACAGTTCCATTCATTTGCCTTGAGGGAGAGATCAAGAACCCATAGATACAAAGGTACATCGGTCATACTGGCGCATACAAGTAACTCAGTACCCTTCAACCATCAACCCAGGGACGCAAATGTACCTTGGTTGTAATGGTGCACACAAGCTACACAGTACCCTACCGATAAAGATACCTAATCCATAAGTATGCATACCCCTTAAATAGATTCGTAGAGCTAGATAGAGTAAGATGTATGGCCTAACTGGGGCACTAAGGCACACTAGCAAATACCAAAATAATCTTGGGCTAAACCACGTCTTTAGGACAGCGACCCCTAAAGAGCCATCATTCTTGATCTCGAGGTCTTCCACTTTAATTATTAGTGTCTTAATTAAGGTGACCACGAGAAGCACAACAACCACATACTTATTCACTTCCATTTATTTATGATATCATTAAGTAATCCTTATTCATACAATTATCCATGATAACCTAAAGGAATCACTAAAGCCATCAGTGTCTCATCCAATTCCAATTCAAGATTCATTTCCATTTTTTCACATTCCATTTGGGTTATCTTATCATAATCACACTACGACCTTAGAGTCTTGTTAGTTCACATTGAAGGATCATGACACATATAACCCTAACATGTCCTTAATTCACACCCAACACACCATACCGTGCATGATTAATGATTAAGACACCTCCTTTATGAATATAAGAATAACACCATACCACAACCTTAATTATCCATCCAATCTCAGGTCAGGCCATGCTCTTGTGATACTTACTGACTATTAAATATCCTTATCTTTCTATTCAATGTTACTTGAGTCTTATTATGAAACTCCATTAACCCATTGACATGTTAGATACAAGTTACCAATTTACCCTTATCATCTCTACAAAATTACCAAAATACCCTTTACTTGTATAATTATTAAGTCATCCCTCTTTACTTGCCAAATTACCATATTACCCTCCATGTTGCATAATTACCAAATTACCCCTCACTCGTGTTAGGTTACTAAATTATCCTCCATACTTATTAAATCACCAACATCACCCCTTATACGTGTTAAGTTACCAATTTTTCCTTCTAGTGGGTTAAATTACCGTATTACCCTTTATACTTATCTAAATTACCAAATTGTCCTTAGGCCCATTAAGTCACCACTCACCCTTTATATTTGTTACACTTGTTACATTTTCCATTTAGTTGGTTAGATTACCAAATTGCCTTTCTTCATTATTATAATTACCAAATTGCCCTTTCAGTTGGTTAAATTACCAAATTGCCCTTCTTCATTATTATAATTACTAGATTGCCCTTTTAGTTTGTTAAATTACCAAATCGCCCTTCTTCATTATTATAATTACCAAATTACCCTTTAATTGGTTAAATTACCAAATTACCCTTCGTCATTATTATAATTACCAAATTGCCATTTTAATTGGTTAAATTACCAAATTACCCTTTTCCATTATTATAATTACCATTTTGCCCTTATTATACCACTTTTACTAAAATACCTTCACTACATAAAATATCAATATTAATGCTCCATACCCATCATTCAAACTCCACCAACTATTAGTAATTATCATTAACACATATTAGCACTTATCACACATATTTTTAGGCCACGCCTTTTACACATGTAAAAATTACCAAAACTCCCCTAGGGCTTATATTAACATTACTTATGCACCAATGGCCATATTAACATATCATACATATACTTTTAACATCATTTTTAACAATAAAACTCCTTCCTTAAGCATTATTTCTATGCATGGCACCTAAATTAACATGCTTTCTTTTTGTTTTTTTATCAATCAATACATGTAACTAAAATATTATACTTAAAAACACATATTATGCATATAAACATATTAAAAAAAACTAATGTGCTAGCATACGTATATCCATATGTTTAATTAAGGTTTAATGGTTACCTTATTTCCCGCAAAAATCAAACATTACCGGTACTCTAGTTAAAGGTCTTAAGCTTTAATTAGTAAAAATCAATCTCTAAAAACAATATAAAAAATTAGCATAATAAAAGTAGGAAAATTAGAGGAATAATTTTTTTATATCAAAAGCCTAATTAATATATAATGCATCAACTATTTTTATACCTTAAAATTTAATTAATGACTGGGCTAAAATTAAGGTAAGACTCGCGCTGCTCATGTAGTGTGAGCTGCATGCAAAAATGAAGGGGGAAGGGGTCGAAAGAGGGAGTTGGAAAAATGGAGGAAGTTGGTTCAAGTTGGGGTTTTGGGGGCTAGGAGGAGGGTAGGTGGAGGGGAGTTAAGGCAAAGGATGGGTTCAGGGATGGAATGGGAGTGTATGTGGTGGTCGGGGATGGTTTATCAGCATCCAAGGGTAGTGGAGGGGCGACTGTAGGGCTACGAAGTGGGTTGTAGGGGTGGCGGAGGAGAAGAAGGAAGGGAAAGGAAGGAGGAAAAGGAGAGGCTGCAAGGCTGGGTTTCAACCAAAGGAGGATACGGGGTAGTAGAGGAGGCTGTAGGGAGTAGGTTGGTGGCTTAGGATATAACACCCCAAAATTTACTACTGTTTTTTTAAAGCAGAAGAATTTAAAATTTAAAAACCTGTGAATTATGGGGATATTACTGCCACACTTAGTACCAAACCGGTTCTCTCCGACCATTTCAGTACCAAGTACTAAGGCTAAGAAAATTAATAATCAATTATAAATCAAGAAAATCTAAACTTCAAATAAGCATTAAACAGTTGTAAAATAAAAATCGGAGTATGCATAAAGAATTATTATTCATATTCAAAAGAGAAATAACTTACAACCGATAAAAGATTCATTTAAAGTACTTAATACAAGGTAATAAATCAAATTGGATAAATCTGATACAAAAGAAATAACAAAAGGAAATACATCGCATAAAGAGTAAATATGGCCACAACTCTCTCGAACTTTGAGCCAAAACATGGCTCAACACTCAGCCCCACCAGATGTCTCGCCCGACTGCACAAAGTCGGAAGGGCCTACTACTTGTGGGAATGAGCAGCATCTATAAAAGGGTGATCAATACGCTACGTACTGAGCAAGGTAACCGAGCACTAAGGCCAACACACAAAATCATACAAATAATGCAGAAGGAATAAAAGAGTATAATCCATCATGATAATATAATATCATACAATCATTCGGGTAGATACATAAAGGCCCATTCATAGTCTGGATTAATTACTTAATTAATCTATGATTAGAAATCAATTCATACCATACTTTTTATCAAATCCACGCGAGTACGGGAACCCCACTATTATAGCCGGTGGACAGGAAACACACAGGGCATATAGCTCCTGACCACTATTATAGCTGGTGGATCAGTCTCCAGGATGCCGTAGTACCTGGCCATAATTATTAGCCGATGGACCGGTCTGGCCCCTACTCATATGGTGTTCCACTGTAAGTAATTAGTGTCTTTCCCATATCTTGGCACAAATATGTTTGGTTTTGTTGAGCATGGAATCCCCTACTATTATAGCCGGTGGACCGAAAACGCATAGGTACAAAGCCTGATCACTATGATTACCAGTGGACCGGTTACACACAGGGCATCATGCCCTAACCACTATTATTCGCCAGTGGACCGGTCTGGGCCAGGCTTAACAGTCTTCCACTATAAGTGATTAATGTCTTAAGTATATTATTTGGAAAATAATTTTATCCTAGACATGCATGAATCACTCCCTTTACACTTATCCTCCAAGTCCACTTATTTCCTTACTCTAGGGTTTTTCCCAAAAACCCTAATTCAGACCTAAGTGGCCCATCCTGCGCCACTTCACACAACCCAAATCATTTTAACACTCCACACACCACAACTCATAAATTCCATCCTCATAATTACACTTTAATCACAAAATACACATGATACCATGAAAACCCTAAGCAACCACACCAAGCCCTAAATTCAATCCATACCAAACCAAAGATTCATCCTTACCAAACCTTAAATTCAATCCATAAAGATTCATCCATACCAAACCCTACATTCAATCCATACAAAACCAAATATTCATCCTTACCAAACCCTAAATTCAAACCATATAAACTAGAGATTCATCCATACAAAACCCTAAATTCAACTCATACCAAACCAAATATTCATCCTTACCAAACCCCAAATTCAAACCATAAAGATTCATCCATACCAAACCCTACATTAGATCCTCCCATACAAAACCATAAATCAGATTCTCCCATACAAAACCATAAATTAGATTCTCATATATAAAACCATAAATTAGATTCTCCCATATAAAACCATAAATTATATTCTCTCACATGAAACCCTAGATTTTCCATTTTATTCCTTCACTCATTGATCATTAAAATACTTAAGTCAACTCACATCCCTCGGTCAACTTCTTTCCCCATTCTCCTTTTTCAACCTTTCTCCCACACAATACCACTTTTATACATCCTCACATGCATGTCTAAAGGGTCACAAACAAATTATCACATACCATAATTGAAATGCTCCGAAAATTTCTAATTTTATAAATTATATTTAAATGAGGTTTTATTAGAAAAATTATTTAAATAAATTATTTTTAATAAAATAAAAGGATATTTAACTAGGAAAATTCAAGAAGAAATTTATAAGTATTTTTATTAGAAGAAAATTTGGGTAGTTTAGCTAATTAAGCATTTTATTTTGAAAATTAATTAAATAAATTATTTTGTTTAAAATAATAAGGAGAAAATAGTTTCAAATTAATATTAATTTTATAAATAATTTAATTAGAGAAAATTAGGATATTTTGCTAATTAAAAAGGAATTTATGGAAAATCTTTTAAAAGTCTTAATTTAGCCTAAAAAGGGATTTAAATAATATTTTATTTAAATATTATCATTTTTAAATATTTCAAATATTCTAATTAATTTAATTAAGCCAACCCACTATTTTTATTTTTCCCTTTTTCCTTTTTCCTTTTCTTTTTCTTCTTCTTCCTCTTTTCTTTTTCTTCTTTCTTTTTCTCCCGAACTGGGCCAGTCGCGGCCCAGTCTTCTCCTTTTCTTTTCCTTCGGTCCAGCCCGCGCCCGCGCGACTTTGCCTCCTTCTGCCGCCCCTCGACGCGCCGCGTTTTACTTATTTTCCAACTTAAACTCAGCGTTCCATTTAATACCTCCTCCTCCGTCGCCGAACCGCCCGGTCTCCTTCCTTTCTTTTTCTCTTCTTTCTTTCTCGGCCGCCCGGTCCAAGCCCCCCATCTTCTTCTTCCCCAGCCCGACGCCACCGACCTGCACCTGCACCGCCGCCCGCCCTGGTTTTTCGCCGGCGATCTAGCCCGATTTGACCGGCCTTTTCCTCCCTTTCTCTTCCCCTCGTTTCGGCAGCCTCATAAACCCTATCAACTCTCCCTTTTGTCGCGTGATACTCTCTCTCTCCTGCGCAACCCCTTTTCCCCCGTTTTGATTTCCGCCGGCCGAACCACGCCACCGGCGACCGGAACCCTAGCTTCATTTCCCTCTAGCCGACCCACAGAACCCTAACCCCTCTTATTTTCTCTATAAATACCCCTGTAAGCAGCTCTGTATCGAGCTGTTGATTCCCCAAACCCAGAATCCCGACCTTGCCACCGTCGCCACTTCAGACGCCTCGTCCTCCGCCTACCGTCAACTTCGCCGCCCGTTCTGGCCACCCATGTCATCCTTACACCGCCCTTTAGCTAACCAAATCTACCTCACCCTTCAATTCTTCCTGCACAAGCCGCCCCAACTGTGCGAAGTTCCCATCCCGATCAACCCTGTTTTCTGCCCCGCCACCCTTCGCGCCGCCCTTAGCCACCTCCTCCGCCGCTAAAGCCGCTTCTTTCACCTCCCAAAATGTTCTGCAGACCCTGCCCTACCTTCCCCTACCTTTAGTTTCCTTTTTCTCCCTCTCCTCCTCTTTCTTTCTCCTTCTCCTCCATTCGGCCACCACCATCGCCGCCGTGCGCCGCCACCTTTGGCTGTGCCGCCACCTTCATTCTGTCCCTCTCCTTCTGGGGAACTCAAAACACCCCAGCTCCCATTTTAATTCTTCCTATCTTATTCCCAGCATGCAACTTTCCCCTCTTTCTTTCCTATTTCTGGCCACCGCCGCCACCGCCGTACACCACCGCCGGTGCCGCCTATCCCCACCAACATTTGGTTGAACCCTAGACCCTCTCAGCTATTTTTCCTATTTTTATAACCCTTAAATTATTTTATTTCAATTATTTACATATAAATACTATTATTATTATTCATAATATTTATATTTTAATATGCATTATTATTATTATTATTATTAGTATTAATATTTTATTATTATTTATGTTGAGGGCTGAAGCCTAATATATTTTAATTCGATTTTATTATTATTCTTCTTATTATTTATATAATTACTATTATTAATATTAAAATGTTATAAGTATAATTATTATTATTATTATTATTTTCTATTTCGAATTTCCATTATTCTTATTTATTATTATTAATATAAATATTTTAACATTAGTGTTGTTAATAATGTCATTATTATTATTATTATTATTATCATTATCATTATCATTATCATTATTATTATTATTATTTTTGAATTGGGTTATTTATTTTACAAATAATCTTTTTAGTATTATTTTGGTAAAGGGTCAGAATCCCTTATTTCCTTTTATTTTTGAGTAATGCCTTTTTATTATTATTTCTACTATTTTTATTCATCTTATTAATATTAATATTGATATTATTTTTGTACTTTTGTTATTATTAGTTTATCCAAAAGCCTAGTCTTATATTACGTTAGTTTTTAATATTATTTTGATAGGAGAGAGTCTAATTTTAGCTCTTATTTCATAATAGGTAAAACCAGTCAAACCCTAAGGAGGCGTAGGAGCGTACTCCAAGACCGGTGTCGTTTTAGGTAAGGAGTGCTAAGGCCTTTTATGTGCTTATGTGTATTATGTGTTTCGCATGTTATGTATGTAGTGTTTATTATAATTAAATATTTTATATGTGGTATGACTTGGAGTTGAAGTATGTTATGCATGGTATGTGTATTAATTATGTATGATGATATGTGTTGTGTATGTGAGGAAGTCGATGTGGTTTGTGTGAGAGGAAGGATGAAAAAGGAGGATGGGGAAAGAAGTTGACTAAGGGAAGTGAGTTGACCTAAATTTTATGGTTTTATAAGGAATAATTTAGTTTATGATGTTATTTGGGAGAATGTAATTTATAATATTATATGGGAGAATTTAAGTTATGATTTGATTGGGAGAGTTAATTTATAATTTGTTTGGGAGAATTTAGTTTATGATGTTATTTGGGAGAATGTAATTTATAATATTATATGGGAGAATTTAAGTTATGATTTGATTGGGAGAGTTAATTTATAATTTGTTTGGGAGAATCTAATTCATGATGTTATTTGGGAAAATGTAATTTATGATATTATATGGGGGAATCTAATTTAGGATTTGCTTGGGGGAATTTCAATTTATAGTTTTCCTTGGGAGACTCTAATTTATGATTTTATGTGGAAGAATCTTTATGGCTTGAATTTAGGGTTTGGTATGGAAGAATCTTTATGGTTTGAATTTAGGGTTTGGTATGGGTGAATCTTTGGTTTTGGTTGGATTGAATTTATGGTTTTGTATGACGGAATCTAGGGTTTACCTGGTGGTATTAATGGATTTATGTTGGTATTAGGGTTTGTATGATGATATTAAGGTTGTATGGTGGTAATTATAGTTGTATGGTGGTATTAGGATTTACATGGTGATATTGATGGTTGTATGGTAGTATTAGGGTTTGCATGGTTGAATATAGGGCTTCACGTGGAATTTTAGGGTTTACATGAAAAAGGTTTGAAGGTTTGCATGGAAAGATTAGTGTTTGCATGGAAGTGAAATTTACGTGTGAAAAGTTGATTTGGGATGTAAGGGAGGAAGTAGAAGAGTTATTTGGGTGTTTGAATGTTTTGGGTGAAAAATAATACGTAAGACATTATAAGGGTATGGAGGTGACTGAATTAGGGTTTGGAGTGATTGACTATTGAATGTGTATATGGTGATTAAAGTGTAATTATGATGTGTGAAGATTTATGCATGTCTAGGGTAAAAGCCTTTGAATAAGATACTTAAGATATTAATCACGTAAAGTGAAAGATGTTGAGCCAGGCCCAGACCGATCCACCGGCATAATAGTGGCCAGGTACTGCGGTAACCTGGAGATCGATCCACCGGCTTAATAGTGGTAGGGTATGTTACCCTAGTGACCGATCCACCGGCTAAAATAGTGGGGGATCCCGAGCTCAACGAACCAAACTATACATGTTGATAATAAGTGGGAAGACATTATTTACTTACAGTGGAACACCGTGCGAGAAGGGGTCAGACCGATCCACCGGCATATAATAGTGGCAGGGTATGTTACCCTCGCGACCGATCCACCGGCTAAAATAGTAGCAGGGTACGTTACCCTTGCGACCGATCCACCGGCTAAAATAGTGGGGTTCCCGTACTCGTATGGACTTGATAAAAAGTATGGTGTGAAATGAATTCTGATCAGAGATTAATTTAAAAATTAATCCAGTCTACAATCGGGTCTTGTACTCTTACTTGGATGGTCGTAAGCACCTTATGTCATTGTGTTGGTAATTATGCCCTTCTATGTTCTGCATGATTTATGTGTTTATGTATTGGCCTTAGTGATCAATTCACCTTACTCAGTACTGGACCCGTACTGATACTACCTTGGTTGATGGGTCCTGTGATGATCCACTGATGGTGGGGAGCAGACATCTTTTGCAGGTTTAAGATCAGAGACTGTTTTGGGGTGGCAGGCTTGACTTGAGTGAGTAGGCAATCTGGAATTTGATCCATCGGGTTTTATCTTGTTTAAATGTATTTCTATTTGGAAGTTACAAGTCTTATTTGAAACTTCAAGGGTATTGTAATTAACTCTTAATTTCTCGTACTCTGATTTTGTTGTATGATCTTTCGAATCCTTTTATGAATTGTTAATTTGAATTTAACGTAAATCTTTTCTTTAGCCTTAGCACTTGGTACTGGAACGGTTGGAGAGAACCGGTCTGGTACTAAGTGTGGCGGTAACATTCCCAGAATTCACAGGTTTTAAGTATTTCTATTTTAATTGCTTCCGCTTTTCAAAAAAAAAAGTAGTGAATTTTGGGGTGTTACAAGTTGGTATCAGAGCGGTTGGTCCTTCGGCCACGCTTGTTTTCAAAAATAAATTTGGTTTTTGGACTTGGTATTTGATTTTGAAGTGTGTTTCGACCGCTCCTCTATTTGTTTTAAACTTTTTAAGCTGATACCACAAGTTGGTATCAGAGCTTTTGGTAGTTGAGAATCGGGTTTCAGTAGAGATTCGGTTCTCACGATCCTAAATGTTTTAACTGAAAATGTATTTACCTTGTTTCAAGTAAATTTTAAAATTCGGATTAGCTTGTGAGGATCGTACGATGGGGTAGCGTAAGTGACCTTGTGTTTTGCTGCTGTGATTATGGTCTTGTAATTAGTTCGTCCTTAAGGGGGTAGTAACCCCACTAGGTTTACCCTAGTCCTACAAGTTTAGTGGATTGATAACCTTAAGGCGTACCTTGCTGGACCCAACTTTACTTGGTTTTGTTTTTTGTAAACATCGTTTTATTTTCTTCGGAGTTACTTTTAACCTATTTATTGCGATCAATATTTTATGCAATCGTTTGTCAAGTTTACGCTACTTAGATTTTCATTGAATTTCAGAGAAGAAGTTCCTTTTTAAGGAGGTAGTAATGTAATACCCCGTATTTTTAAAATCCAAATTTATTAAGTTTAATGATTTTATTAACGTAATTTGATGTACATAATTAAATATTTTAATTTCGATTTGTCTTATGGATTATCGACGATTCAAATTCATAATTAAATTTAATTAAATTTTTTATGAGTTCGATTTTTGGTTAATAATATGTATTCCCGTTCTTTCTCGTATTTTTATATTTTAGATTTATTTTTTATTATAAATTTGACATGTGATTACGACATTATTTTGAAGTTATATTTTGTTGACAAAATAAATTATTTAAATTATATAATTTCTATTGAATAGTTAAATTTATTGTAATGATTTTATAAGGAGAAAATATTTTCGACTTTAAATTATTCGTTTCAATCGTTAATATTTTGGGAAAGTTTTAAATTTAGAAGACGTATTCAGGAATTTCTCTCCAAAATCAGCTTTATTCTGTTGTATGTTTTTTTTATTTACAGAAAAATAATTTCGGACATGACTAAATTTGTCTTGGGGTGTTAGAGTTCAACTTAAATATTTTATTATATGCTTTAAATAAATTTTTGAGTTCTTATGATATATTTCCATAAATAATACATATTTTTTTATGTTCATCGATTATTCCTTCTGAGAGTGTTTCCAAAATTCTTATATAACTCTTATATTAATTTTGAGCCTTCGGATATTTTCGAAATAGATTTTCGATAAATAAATTTTTGATTAAATTCTTCCAATATTAATATTTAATATTTAATATTTAAATTGAACTTATACCCAAGTACAACAACCCATAGTTTGTCTCTAAGGGGGCAGTTTTTTTTATAAGTGTTGTTTTTTATATGGTGTCCCTATTTTCGTGGTTTTAAATTTTCTTTAGTAAGTTTATTCCTAAGGGGGTAGTTTATATGGGTATTAGCGTTAGTTGGTTTTCTATCCACTTAGAACGTTTTTCCTAACCCTAGGCGCTCCTAGAGACTTCGGGGGCGAAGTCTGTTTTTAAGGGGGTAGTGATGAAATGCCCCGAAAATTTCTAATTTTATAAATTATATTTAAATGAGGTTTTATTAGAAAAATTATTTAAATAAATTATTTTTAATAAAATAAAAGGATATTTAACTAGGGAAATTCAAGAAAAAATTTATAAGTATTTTTATTAGAAGAGAATTTGGGTAGTTTAGCTAATTAAGCATTTTATTTTGAAAATTAATTAAATAAATTATTTTATTTAAAATAATAAGGAGAAAATAGTTTCAAATTAATATTAATTTTATAAATAATTTAATTAGAGAAAATTAGGATGTTTTGCTAATTAAAAAGGAATTTATGGAAAATCTTTTAAAAGTCTTAATTTAGCCTAAAAAGGGATTTAAATAATATTTTAATTAAATATTATCATTTTTAAATATTCCAAATATTATAATTAATTTAATTAAGCCAACCCACTATTTTTATTTTTCCCTTTTTCCTTTTTCCTTTTCTTTTTATTCTTCTTCCTCTTTTCTTTTTCTTTTTTCTTCTTCTCCCGAACTGGGCCAGTCGCGGCCCAGTCTTCTCCTTTTCTTTTCCTTCGATCCAGCCCGCGCCCGCGCGACTTTGCCTCCTTCTGCCGCCCCTCGACGCGCCGTGTTTTACTTATTTTCCAACTTAAACTCAGCGTTCCATTTAATACCTCCTCCTCCGTCGCCGAACCGCCCGGTCTCCTTCCTTTCTTTTTCTCTTCTTTCTTTCTCGGTCGCCCGGTCCAAGCCCCCCAATATAGTAAAGGTGTTTAGAGTTACCTAGAAGGAGAGAAATAGAATAAGGGTGGTGGCACAGCTAAAGGTGGCCGTGTACGGCGGCGGCGGTGGTGGTCGAATGGGGAAGAAGAAGAGAAAGAGAGGAGGAAAGGGAGGAAGAGGAAAAGAAAGGTAGGGGAGATAGAGGCGGGTATGCAGAAGAGAATGGGAGGTGAAAGAATTGGCAACAGCGGCGGAAGAGGTGGCTAATGGTGGTTCAAAGGGTGGCGGAGGTTGAAGAGAGGGTTAATTGGGAAGGCTACTTCACACAGCCTCGGTGACTTGTGCATGAAGAATAGAGGGATGAGGGAGGTTTTTCTAGTTAGAGGGTGGTGCAAGGATGAGTTGGGTGGCCAGAACGGGCGGCAGTGTTAGCCGGAGGCGGAGGAAATGGCGTCTAAAGGGACGACAGTTGTAAGGTCGGGGGAATTCTGGGTAAACAACCAAAGCTCGATACAGAGCTCAAACTGGGGGTATTTATAGATTTTAGAAGGGAGGTTAGTGTTCTGTGGGTCAGCTAGGGGGTAAGCAAGTAGGGTTAGGGTTACCGGCGGCGAGGTTGGCCGGTAGAAATCAAAACGGGGCAAGGTAGGGTGTTACACAGGAAAAGGGAAGGGATCGCGTGAGAAGGGGGAGATTTGGTTGGGTTGATCAGGCTGATGAATTGGCGAGGGAGGGAGAAGAAAGATTGGTAGAAACAACAGCGAAGTTGGTGGCAAAATTTTGGGCTGGGCGGCTCTGCAGGTGCTCGACTACGTCAGGGGGAAGAAGGAGGAAGAAGAAGAAAGAAAGGTGGGATGGACTGGCGGTTCAGGGAGAAAAGAAAAGGAGGAAAGGGAACCGGGTGGTCGGGCACGATCATTAAAATGGGGGAAATAAAACGCAGCGCGACGAGGGAGAAGGAAGGAGGCGGTCACGTGGGCTGGGCTGGCCGAAGGAAAGGAAAAGAGGAAAGGGGGACTGGGTCGTGGGGTGGCCCAGGTCGGGGAAGGAGAAAAAGAAAAAGAAAAGAAGAAGAAAGAAAAAGAAAAGAAGAAGAAAGAAAAAGAAGGAAAAGGGAAGAAAGAAAAGGAAAAAGGAAAAGAGAAAAATAGTGGGTTGGGTTAATTAAATTAATTAGGATATTTAGGATATTTAAAAATAATAATATTTAATTAAAATAATATTTAAATCCATTTTAGGCTAAATTAGGATTTTTAAAAGATTTTTCATAAATTCCATTTTATTTAGCAAAACACCCTAAATTTCTCCAATTAAATTATTTATAAAATTCATATTAATTTGAAACTATTTTATCCTTCTTACTTTAAATAAAATAATTTATTTAATTAATTTCCAAAATAAAATCCTGAATTAGCTAAAATACCAAAATTTCTCCTAATTAAAATACTTATAAATTTCTTCTTAATTTGCCCTAATTAATTCCTTTTATTTTAATAAAAATAATTAATTTAATTAATTTTTCTAATAAAAACTTATTTAACTATAATTTTTAAAATTAGAAATTTTTGGGGCATTTCTGAAATACCCCAGAATTTAATTATTTTGAGATATGTCATTTAATAAAGATTTATTGGAAAACTAACCTAATTTAACTTACTATTCTATTTGGATTAAGAGGGATTAAGTAGGGCAAATTAATAAGAATTTTTAAATGATTTATAAAGGAGGAAAATTGGGCTTTTGCTAATTAAAAGGAGTTAGGAGGAATATTTTTTAGGGCCCTAAATTAGCCTAAAAAGGAGGTTTAATATTTTTATTTAAATATTTAAATATTCTTACTCTAGGTGCCCAAGAAAAATACCCTAAATATTTATATAAAATAAAAATAATTAAAATCTTCTTTTTCCTCTTTTCCTTTCTTTTCCTTTTTCTTCTTCTCCTTCCTTTTCCTCATTCTTCTCGCCGGCTGGGCCAGCCCGTCGGCCCACATCTCCCCTGGCCTCTTGCGCAACAGGCCCGCCCCATTTCTCCTTCGCCGGAACCACCCGGCTGGTCACCCCCTTCTTTTTCTTTTCTCCCATGGACCGACCGGTCCAACCCCTTTCCCTTTTCTCCTTCCCCGTGCGCGACCTGCAAGTCGCCGCCCTCCCTTCTACGCCGACCAACCGCCTGTGCCGCCTGCACACCTCCTCCCTCTCTTCCTGACTCTCCATATGTCCTCCCTCGACAAGCCGACCACCCCCACACCACTCGCAGGCCTGCTCCCGCCCCCTTCCTTTTTCCCGACCAACCAACAGGTCTGCCATGGCAGACTTGCGTCGACCTGCCATCGCCGGCCGGCGTGCCCAAATTCCCACCTGCCCTACCTTCCTCTGTCCCCTCTCTCGATACTCCCCCATTTTTGAGCCTATAAATACCCCCATGAGTTCGGCATCGGGCTCTTTCGAAACCGCAGCCAAAAAACCGTCTTGCGCCACCCCTATTTCAGACAGCCGCCCATCTCCGCCACCCGATCCACCCACGAAACTCCCCCTTGCATCACCCTCCACCAACCTACGCCTCCCTCACCCCTCGGTTTCCTCTGCACGAGCCATCCCGACCGTGCAAAGGGCCCTTCCCGATCAGCCTAGCTTCGAACCCCGCCGCCCTTCTCACCACCGCCCACCGCCGGTGCCGCCACTTCCAGCACCCCCTCTGCCTTCCAAAACCACCAGGGGAGCTTCCTCAACCTCCCCAGACCTTCTGTTTCCCCTGCCAACCTCTCCTCTTCCTTCCTCCTCCCTCCACCACTTCTCCACCTCCCTTCTTCCCCATCGCCGCCGTGCGCCGTACGCCGCCACCTGTGCCACCAGCACCCCTAGGTGGTCCTCTAAACTCCCCAACCCCTAAACCCTTGTTATTCAAGTGTTAGTTATTTTTAGTAGTATTATTAGTATTATTCTTAAGGTTATTATTATTATTATTATTATTATTATTATTATTATTATTATTATCATTAGTAATATTGCTATTAGTAGTATTAGTATAATACTAACCTTACTAGCACTATTATGGTTACCATTATTAGTAACGTTGAAACTATTATCGTTAATAATATAAATATTATTATAACTACCTTAAATTGTTGTAACCATTAAGACCTATCTTTGATTGGTAGTAGCATGATTAGCTACCTTAAGAATAAAACCCTACTTTTTACTTATAAAGGCATTATTAGTATTGATAGCCCTAATGGTAAGTTAAAATAAGGGTAAGGTAGAAAGAATGGTGTTTTGGTTAGAGGGAAGTTAATCTCTAGTTTTTCCCTCTTATAGGCGAATCAAGTCAAAACCCGGAGGAGGCGTAGGAACGTGCTCCAAGACCGGTGTCGTGTTAGGTAAGGATATAGCTAAGACCTTGTGTACTATGTGACTTGTATGGCTTGGATGTTTTATATTTCATGCTATATTATGTCTCGTACGACTCTCCTTAACTTGTCTCATGTGTAGCGCAGCTTGGAGTGAGGTATGTTCTATATGTGTTCTTATGACGTGAATATGGCATATATATATATATATATATATATATATATATATATATATATATATATATATATGTGCGTGTGATGATTGTGGTGTGACATGATACAACCCTCTAGGACATGCATGCTAGGGAGATTATGATATGGGAATGAAGGGACAAAGAAATAAATGGGAAGTGAGTTGCTAAAGGGAACATGGGGTTGACCCAAATGAATAAGAAATAAGAACTATGCATGGGTTGGATAAAACTTGCATGGGGATGGCCGATACGTGAGAAAAGTGGTATTAAGGTGTAAATAAGGTAAATGGAGAGTTGTGGAGTGATTGGAGACTTGTGAGGATAAATAGTACGTAGGTCGGTGTAAGGGTGTGTAAGGGACCCGATTAGGGTTTTGGGAGGAAGTAATGATCTGGAAATTTTGGAAGTAAAAATGATTAAGGGAGAGTGTATTATGGATTAAGAATGGAGATTTATTATGTAAGGAGTGAGTATGGGTGCCATAGGAGAGGAGGAATGTTGAGTGAGAAAAGGGAGGGGTTACTTGTGGGAGAAGTAAGGTACTAGGGTTGAAGAGGCTACTAGGGTTTTTTGGCTACATGTGGAATCGAGTGGCTTGTAAACTAGTTTACGCTTATTCAGGATTTTATGTTGTGAATGTTTTAACTCCCTTATGAATTTTCATTTAAGCATTATCTCATGTTGATGACAATCCTTTTTAGCCTTAGCACCTAGTACTAGAACGGTAGGAGTAAACTGATCTGGTGTTAGGTGTGGCGGTAACATCCCCATGATTCACAGCTTTGTTATTACATTTCCGTTACTTTCTTCTTTTATAAAGAAATTTTTCAGGAGTGAATTTTGGGGGTGTTACAAGTTGGTATCAGAGCATCGATCCTTGGAATCACGTCTAATTTTCAACCAAAATTGGATTTACAAATTTTTCACCAGATTTCGAAGTGTTTTCACATAGTGACCAAGCACCCTTGCATTTTGAAAATAATAATAATAATAATAATAATAATAATAATAATAAAAACAAAATTTCCTGAGTCCGGGCCGCTGTGAGGAAACAAAAGGGTAGATTAGGGGTCCTTTTCCCAAAAAGGGAAACAGGGTGATATGATTATCTCAAACTAGTGGAGTAGCTTCTAATCTCATATTTTCTTTTGTAGCTCCCGATGGCGGCAAACGGTCGACTAGCGTGTTTAGAGGACGCCTTCGAGGCTTTCATAGAATTCGTTCAGCATCAGGCCCCGCACCCCGAGGGCCCCGGTGAGGACTGGCTACAGAGGGTCACCGGACACCATCCTCCGACTTTCTCAGGCGAGGAGAACCCAGTGATCCTCGAGGGATGGATCCGAGATATGGATTGCACTTTCGAGGCAGTGGACTGCCCTCCTGCTCGGCAGCCCAACATTGCGGCATTTTTCTTGAGAGGCGTAGCAGACGCCTGGTGGGTAGAGCACCGTGCCCGGGACGGTCCCCCGGCAACTTGGGAGGCGTTCAAGACTGTCCTCCGCACCAGATTTTACCCCGAGATCCTGAAGAGGGACAAGCTCCGGGAGTTTATGTAGCTCTCCCAAGGTTCAATGACAGTTCGCCAGTATCATGCCTTCTTCACCGAGCTTCTGCGCTTTACCCCCGGGATCGCTGCTAATGAGTCCATAGTGGTATTTCAATTCGAGCAAGGGCTGAACTTTGGCATTCGCAGGATGATGGGTGCAGTACCATTTTCTGATCTGGCTACACTATATGAGCGTGCTTGCCTCGCCGCCACTCTAGTTCAGGAGCAAACAGCCATCCTCGGGAAGAGGAAACCTAAGGGATACAGCTCGGGGAGCAGGACCCATCCACGGACAGAGGGGCCAAGGAGACCCCCACCTCGAGATCACCGTAGAGATCAGGGGCCACCGAGGGGAGGCTCATGTAGACAGTGCGGACGGAGCCACCCGAGAAGAGACTGTGGAGGCAGGTTGGTGACTTGCATGAACTGTGGGAAAATAGGCCACCGAGCAAGGGAGTGTTGGAGACCACCCCGCTCTTAGCAGTATCAGCCCCGTCAGGTGCCACAGGGAGGAGCCCTAGTACCACAGCAGCAGGCGTATCAGCAACACCTCCAGACTACGACCCCACAGCATTTCCAGCGAGCACCTTCCCCAGCCAGTGCCGCAGCCAGAGAGGTTAGGGGAAGGCCTCAAGGACCCAGATCTTTTCCTCAGAAGGGAGGCTAGTCCGGCAGACGCCTAAATGTGATTAGCCAGGCGGAGACTGACCGCCAGATTGACGTCATCACCGGTACGTTCACCATCCGCTCTCTGCCAGTACATGTCCTGTTTGATTCAGGTGCTACCATGTCCTTCGTTTCATCTACTTTTGCTACTAAGGCTGAACTGTCACCTGCCGTTAGAATAAAATTGCGTGTGATGCTTCCATCTGGTGATAAAGTGGAGTGTAGCCAGTTGTTTTCTGATGTGGCCTTAATCATAGGCGGGGTAGACTTCCTAGTAGACCTGATCAGGATGGACCTGAAAGATTTCGACGTGATTCTGGGTATGGATATGCTGGGGAGATATAAGACTGTCATCGACTGTGCTCAGGAGTGTGTGACCTTGCGAGGCCCGAAGGGGATT
Organism: Tamarix chinensis; assembly: GCA_030549775.1. Lineage (NCBI taxonomy): Eukaryota > Viridiplantae > Streptophyta > Magnoliopsida > Caryophyllales > Tamaricaceae > Tamarix > Tamarix chinensis. The sequence goes on from CM060181.1 coordinate 84,060,550, forward strand.
AGGGTTTCTTACAGAAGGACCTAGCCTAAGCCCACTACCAAGGTGGTATCGGTAGTGACTCTACACTCTCTGGTCCAGAAGGGGTATTCCCTATACTTGTGTAGTGTACAAGATCTGAACAAGGACTTGACTGCCCTAGATGACATCCCGATAGCCCAAGAATTCTCGGATGTGTTTCCGGAAGAGATACCGGGTATGCCTCCAGTTCGAGAATCGATTTCAAGATTGAGCTGGTGCCAGAAGCTGAGCCTGTCACGAAGCCACCCTACAGGATGGCGCCGGTGGAGTTGAAGGAGTTAAAGGCCCAACTAGAAGAGTTGTTAGAGCATGGATACATTTGACCGAGTGTGTCACCATGGGGAGCACCGGTCTTGTTTGTGAAGAAGAAGGACGGTAGTCACCGTCTCTGCATCAATTACCGAGGGTTGAACCAGCTAATTGTGAAGAATCGATACCCCCTCCCGAGAATTGATGATCTGTTTGACCAGTTGAAGGGCGCCACAGTGTTCTCCAAGACTGATATGAGGTCAAGGTACCACCAATTGAGGATCGCCGATGCCGATATTATGAATACTGCCTTTCGAACCCAGTATGGGCACTACGAGTTTACGGTGATGCCATTTGGGCTCACGAATGCGCCCGCGGTTTTCATGGACCTTATGAAGAGAATATTCAGGCCATTCCTTGACCAATTCGTTGTGGTGTTTATCAATGACATCTTGGTGTACTCCCAAGGGAAAGAGGAACACGAGCAGCACCTTCGCACTATTCTGGGTCTTCTAAGGGAGCACCGCCTGTATGCCAAGTTGTCGAAGTGTGGATTTTGGCTCCAAGAGGTGGCTTTCTTGGGACATATAGTATCAGCAAGGGGAGTGGCAGTGGACCCTGCCAAGGTTGCGACTATCACGGGATGGACGCCTCCTACGAACGTGTCTGAGGTTCGAAGTTTCCTAGGGTTGGCCGGATATTACAGGAGGTTCGTACAGAACTTCTCGCGAATTGCCCAACCGTTGACCAACCTATTGAAGAAGACTACCAAATTCCAGTGGGATGAGACATGTGAGGGAGCCTCTAGGAGTTAAAGAGGAGGTTGACCACCGCCCCGGTGTTGACCCTACTGGAGGTATCTGAGGAGTTCGAGGTATTCAATGATGCCTCTAAGCATGGGCTTGGGTGCGTGCTGATGCAAAAGGGTAAGGTGGTCGCGTATGCTTCCCGTCAGCTGAAGCAGCATGAGCAGAACTACCCTACCCATGACCTCGAGTTAGCTGCGGTGGTTTTCGCCTTGAAGATTTGGAGGCACTATCTGTATGGGGCGAAGTGCAGGTTCTTCACAGACCACAAGAGCCTCAAGTACATTTTCACCCAGAAGGAACTGAACATGAGACAGAGGAGATGGCTGGAGCTCGTCAAGGACTACGACATTGAGTTGACCTACCACGAGGGTAAGGCCAACGTGGTAGCAGACGCTCTGAGCCGGAAGACCTCACATTCCGCTTTATGTTGTGTGGTTGCCGACAGGGTCATAGGTGAGTTATCGGGATTGGGTGTTGAGTTGATTCCACTCAGAGATCTTGAGGCCCGCATGAGTGCTTTGACGCTCACCCCGACCATTTTTGAAGAGATCCGGGCCGGTCAAAGTAGGGATGGTAAGCTCGATAGGATCCGACGAAAGATGCAGGAGGGTCGTGCAGAAGGGTTCAGCATTCATGAGGATGGCAGCCTTCGGTTCAGGGGTCGATGGTGTGTACCACTGGAATGTTCAGATCTGAAACGCCGTATCATGGAGGAAGGGCATCAGACCCCTTATTCGGTCCATCCCGGGGGAGACAAATTGTACAAGGACCTGAGGAAGATCTATTGGTGGCCCTGCATGAAGCAGGAAGTTACGGAGTTTGTGTCCCGATGTCTGGTGTGCCAAAAGGTTAAGATCGAACACCGGAGGCCGGCAGGACTACTTCAGCCCTTGGAGGTGCCAAGATGGAAGTGGGACTCCATCTCTATGGATTTTGTTTGTGGGTTGCCCAGGACTAAGAACGGTTGTGACACCATCTGGGTAGTCGTGGACAGATTAGCCAAGTCGGCCGTGTTCATCCCGATGAGATCCACCTGGAGTATGGATCAGCTAGCGAGGGCCTACTTGAAGTTTGTGGTTAGTCGTCATGGGGTCCCAATGGACATTGTATCAGACAGGGATTCGAGGTTTGTCTCCCATTTCTGGGGAAGGCTATAGGAGGTCCTGGGGGCGAGATTGAAGATGAGCACAGCCTTCCATCCAGCCACTGATGGGCAGACTGAGCAGACCATACATACCTTAGAGGATATGCTGAGAGCCTGTGTGATGGATTTCCAGGGTAGTTGGGAGGAACGCCTGCACCTAATAGAGTTCTCATATAACAACAGCTACCACGCCAGCATTGGGATGGCCCCCTTCGAAGCTTTGTACAAACGGAAGTGTCGGACCCCCTTGTGTTGGAACGACATCAGCGAGACAATAGTATTAGGACCCAAGTTGATCGATGAGATGACTAAGCAGGTTCGACAGATTCAGGACCGGATGAGGATAGCATAGAGCAGGCAGAAGAGTTATGCAGATCAGAAACGCCGAGGGTGTGACTTCGAACCTGGAGAAAGGGTATTGTTGAGGGTCTCCCCCACGAAGGGCATTCAGAGATTTGGTAGGAAAGGGAAGTTGAGCCCGAGGTATATTAGCCCCTTTGAGATCTTGGAGCGGGTAAGCGAGGTTGCCTATCAATTAGCTCTCCCTACCGAGTTGGCACGGGTTCATAATTTGTTCCATGTTTCACAGCTACGGAAGTACATTGCCGACCCCTCCCATGTGATCCGCCCAGATGAGATAGAATTGGACGACTCCTTGAGTTACGAAGAGCGACCAGTGCAGATTCTTGACACCAAACTAAGGAAGACTCGTACGAGTTTGGTGCCTCTGGTTAAGGTCTTATGGAGTCGACATGGAACCGAGGAACCTACTTGGGAGACCGAGAAGGAGATGCGAGAGACATACCCGGAGCTTTTCGCTGCAGGTTAGATTCATTTTATTACCTAGTTTGTCCCTAAGGGGGTAGTTGGTTTAAGTTTAGCTAATGATGTGTTGTTACAGAAGTTAGAATACCCTAACCCTAACCCTATGGAGCTGCAGGAGACTTCGGGGGCGAAGTCTTTTTTAAGGGGGTAGTGATGAAATACCCCAGAATTAAATTATTTTGAGATATGTCATTTAATAAGGATTTATTGGAAAACTAATATAATTTAACTTATTATTCTGTCTGGATTAAGAGGGATTATGTAGGGAAAATTAATAAGAATTTTTAAATGATTTATAAAGGAGGAAAATTGGGCTTTTGCTAATTAAAAGGAGTTAGGAGGAATATTTTTTTAAGGCCCTAAATTAGCCTAAAAAGAAGGTTTAATATTTTTATTTAAATATTTAAATATTCTTATTCTAGGTGCCCAAGAAAAATACCCTAAATATTTGAATAAAATAAAAATAATTAAAATCTTCTTTTTCCTCTTTTCCTTTTTCTTCTTCTCCTTCCTTTTCCTCCTTATTCTCGCCGGCTGGGCTAGCCCGTCAGCCCACATCTCCCCTGGCCTCTTGCGCAACAGGCCCGCCCCATTTCTCCTTTGACCGAACTGCCCGGTCGGTCGCCCCTTTCTTTTTCTTTTCTCCCCTAGACCGACCGGTCCAGCCCCTTTCCCTTTTCTCCTTCCTCGCGCGCGACCTGCAAGTCGCCGCGCTCCCTTCTGCGCCGACCAGCTGCCTGCGCCGCCTACACACCTCCTCCCTCTCTTCCTGACTCTCCATTTGTCCTCCCTCGACAAGCCGACCACCCCCACACCACTCGCAGGCCTACTCCCGCCCCCTTCCTTTTTCCCGACCAACCAACAGGTCTGCCATGGCAGACCCGCGTCGATCTGCCACCGCCGGCCGGCGTGCCCAAATTCCCGCATGCCCTACCTTCCTCTGCCCCCTCTCTCGATACTCCCCTATTTTCAAGCCTATAAATACCCCCAGGAGTCCAGCATCGGGCTCTTTCAAAACCGCAGCCCATAAACCATCTTGCGCCACCCCTAATTCAGACAGCCACCCCGTCGCCGCCACCCATCTCCGCCGCCCGATCCACCCACAAAACTCCCCCTTGCATCACCCTCCACCAACCTAGGCCTCCCTCACCCCTCAGTTTGCTCTGCACGAGCCATCCCATCCGTGCAAAGGGCCCTTCCCGATCAACCTAACTTCAAACCCCACCGCCCACCGCCCACCGCCGGTGCCGCCACTTCCAACACCCCCTCTGCCTTCTAAAACCACCAGGGGAGCTTCCTCAACCTCTCCAGACCTTCTGTTTCCCCTGCCAACCTCTCCTCTTCCTTCCTCCTCCCTCCAACTCCCTTCTCCCCCATCGCTGTCGCCGCCACCGCCGCCGTGCGCCGCCACCTGTGCCACCAGCACCTCTAGGTGGTCCTCTAAACTCCCCAACCCCTAAACCCTTGTTATTCAAGTGTTAGTTATTTTTAGTAGTATTATTAGTATTATTCTTAAGGTTATTATTATTATTATTATTTAACCTAAATTTGAAATATTCATAACTGTTATGACTATTATTATTAATGACCTATAACTTTAGTATTATTATTTTAACATCATTATCGTTATTATTATTATTATTATTATTATTATTATTATTATTATTATTACTATTATTATTATTATGGCTATCACTATTATTATTACCTTTACCATTTAACCCAACTTTAAAATATTTATAACTATTATTATCATTTTAATGGCCTATAGCCTTAGTATCCCTATTTTACCACCATTATCATTAGTATTGCTAGTATTAGAATTATTGTTACTGTTATTATTATTATTATTATTATTATTATTATTATTATTATTATCATCATCATCATTATTATTATTATTATTATTATTATCATTAGTAATATTGCTATTAGTAGTATTAGTATAATACTAACCTTACTAGAACTACTATGGTTACCATTGTTAGTAACGTTGAAACTATTATCGTTAATAATATAAATATTATTATAACTACCTTAAATTGTTGTAACCATTAAGACCTATCTTTGATTAGTAGTAGCATGATTAGCTACCTTAAGAATAAAACCCTACTTTTTACTTATAAAGGCATTATTAGTATTGATAGCCCTAATGGTAAGTTAAAATAAGGGTAAGGTAGAAAGAATGGTGTTTTGGATAGAGGGAAGTTAATCTCTAGTTTTTCCCTCTTATAGGCGAATCAAGTCAAAACCCGGAGGAGGCGTATGAACGTGCTCCAAGACCGGTGTCGTGTTAGGTAAGGATATAGCTAAGACCTTGTGTACTATGTGACTTGTATGGCTTGGATGTTTTATATTTCATGCTATATTATGTCTCGTACGACTCTCCTTAACTTGTCTCATGTGTAGCGCAGCTTGGAGTGAGGTATGTTCTATATGTGTTCTTATGACGTGAATATGGCATATATATATATGTGATGATTGTGGTGTGACATGATACAACCCTCTAGGACATGCATACTAGGGAGATTATGATATGGGAATGAAGGGACAAAGAAATAAATGGGAAGTGAGTTGCTAAAGGGAACATGGGGTTGACCCAAATGAATAAGAAATAAGAACTATGCATGGGTTGGATAAAACTTGCATGGGGATGGCCGATACGTGAGAAAAGTGGTATTCAGGTGTAAATAAGGTAAATGGAGAGTTGTGGAGTGATTGGAGACTTGTGAGGGAAAAAAGTACGTAGGCCGGTGTAAGGGTGTGTAAGGGACCCGATTAGGGTTTTGGGAGGAAGTAATGATCTGGAAATTTCGGAAGTAAAAATGATTAAGGGAGAGTGTATTATGGGTTAAGAATGGAGATTTATTATGTAAGGAGTGAGTATGGGTGCCGTGGGAGAGGAGGAATGTTGAGTGAGAAAAGGGAGGGGTTACTTGTGGGAGAAGTAAGGTACTAGGGTTGAAGAGGCCACTAGGGTTTTTTGGCTACATGTGGAATCGAGAGGTAAAGCGATTCCTATAAGTGACCAATCCACCGGCTATAATAGTGGGGGATCCCGAGCTCAGCAAACCAAACATTAAGTTGTAATTAAATCATGGGGAAGATACGTTCTAATTACAATGAAACACCATGAGAGTCGGGGCCAGACCGATCCACCGGCATAATATCGGCCAGGAGCGTCCTGCCCTGGAGACCGACCCACCGGTATAAAATAGTGAATAGGTGTATGAGTGACCGATCCACCGACAACAATAGTGGGGTTCCCGCACTCTCATGGATTCATAACGATTATGATGTGAATCGACTATAATTACCAGAGATCTAAAGATTAAGTCTATCTGGACCTTAGCTAGCCTCTATCACCTGATCTGTTACATATTATTTTGCCATGTATACTGTGTGGTGTGTTTTGGATGTTGGCCTTAGCGCATCGGTTACTTACTCAGTACGAAGCATACTGATCATCCGTTTCATGGGTGCTGCTCATTCCCACGAGCAGAGGACCCACCTGAGTTTGTGCAGGTAGGAGATGATATCTTTGATGCCTATGACACGTATGAGGCATCAGGCGGGGCTGAGAGTTGAGCCTAGGCTTGGTCCGGGGACCGAGAGCGACGTGACCAGACTCTTGTTTTCCTTTCATTCCACCCTGTATCTTTTTACTCTAGTTCTACCTTAACGTATGATGTTTTATGTTCCCGAGGATTCTATTTATGTGCCCCTATGGCTTGTAAACCAGTTTACGCTTATTCAAGATTTTATGTTGTGAATGTTTTAACTCCCTTATGAATTTTCATTTAAGCATTATCTCATGTTGATGACATTCCTTTTTAGCTTTAGCACTTAGTACTAGAACGGTAGGAGTGAACCGATCTGGTGCTAGGTGTGGCGGTAACATCCCCACGATTCACGGCTTTGTTATTACGTTTCCGTTACTTTCTTCTTTTAAAACGAAATTTTTCAGGAGTGAATTTTGGGGGTGTTACAATTCCATAGGAGGCGGCGAAAGCAGCGGAACAATGGTGGATGGTGGAGGTGCAATGTAGAGGCTAAGAAGGGGGAAAAGAAAAGAAGAGGAAGAAGGGCTTGAGGGGGTGGCTTAATGGTGCAGGGTGGTAGTAGGGGGTAGCAGGAGGTAGTGTAGGTGGTTTGTAGGGTAGTGGAAGCAGCGGTTGGCAGAGAAAAAATAGGGGAAGGAAAGGAAAGGAGAAGAAAGAGAGAAGAAGAGGTTGGGAGAGGGAAGGGAGTGGGCTTGAATAGGGCAGAATGAAGCAGGAGGGAAGAAGAAAAAGGAGAGGGAAAGGAGGGGAGTAGGGCACCGACTGGAAGGCTATGGTGGTAGGTGTAGGGTAGCGGTTAAAAGGAGAGGAGGAGGAGAAGAGAAAAAAATAGGGCATGCGGGGAGGGTTTGCATGGGCTAGTTTGGTCCAAAAATGCGAAGAAAAGGACAAGGAAGAGAGAGGGAGTAGGGTCACAGGGGCAGCGGTAAGTGGTGGCAGGCGGTGGTGTAGGAGGTTGCCATAGTGTAGGTCAATGGTCGGGAAAGGGAAAGAGAAAGAAGAAGAAGAAGAAGAAGAAGAAGAAGAAAAGGAAAGGAGGGGCAGGTCGGCCAGGCGTGGTAGAAAGAAATTAACGGGTCGACCCGTGCACGAGGGAGAAAGAAGAGAAAGCTAGGTTGGCCTAGTCAGAGGAAAGGAAGGAAAAGAAAAGAAGAAGAGGGCGGGCCGGGCCAGGATGATGACACAAGAGAGGGAGAAGGGAGGGAAGGAGTGGGCCGGCAGCCCAGAGTGTGAGGGTGGAAGAAGGCAGGAGGCCTGGCGGCTTGAAGGGGAAAGAATAAAAGGAAAAAAGAAGGGAAAATGAATAAAAAGAAGAAAAAGGAGAAAGAAATGGGAAAAAGGAAAAATGAAGACAGGGAGAAATAAAATAAAAATAATTTTTAGAATAATGAAATTTAGTATTTTTGTTAGATAAATTTATTAAAATTTAATATATTGGTTTAAAAAGGATAGTTTTAGTAAAATATTAGGTTGGATAATTATTTAAATAAAATGAGTATGATAAAACAACAAAATATTTATTTTAATTTATTAAATATTTATATTCAATTTTATATACTCAAAAATCCACAAAATAATGAAAATTAAAATTTTAAAAATTAATCTATCCCAGATAAAGGCTATTTATTAAATTATAGATTTTTTTAAAAAATTGGTATTACAAATCCACCCCCACCAATGTCAAGCTTTCATGCCACACCACTCCACCAACATCAACCCCTCACACCACCCCCTCTATCAATGTGAGGAGCTCACACACCAACCCTAGCTGTATGATCCTCTCACACAACTCCCCTTAGTTGCGCCACTTTGTGCTAAGTTTTGTTTGCTTAAATTTCGCTCCTTTTCCACCCTTCTTTACCTTGGTTGTTTTCTTAAGCTCTCATGATGTATTATTATTGATTATTAAGTGATTTTTTGTTTAATTATTAATATTTTATAAGTTAGCTAACCCTAGAAGAAATTATTCCTAAAATCAACTTCTTTCACTTTAAGTATTAATATTTTATAGGGTAATCACATATATCATATATTGCATAATAATTTTCATTTCCATACTTTATCATTTTTCTATTATTTTCAATTATTATAGTTGACCCTAAGGTCAATGGTCCAAGTCAATGTTAAGACGACAATGAGGTCAACTTATCAATATTCCAAGACTATCCCATGTCCAATTATTCACATTAGGTACAGTAGGTCAAAAATGACCAAAATTCCCTCAAAACCCTAATTTCAACGTTATCATTAAATATCATGATAAATATTGTTATTATGAGAATCTGTCATAAAAATGATAAAAGACAATATTTTACAATATTTTAGTACGTAGGAAATTTTAAGACTTAGCGAATAACTATATCTTCCATTATTCATGAATTTCACAACTTACATGTACAAGACCTAATTGTGCATTTCTAAAGTTTCGTATACTCCATGCAATACATACATACATATTTTTTTACACGATGCAACATTTAGGATGACAATTTTCATCATGGTGCATATAAGGGACTATTTCTATCCTAGAATATGTGAATGGTATTTATCATGTTTTAATCCTAATTATGTGTGCATAATTTCATGCCATTTATATAAACTCTATCTATTCATGCAATGATAATCATGGAACGCTTAACATAGCATAAACATAATATCCTAGTAAGATCATAATCGCTAGGAAAACCTAGATACAAATTACACATGTGTATTGCTCATAACTAACAATAAGTCAAATGCACATGATAACTATTTAAGAGCATTTTATCATCTTATAATGCATTTTATAACAATTACATGATATAAATTCATATCATGATTTTAGATCTAAACAACCTATCATGAGCGCATATAAATTCTATCATCTCATAAGTGATTGAATTTACCTAAATCCAAGATACACAAAATCAAAAAAGATTGTCTTATCCACGATACCTCAAGGGTTACTTAAGCAACCAACACCAAACAACACATATAATACAATACTACAATAACCAAATTTAACTAAAACTAACTCAGAAAAAAGTTAGAGAATAACCTGGGTAGAGAAAGCAATGACATAAGGTCACGTAGGGTAGGGAAAGGCAACGACACTTTTTGCCATTGTAAACAAGGGGGAAAATGACACTTGTTTCTGTTGCCAAGGAGGGGAAATGTTGGTGCTTTCTGCAACAAGAATGGTTAGGTGAAGAATTGGCATAGGACTATCATGCATGGGTTGAGAGGTTAAGACGCTCATGGGGCTAGCAAAGAAATGTGCGCATGGGTGAAAATAAAAGGTGTGCATGGGCTATGTGAAAAATCCCTATGTAAGTCATGAGATAAAGGCACCATTGGGCAGTGCGAGAGGTTCATAGTTGTGTACCTTAACAAAAAATGAAACAGAGCACAAATGAGAAAAAAAAAGAAATGGCTTGAGGTAGTTATGGTTGAGCAGCTGAGGTGGTGCTCATGGTTTGTAGGGTGATATGGTGGGGGTGAGTGGTTGTGGTGATGAAGATGATGATGGTAGGTGGTGCTATTATGAACGAAAACCAGAGGTAGGGAGAAATGATAAGAAGAAGAAAAGGAGGAGAAGATGGTTAGTTTGTCTGAATTAGGAACACAAAAACAAGAGGAGAGGGAGGCATATATAAATGATGGCGTGTAAATGGAGCAAGTCAAGCAAGAAATGGTCAAGAAAAACATGGGTGAGGAGAACACGAGATAGAGTAAACATGAAGGAGAAGAATGGCATGAGGGAGATTTAAATGCTGGGAAAAAGGATAGTGGATGAGAAAAAATTAGAATAGGGTAGCAATGCTAGTTAGGGTGTGCTAAACCAAGGAATAACATCCGGTCACTGGTTCCTTGGTAAAGTAGATACTAATTGAGGTCACAACTATGGTTAAAACTAATAACCTAAATTCTATCCAAATTTTATCCTAATTAAATTTTTATCTAATATGCTATAATAATTTGCATGCAAATAATGCATTCAATACAAAACATTCTATAATAATTATCATAAATAATTACACATAATTACTAATTTTATATTCAGGATTTCTACAAATGTGGTATTAAGTTTTATATTTAGGGTTTTGTGTGTAGTGTATATAATCGTATGAAATCTCATGCTTGGTATTATTATATGGATAATGTCATTATGGAAATGTTGTGGTATGACATATTGTGTTGTGTGATGGAAAAGTGAAAAAAATGTGAAAGCATGCGATTATGTATGTTGTTGGTTAAGTTTGGTTTTGCCGTATGGATTGTTATCTAAATTAGGATTTTATGTTTGAATCATGTGTGTATATATTATTGTTTAAGTATTTTCATGAGGATATGTGTTGGAGGATGAAAGCCATTCATATTTGGACTCATAAGGTTTTTGTAAAAATATGGGTATTTTATCTATCTTAAGGGTAATTTAGTAAATATGGTTTAACTATAAAATATTTGGTATTTTAATGTGTTAATTGATTAATAGTATGCTAAATATAACATGTACAATATATAGAATAATTATGAATGACCTAATTCTAATAAAATAAGAAAATAGGTTAAATTGAAAATAGTTATCCTACAGATGAGGTCATTATTACATCTACAAAATGTTAGAGTTAGACCCTGATTTTATAATATGTTGCTAATATTGAAATTTTAGGGATTTGTACTAAATTTGGTGGTTATACAAGTCTTATGGAAAAAAGTTATACTAAATTTATGAAATTAGGGTCTCATAGGGATTTGTAAATAGTAAGCCTAGAAGCACATTATTATCATATTTGTAAAATATTAGAGTTAGGCCTTTATTTTTTGATATATTTTTAATTATGATATTTTGAGAATGTGTACTAATTTTTATGGTTGAGTGAGTATTACGAGAGGAGTTATGCTTATCTTGTAAAATTAGGGTTTTATTAGGAGAAAAATGGTATTTTTTTCTTAACCAATGTCTTGATCTTCATGTAGATGTGTTTTACATATTTTGAATAATCATGATAAGTTGGATTATTTGATTTGAATATATAGGTATTTATTTGCATGATGGTCTCAAGGAAAATAACAATGGATAAGACATCAATAACTTAAAATGAAATATTACATGAGTTAGGACTGAGGTGTTATGATCGTTCCACTAGTCAATAATAGTGGCTCATAAGCGGTTTTCCCTAATAAGTGATTTAGACCATTCCACCTGTTTATGAATAGTATTTGATAGCGTATTACCCTAATATATATGGTGTTTGTTCCATCAAATTATAATAGTGGTTCAGGAGCGTTTTGCCTTAAAATGTGCTTTAGTCTGTTCCACTGAATTAAAAATTATGGGGTCACCGAGCTCAATGTAAATAAGAATATGAATTATGATTATATAAAATAATGGGTTTCCATAATCAATTCTTATTTTGCATCATACTATGTTAATATATATTCACACTTACTATTCTATGTGGCTATATATAATATGTGTAACCCTATTATGATTGTATTGTTATCTTACTTAGTACATAACGTACTAATTATACTTTTTATAGGAGTTTCTTGTTTTTATGAGAAGATGATCCAAGTGATTTTGTACATGTCATAGAGGACCATTTTGATGACTTTGTTGCTTATGATGCTTTACTTGTGGAGGAGTGATATATATGTATTGAGGTTCACTGTAGAATTATGAAATCTAGTTATTGCTTTTGGTATGGATACCTTTTGGTTCTCTTAGTTTACAACGTGTCCTTTTTTTTATGTATTTTGGCTATTATACTTGGATTTAACCTCCAAACTTTTAGCTAGGTTATGGATCTCTCTCATTTTTTGGTTTTATCTTTTTTTAAGTTTTAACTATTTTGCCTTGTATTCGATATAAAGATAATATGGCAAGTCAAACTTATATCTAGTATAACGATGACACCTAAATAATATGGTAAGTCAAACTTAGTCAAACTTATGTTAAGTATAGATAGGTATTTGTAGGTGATTTATTGACCATATAGATTGTATGAATGTTAAGTCACGTATTTAACAAATCTTGTAAGTGCGCCAATACGTCCATGTTTGAACACATGAGAAATAATGAGTATCATACATTTTTGAAATTACACTGCATAAAACACTTAGCAAATCAGTCACTATGACCATACCTTCCCCCAGCCCACGCTCACACCCTTACTCATGAATAGACACTCCTAAATTTAAAACATATTCCTTAATCACCACATGCTGTTGCCTTTAATCTGAAGTTTGTTCAACCATCCTTTGCATATTACGGAGAGTTTCTGATGCAACATCGAGATTTCTTTTACCTATGATCTCTTCTTCCCCATTATATTGCACATCTAACACTTGCTCTTTTGTTGGCAATAAGTAACTATGAGATATTTGGACATACCAATCCATGTACTCAAATTCTATATCTATTTGGTACACTACCAATTATCTGCAAATATGTGGGTTTAGAACATTTTTGTGCCTCACACTCCATTGGGAAAGAATACATGACTAGTAAACTTTATATTTCCTTGTGTTACATCCTCTACGTGTATTCCTTGTCAATCTGATAGGCTCATTGGAGATTTCTTTGGTAAACTTGAATTACCAAGTGACTCTTTGTGGCATATATGGTTATACTACATTCATAGAATATAAAAAAAACTATGAAATAATGTCATAGGATAGTTACTTAATAGATTACAGACTCCATATGGATCAAATATGACCTGTAACAAAAGAAGTAAATTAAATACTAATATCACTATCATAAATGTGTAATAACATTTTATGTAACATACCATTTTTTTAAAACCTAAGTTAACTTGGATTTATTTTAGGTAAAATAAATTTATCTTATTTTTTACATTTATTACACCTGTTGATGAAATTGAAACCACTATTTCATTTTTGAAACAATTCATTTTCATTTTCATTCTCGTTTATTAAACTTTTCTCATAAGTTCATTTTTAAGAAATATTTTAAGCCATTTTTTGCCATAAATATCCCTCTAGATCATTTTAATTTAATCCTTTTTTTAATCCTTGTATTTTTTCTAAGTCTCCTAAGCTATTTTTAAATGGAGATCTCTACGAAAAAAAATATTATTAATATCCCAATTATTATTTTAGTATTTTAAGCTCTAAAATGATCTTTTTAGTTATCAAAAATCTAAAAAAAATGGTTTTCACTAATTTAGCTTAAAATTATTAAAAAAATCATGTAATTAGTTTTATAATTATTAGATTTTGTTAGATATTATTGGACATGTATATGTCATCAAATTCAACTTTTCTTATTCAACCTCACTATAATCTTTATAAAAATCCATCCTATACTTACATGTATCAAAACCAAGCTAATGGATGGCCTATATCAGCCTATGGATATAGAAATCCACACATAACCACATAAAATATCTTAGCTTGTGCATTTACCATTTACCCTTTATACACTTTATTAAGAAAAGTAAAAAAAATTGTAAATTAAATCCTCCACCATAGGATCATACCTTACTCTTCTAAACTCATATTCTCCATCCAAACTCTCCCTTAGTTTCCTCTTGTATGGCACAACCACAAGCACCATCCATGCCACCATTCACCACCACCACAACTGCCAAACCACTCCATTTTTCTTTCTTTTATTCTCTTTTGTACTAGAGATTAACCTATTGGTATTTTTAATTAAGTAATAGTAGACTAATCTTTGTGAATTTGTAGAAAACTTCTTCAAGCCTTAATTTCTACCTTTTCCTTAGAGCTTAAGATTTGTGGTAAGCACAATATTACTATAAGTAGATAATAACATGGTATTTGACATTTTATGTTTATATTTGGTTATGTCATGTTTGATTTGAGTTAGGGTTTTTAGCCCTTAGGCCTTAGGCCTTGGTTTTTGTTTTCCTTCGATGGTTTGTATAATCCATTGATACCATGATATAGTTCGCATTTTGTAGATGATTTTTGATATATAATATGCTTTAATTTGAGATTATTTTGATGATTTAACTTAACCATAAAGTATTTGCAAATTTAGATGAGTTTGAATGTTTTTGAGTGATATTGATGTTATTGAGACTTTGTGATGACTTTGTGGAATTTTATTAATTTAATGATATTGTGATAATACTTGTAATTAATAGACAAAATTTGATATATAAGACATTAGCTAAAAAGCATGATTAAAGGTCTTTAATTTTGATTAAAAGTTCGAATGTTTTGGGCATGTTTTTCATGTTATCGAAATCTTCAATGTATTATTGAGCTAATTATCCTCTAATTAACCTAAGTAGGCTTTAATTGGCAATTCATAATGTTTTGGAATAATTAATCATAATAATGACATATTTACCCATAAAAGTCCTTTAGTATGATTTAATGTCAATGGTCAATCACAACCTTTGAATATATTCACTATTGACCTTCATGAATAGTAAATGAGTGTGAATAGCAATTACCAACAATAAAATATTTTTAGATTTTATTTTTAAGATTTTTCATATAAAATAATATTTCCTATCAATTAACGAATCGTGATTTTTCATGATGATAAATTTTCTAAATTTGATGTAGGGCCTTGTTTTAACTTGATTAAGCTATTTATATGTGTGTGTTTTCACTAATTTTTAGCTTATGGATTGGGTTTGAGATGTTTAAAATGTATTTTAGCCATGGATTAACTAAATAGATGAATAGTAAGTTAGGTTAGACTTTAGAACCTTGTTAACCTAAAATTTAACTTCCAATTAGTTTTTGGAGACTCTTACTCTATAAGAGATGTACTACTTTTGCTTCCTGAAAAATTTTTCTCGTGGCTTTTGGACTCTAATTTGAAATTTTATCCTGTAACCTTTGGCATTTGATTTTGGGGTTTTATTAAAAGTTGTATGAGATTTTATGATCCATGGCGATCTTCCAAATTATTGATTTTTATTATTTGAATGATCTTTAATCATTTACAGGGTTTTATGTTAATCTTAAATACTTATGTGATATGTGAATAATGTACTCTCTAAGCTTACCTTTGTGGAATACATTATATGTTTACGTTATAAAAATTGTCCCTTGGACCTTCTTTTTATATTTTTGTAAAATTCTAGGGGTTGTTTTTTGTATAGTAACTTGGTGCCTTTTCTACTCTATGTGGCATTCAGACTCTATAAGAGGGTATACATACTTGAGGATTATAATACATTAGCAATACTAAATAATGAGTGGGATGTCTGATCTATGGTGACATTTACGATTTTCGGCTTGGTAGACATTGGAGTCCTTGTATAAACCCTATAGTGTTAGTATGCTCATTTATAGTGGTGTGGGACACTCATATGATTACTGTACCTTGGATGTTTTCTATTTGTGGTAAGATGTTAGAGGGCCTATATGCTTTGGATTTTATGCCTTACTATTATTAATTGTTCCCCATGGGTTTTGTCCATTGGTGGTATGACTAAATGTCCAGGCTTGTGCTTTAGAGTTCGTGTCCAGGCTTGTGATTTTCCTTTATTGTTGTTATTATGCTTATGCCTTGGCCTATGTGTCCATTGTGGTAGGACATATGTCCTTACATGATTGAAGTTTCCCTATGATGTAAATTTTCAGCATGTATTATGTATGCTTTTTTATCAACATGATTATTAGTATTTATCTATTTCAACATGATCCATGATTATTTCTACACATCAACATGTACTACGAGTATTATGAGGGCATGTTATCACTTGTAGTAGGTTGTATTTACTTGGTACACTCGTCATATTGATACCACACTATTATAGTTCTCATGTAGTTTTCTCATGATTTGCTTATGTGGGGTTTGAGAGTGATGAATCCCTAGTTGGCTTGATAGATGTTTCGGTTTAGGTCCTCGGAATCCGATGTTTTATTTTGTTCTTGCTCTTGTTGAGCTCTGTTGGACCTATTGATACTGTATTTATTTTATATATAATTCTATAACCCTTATACCATATTTGGTAACCACATCTACCTCTTGGGACATAACTTACTTTTTAGCCTAGCACACAACATAGATTAGGTTGTTGTTACGCTTCTTTTATGTTGAATACGGCGGTAACACTTTAAATTTCCTATTTAGGTTTCGCAAAATGTCTTTTAAAAAATAAATAGTTGTGAGAATGGGATTGTTACATTTTAATACATTTAGGCATACCTTTCCCACAAACATAGCATCAATTACCTTATAATTGTAACACCCTAAAATTTACTACTAAAAAAATTTATTTTTTGGTGGAAACATAATCACATTATAGTTGGCTAGTACCACCATACTTGAAATAATTTTGGCTAACCATATCATCCTTACATCGAATACAAGGTAAAACAAGTATAACTTAAAACATGATAAATAGAAAATGAAAAGACTTCATAAACTTAAGTGCAAATTTGGAGGTTAACTCCGACTACAATATTAAAATACATAAAAATAGATACATTTGAAACTAAGAATCCCAAAAGGTATCTGGACCAAAAGTTATAACCGGATAACACAACTTTATGCCCAACAATGATACATAAGAATCATTCCTCCATAAGTAAAGCATCATAAGCAACAAAAATCATGCAAATGGTCCTCATTGACCTATATAAAAACGTATGTGTCATCTGCTCGTGAGAATAAGTAGCACCTATGAGAAAGAGGATTAGTATACTATGTACTAAGTAAAGGGACCATATAACCATATAAAGGGTACAAAATACATAATATCCCATAAAACGTTCATTATGCAAAAAGCTTAAACACGATACAATGCAAGAGAATAACCGAGTTAGAGTTCCATTATTAGGTATAACTATAATCCATTTCTAATGTATGTTAAGTTTAGCACCCCCCCACTATTCTAAATCCCGTGGAATAGACTGAAACACCTTTGACGACAAAATATACCCGGCCACTATTATTTACCTTGTGGGTTAGACTTAGCACCTCTCAGGAAAAACATGCTCCTAAATACTATTCTTAAACTAGTAGAATAGTATGAAGTAAAAAACATGCATGGCCAATATTATTAAGCCAATAGAACAGATTCAACACCTCAGTACTCACTCATGTGATCTTTTAGTTTAAATAATTAATGCCTTATTCGCTATTATTCATCTTAGGGCCATTATGCAAATACACTTATAGATATGCAAGGCACAGAGTCTAGCTTAACATAATTATCTAATACACATAAAATGCAACCACATGAATATTGGAATATTCCTCAAGGAGAAAGTCTCATTTTCCTTAAGAAACCTTGATTTTACATTATAAGCATAACTCAATCCAAAATATTCATTTATCTTCTAATTTTAGCTAACCTTCCTAGAATATTATTATTATCAACAAATATGAAAATCAATGCCTAAATCCAACATCTAACAAATGTAATAATAACCCTATCTATAAAGCTATTATTCACAACCCTAACTCTAGATTTACTATTCACAACCCCTACAAAATCCAAATTTAATAAGTTAGGTATAACTTCTTCCATAACACTTGTATAAGCAACAAATTTAATATTTATTCCTAAAATTCCAACATTAACAACATGTCTAAAAATAAAATTTTAACTCCAGTGTCTTATACATGTGATTATGACCTGCATCTAGGGTTACTATTTCTAATTTAAGCTATTTTCTCATTTTGTTGGACTTATGTAATTCATAATCAGTCCAAGTATTCCACATGATATATTTATCATATTTTGAATTATTTAACATATTAAAATACCAAATATTCCATATTTAATACATATTGACCAAAATACTCTTAAGGATGTCAAAATATCAATCTTTTCATAAAAACCCTACAAGTCACAACATGATTGTGTTTTTTTTACCTCCAACACACAATAAACTCATGAAGATATATAATCACATACACATATAAATCATCAATCATATCAAAGTTTAGATACTAGTCCAAGACAACTTACCCAACTTACATAGGGATGGCAACGGGGCGGGTCGGGGACGGGGACCCCATCCCCATCCCCAAAACCGATAAGGAAAATAATCCCCGAACCCGACCCGATCCCCGTTATTTTTTTTATCGGGGATTCCCCAACCCGATCCCTGCGGGGATCAAATCCCCATACCTGACCCGATCCCCGATCTATTTTCCATCCCCGATTTATTTTCCGTTCTTAAAACTCGACCCGATCCCCGAAACTCGACTTTATACCTGATCCCCGATCCCATCCCCGATCCTCAAATTTTTTTTATATTATATTTTTAATTTATATTCTATAAAAAAATTATATATATATATATAATTTCGGGGTGGGTTCGGGGATGGGGACCCCGTCCCGTCCCCAAAAAAATCCCCGTTAAGAATCCTCGAACCTGAACCCAATCCTCGAATTCTCTCCCCGAACCCGAACGGGGAATCCCTGACGGGGTCCTGAACCCGCGGGGAAAATTGCCATCCCTAAACTTACACAACAAGCCTAGCTAATCAATATGCGTATTCGCATGCTTGCACATATTACTCACTTTTCCATCATGCCACACAACTTATCATATAAAAATTATTAACACCATGAAAGTATCATAATAATCATAACAAAATGATAATACACACAACACTCAAAAATCTTGAACTATGACATGCATCCTTACTAAAAGACACCAGTCTCTAAGCACGTATAAGTGTAACCCGCCTCCTTTGAGACCTCTAGAAATTCACCTAAGAATCAAGAATAAAATGCAATTAGAGCTTAATAATACAATAAAGGAAATTGTAGGACAAATTAGGGTGGAAATGGAGCAAAAATAAAGCAAACTAAGCTGCGTAAGAATCAAAGTAGAACTTGGTGCAACAATAAAGGGGAGAAGCATGAGGCACTCACGTAGCTAGGGGTGTTACATGAGGTGTTGATTCTAGGGTAGATGGAGTGGAATGGGTTGGTTATGTTGGTGGTGGAGGAGTGGCATGAGGTGGTGGCACTGCTTGGGGTGGTGCGACATCAAGGTGTTTTGTTGCTAGGGTGGTGTTGGCATGGGGATGTGGCGTAAATAGAAGGTGTTGGGGTCAATAGTTAATGCAACTAAGCTAAGGTGGATGAGAGTTGCGTTTTATGTTAGGTTTTCATGAAAATAATTAGGGGTTTGAGTGAGATTTTGGTGATGCCAAGGGTGAGTTGCATGAGATGTTGATGTTGCCAAGGGTGGAGCTGCGTGGGATTGCATATGTTAGGTAAATATTCATGGGATAAAAATGGCGGATAAAGGTTGAACGAGGCACACAGATGAAAGACAAAGAAAAGGGAGTTAGGAAAGGAGTTAGGTAAAGTAATAAGTGAGGTAATAAGAGAGAATGGAGGGTATATGTATATATGGTTAGTGTGAATGGTGAGGATTAGCAGAAGTGAGGTAGAGGGCATGGACAAGGTATGGTTAAGGGAAAGGTTTGGGGAAAAACTTCAAACAAGACACATCCCATGATTTGTGTGAGGTAATGGTAGAGATGAGGTAGGCTTAGGAAAGTTGTGGAGGGAAGCTTGATAGAGGGGATTTGGCGATGTAATGAAAAGAAAACACACAAGGTAGAAGAAGGAGAATAAGTTCGGGCAGGAGAAGAAGAAAAGGCAAAAAATAGAAGGGGAAAGAAAATAAGTTTAAAATTAGGATTACAATTAGGTTAAAATTTTATATTAAAGAATTATGGTAAAATTAATATATCACCATATAGGGTAAGGTTTAGGGCAAAATATTAATAACTAGAATAAAGATCATGAGTAAGGGATTAGGATAAGTTAAAAATATTGATTTTTTGATATTAGAATTAGGTTAAGATATTAATTACTTGGGGTTAAGGTTAGATACAATTTGGAGTATTACACCGATAGTATCTAAATATGCTCTCTCATTGAAATTCTCTCACACCATCATATTTGATAATAGGGTTTGTAGTGATTCCAATTACTCCAAACAAGGCCGAACTTAGGAAAGTATTCATATATCCACATCTGTTATAATACACACGTGTTAGAATTATAATTAAATAATCCAAGAGCGTATTATAGAGATGATAGTTAGATAATTACCTACAATTCTAATACTCTAAACTTAACTATAACACCCCAAAATTTACATTTTTTTAAATAAGACCTTTAAATTTAAAATCAGTAAATTCTGGGGATGCTACCACCATACTTAGTACCAGACCGGTTCACTCCTACTATTCCAGTACCAAGTGCTAAGGCTAAGAAAAATGTTTCCATCATCACACATTAATACATAAATTAAAATTCAAAAATCAATAATCAGAGTATGTATAAATTCTACGTAATTCAAAATATTAGAGGTAGTTCTTCAGAGAGGAGAAATAGCTACAATAATAAAATTATTTTTGAAGTTTCAAACATAATTAAAAGAAAATAGGAATAATAATTTCATAAATGGAAAACGGCCACGCCACTCCAGAAACCAATCTAGCCCAAAAATCATCACTCGGACCCACCCGATGTCCCATAGACATCAATGGCATCAAAGTAGGCATCTCCTACCTGTAACACGTTAGGCACGCCTTCTGCTCGTGGGAATGAGCAGCACCCATGAAAAGGGTGATCGGTACGCTACATACTAAGTAAGGTAACCGTGCACTAAGGCCAACATACAAAATTCACACAAACAATATATAATAATAAAGAGCATAAATTCCAACACAATAGCACACAAAGGTAAAATGAATGCTCAAGTGAAAATGCCAAGATCCAATATAATCCAAATTATTTACTTCATCAATCCTTTATCGAATTTATTTTCATATCATGCTCTTTATCAAGTCCATACGAGTATGGAAACCCCACTATTTTTACCGGTGGATCGGTCTCTAGGGCACTTCGGCTCCTGGCCACTATTCTAGCCGGTGGATCGGTCACTTAGGGTATATTCCCTACCACTATTATATGCTGGTGGATCGGTCTCGCCCCTTTTCTCGCACGGTGTTCCACTATTAGTGTGTTTCCCATATCTTACCAAAATGTAGGGTTTGATTTATTGAGCTCGGGATCCCCCACTATTTTAGCCGGTGGATCGGTCACTAGGGTAACATACCCTACCACTATTATACGCCGGTGGATCGGTGTCCAGGATACTGTAGTACCTGGCCACTATTATGCCGATGGATCGGTCTGGGCCTGGCTAAATATCTTCCACTTTACATTATTAATATTTTAATTATCTTATTTAGAAGCCCTCACCAAGACATGCAAGTCTGACTCCTACTATACTTACCCTTCAACTCTAGTTAACCACTCCAACCCTAGTTAACCACCACCACCAAAGTTAACCATGGCATACCCTAACACCCATGCAAACCCTAGCTCCCATGCAAATCCTAGCTCCACATAAACCCTAGCTCCCATGCAAACCCTAACTCCCATGCAACCATTAACTCTCATGCAATCCCTAACTCCCATGCAAACCATAACTCCCATGCAACCATTAACTCCCATGCAAACCCTAACACCATGCAAACCCTAACACCACCATGCAAACCCTAATACCACTATGCATGGTCATATAATACTTAGATCACTCCCACACTAATTCATACCATAACACCATATCCCACGACTTACATGCATGTCTTATGGCCCGCATCAATTCACATTAAAAACACAACTTATACATATCATATGCATGCCATAAAATATCATATGAACATACCTCAACTCCACGCCATACTACATATACAATAGATATAAAAATACACTTAACACATATTATATTGCATATCACATGGCAAGCAAGGCATGTAAAACGCATTACACACAAATGACCTTAGTTACACCCTTACCTAAAATGTCACCGATCTTGGAGCACACTCCTAAACCTCTTGAGAGCTTTAACCGGTCTCACCTATTATGAGGAAAAAACTAGAATGATGTTCCCTCCTAAAAATACTATTATTTACTAACTTATCGTAAGACTTGGTAACACCCCAAAATTCACTAAATTTTTTTTTAAAGCGGAAGCAAATAAAAATAGAATCACTTAAAACTTGTGAATTCTGGGAATGTTACCGCCACACTTAGTACCAAACCGGTTCTCTCCGACCGTTTCAGTACCAAGTGCTAAGGCTAAGGAAAATATTTACATTAAATTCAAATCAACAGTCATAAAAGAACTCGAAAGATCATACCTAAAAATCAGAGTACGCATAAACGTTTATAAACGTAATAAAATAGAAATCAGAGTGCAAAATCAAAGAGAATAAATACTCCAATACAAAGAAATAATAGCAGGAAATAAAATTACATAAAGACTGAAATACAGCCACAACTCTCTCGAACTTGAGCCAAACATGCTCAACACTCAGCCCCGACTGATGTCTCGCCCACCTGCACAAACCAGAAGGGCATACTACTCGCGGGAATGAGCATCACCCATAAAAAGGGTGATCAGTACGCTACGTACTGAGTAAGGTAACCGAGCACTAAGGCCAACACACAAGCACATAATCCATGCAGAATAATAACAGGGCAATCCAACATAACAACATAAAGGTATATGAACAATTCAGGTAAAAGTACAGAGGCCCATATAATCCAGATTAATCATTTAATTAATCTCTTATCAGAATCTGATTCACACCATGCCTTTTATCAATCCATGCGAGCATAGGAACACCCCACTATTATAACCGATGGGCCGGTCACGATAGAGCATCATGCCCTAACCACTATTATTACCGGTGGATCGGTCACAATAGAGCATCATGCCCTAACCACTATTATTACCGGTGGATCGGTCACACATAGGGTACAACCCTAACCACTATTCCTGACCGGTGGATCGGTTTGGTTCCTGCTCGCATGGTGTTCCACTGTAAGTAATTAGTATCTTTTAAGAGCTTTAACGATTCTGGTTTGTGTTTATTGAGCTCGAGTCACCCCACTATTTTTACCGGTGGGTCGGTCACACATAGAACCTCATGTCCTAACCCCTATTATAACCGGTGGATCGGTCGCACATAGGACTACGCGTCCTAACCACTATTCCTGACCGGTGGATCGGTTTGGACTCGGCTCAATAATCTTCCACTTTAAAAGATTAGTGTCTTAAATATTTTATTCAAAGGCTTTCGCCATGGACGTACATAAATCATAAATCATAAATTCCATATTCATCATCAAACTTTATTCACCAATTACATACGTGCTACCACCAAACCCTAGACATGCATGAATCGCTCCCTTTACACTTATCCTCCAATTCTACTTCACATCCCACGCTAGGGTTTTATCCCAAAACCCTAATTTAGGCCTTAACATCTCTTCTTACTCCACCTCACATCACCCAAATTATTTTAACCCTCCACACATCACAAATCATCGATTCCATTCTCATAATTACACCTTAATCACCAAAAACACATGATACAACAAAAACCTTAAGCACCCACACTAAACCTTAATCAACCACCACAAACCATAATTAACCACTCCAACCCTAGCTTCGTCTCCTACGTACCCAGATAATGTTCCACGTATTATTTTCCATCCAAAGTGTTTAACTACCCAAATAATTCTTATATTACCTTCCTTACATCCCAAATTAACTTTTCATACGTAAATTTTACTCCCATGCAGACTTTACACATCCCATGCAACCATTCGAACTTTTCATGTAAACCCTAAATTCCATGCAATCATTAACTCCCATGCAAAACCCTAACTCAACCCTAATACCTCCACACAAAACCCAAGATTCCTTCATACAATACCCTAAATTTAATCCATACCAACCAAATATTCATCCTTACCAAACCCTAGATTCAATTCACATAAACCCGAAGATTCATCCTTACAAAACCCTACATTCAACCATATTAAACCCAAAGATTCATTCACACAAAACCCTAAATTCAATCCATACCAACACAAAGATTCAAATCATATAAAACCAAAGATTTGTCCACATAATACAATTGATTAGATTCTCCCCTTTCATAACCACAAATTAGATCCTCCCATATAATATCATAAATTACATTCTCCCAAAAAACATCATAAACTAAATTCTCCCTAACAAACCATAAATTCAATTCTCCCATATAACGTCATAAATTATATTGTCTCCCACAAAACCCTACATTTCCCATTTTATTCTTCCTCTCATAAATCATTAAAATACTTAGGTCAACTCATACCCCTTGATCAACTTCTTTCTCCATCCTTATTTTTCATCCTTTTCCCTGTACAAACCATACCAACATCCTCACATGCATGTCTTTTAGGGTCACATGCAAACACATATTATTCCATACACATAGTACACATCCCATATAGCAACACAAAAGCATGCTTGGACTCCATGCCATACCAAATATGCAATAATTACAATAATAACATAGGATGCATAACATATAAGGAACACGATGCATATTAGCACACAAAAGGCCTTAGCACCCCTTACCTAAAATGACACCGGTCTTGGAGCACGCTCCTACGCCTCCTTAGGGCTTTGACCAAATAATAACATATTAAAAAATAGCCTTAACAAAATTCTAACTTTGCTAAAGACATAAAAATAATAGAGATATTATAAACCTTGATAATATAGGGTTAAAGACTTTACCCTAATAATAATAATGATACTAATATAATAATATCAAAAATAATAAAACTATTTTTAATGAGAATATAAATAATAATAACAATCATCATAATAATAACAATAGTAATAACAATAATTACATTATTAACAATAATAATGGTAAAATATTTGCATTAATAATAATGGAATAAGAATAATAGAAATTCGAAATATAAAATAATAATCATAATTATACTTATAACATATTAATATTAATAATAGTAATAAAAGAAATAATATGGGGAATAATAATAAAATCGAATTAAAATACAATAGGGCTTCAGCCCTCAACATAAATAATAATAAAACAATCATACTACTAATATATAATAATAAAACATATTAAGAACATAAATATTAAGAATAATAATAATGGTATTTATATGCAAATAATTGAAATAAATTAAATCAAGGCTTATAATGATATGGAAAATGGTTGAGAGGGTCTAAGGTTCAACCTTAAGCTGGTGGTGATAGGCGGCACCAGCGGTGGTGCACGGCGGCGGCGGCGGTGGCCGGAAAAATAGAAGAAAAGAGGGAAAAGATGGATGTTGGGAAAAAGATAGGGAGAATTGAGGTGAGATAAGAGGTGTTTATGGTTTCCCAGGAGTAGAGGGACAAAATGATGGTGGTGGTGCAGCCAAAGGTGGCGGCGCACGGCGGCGGAAGGTGGTTTAAGATTTCGGGTCAAAATTCCGGCGAAACGAGCAGCCAACTTTGCATGGTTATTGAGGCTCGTACAAGAAGAATCGAGAGGTGAAAATGGTTTAGTTAATTAGAGGAACTTTTAGGGAAGAAAATGGAATGTTTCAGTGGCGCTGAGGTTGGCTAACGCAGGCGGAAGAGGCGTCTAAAGTCTCGAGGATGGTAGCCTTCGCCGAGGGTTTCGGGGAAGAAAAATCTTCCACAACTCCTACAATCAGGCTTTTTATAGATGGTAGATGGTATAATAAGGTTTTGGGGGTCGGAAGGAAGTTATGGGGTGCGAGAATTTGGGCAGCCGGCGGAGGAAAACGGTCGGTTAACGTTTGGTTTGCTTCGAATTTTAGCGAGGTTGGGGAGAAGAAACGGGCGAGAGATAACGTCAAATAATTATTCCAATTTATTCCTGGAATTAAGAGGAAGACAAAGAGGCAAGAAATGGCCGGTATTAATCACCGTAGCCGGAGACGCCATTGATGGGTCGAGAGTTGCAGCAGCGTCGACGGAGGAGGAAGGAGGAAGAAGGAAGAAGGAAAGGAGGCGGTCCGGTCGGCCGGGAAAGAAAAGAAAAAGGGGAGAATTGGGCGGTCGAGCGCGGTTCGAAGGTGTTATTAAATCGAACGATGCGTTTCGATGTAAACGGAGCCAAAACGCGGCGGAGTCGGACGAAGGACGTCGCGTGAGCGCGGGCTGGGCCGAGGGAAAGGAAGAAGGGGAAAAGGATTGGGCCGCGGGAGAGGGCAGCCCAACCGGGGAAAAAGAAGAGGAAAAAGGAAAAGAAGAAAAAGAAAGAAAAAGGAAAGGAAAAAGGAAGAAAGAAAAAGAAAAAGGGAAAAAGGAAAGGAGAAAAATAATTAGATTAGGGCCAATTAAATTAATCTGAATATTTAGGATATTTAAAAATAATAATATTTAAATAAAATAATATTTAAATCCCTTTTAGGCTAAATTAGGATTTTAAAAAGATTTTCCATAAATTCCATTTTAATTAGCAAAACACCCTAATTTTCTTCCATTAAATTATTTATAAAATTAATATTAATTTGGAACTATTTTCTCCTTCTTATTTTAAATAAAATAATTTATTTAATTAATTTTCAAAATAACATAATTAATTATCCAAAATACTAAAATTTCTCTAATAAAAATACTTACAAAATTCTTCTTAATTTTTCCTAATGAATTCCTTTTTATTTTAATAAAAGTAATTTATTTAAATAATTTTTCTAATAAAATATCATTTAAATATAATTTATAAAATTAGAAATTTTCGGGATATTTCAGTTTTTAATTAAAATAATACTATACTAAAATTAATTATACGAAATACTACTAAAAATAGTAATAATAATATTAATGTAATTTAAGATGAATGGTGATATAAGGGTTTCTACCCTCCACCAAAATAATGCTATTAATGATGATGATGATGATGATAATAATAATAATAATAATAATAATAACACTAATAATATTATTATTATTAATACTACTACTACTACTACTACTACTACTACTACTACTACTACTAATAATAATAATAATAATAACTTAAGACTAAATAATACAAGGTAGGGTTTTTGACCCTTCCTCAAGATAGTGAAGGTACCATTTAATAATAATAATATTATTATTAATAACACATTTTACTTATAATAATAATAATAATAATAATAATAGAAATAGTAATATTAATAATAAAAATAAGAGTATGCACTCCATTAAAATAAAACAGGCCTCGACCCTCCTTAGATGAATAATAATAATAATAATAATAATAATAATAATAATAATAATAAATTAATAATACTAATAATAATATTATTATTAATAATGATAATAAAACTTATAATAATACTATTAATACCTATAATTCGAAACTAACCACTTAAATAATTTATAACTACTCTCGACCTTGCCAAGAAAATATAACATTAATATTACATCCAATAATAATAATGATAATTCTAATAATAATAATAACAATCAAATAAATGATAAAAATTGAAATAAAAATAGAATAAATTGAAATAAATAGGGGAGAAGGGCTGAGAGGGTCTAGGGTTTCACCTTGAGTCGGCAAAGATAGGTGGCACAGGCGGTGGTGCATGGCGGCAGCGGCAGTGGCCGGTAAAGAGGATAAAAAAGGAAAAAGTTGAGGTTTGAAAAGAAAAGGTGGGGAATGAGGGTGGAGGCTGAGGTGTTGGTGGTAGCCTAGGCTGAGAGGAGTAAAGTGAGGGTGGTGGCGCGGCAAGTGGCGGCGGTAGAGGTGGTGGCCGAAAGGAAGAGAAAAAAGGAAAAGAGGGGAGGATAAGAATAAAGGAGAAAAGAAGGGTATGGCTAGGTGGAGGAAGATTAGTAGCAACTTTTGGGTGGTGTAGGAGGCAGTGTTAGTGGCAGATGTGATGGCGAACGGTGGCTCGAGGGGATGTGGATGTAAAAACTGGGCTTGATGGGCAGGGAACTTTGCATGGCTGTGGTGGCTCTGTAATCCCCCAAAATTTTAAAAGTCTATAATTTAATAAATCAATTTTATTTTGGATAACTTAGCTTTTAAACTTACTTAATTTAATTATTTTGAGGATTTTACCTTTGTAATTTATTTAATTTAACTATTTTATGGATTTTTGTGTATATATAATTATATGCGAATATTTAACAAATTAAAATAAATAAATTGTTATTTCATCATACCCATTCCATTTAAATAACATTTCAAACTAATATTTTCTAAAATTTACCTTTAAAACAATATATTAAAATATATTAAGTTAAATTATTAAAATTTCTTTATCTACCCCAAAAATCCTAATTTAAGAATAATGGCAGAATAATGATTTATTAGGAAAATTAAGAAAATAAATTATTTTATTAAATAAAGATAAATCAATAAATAAATTATTTAGAAAATTTTGGACATGTTAGTAATTAAAATGGGAACTAAGGACAAATTATCCAAAATAGCCTAATTAATTTAAAAATGAATTTAATTATTATACTTAAAATAATTATCATTAAAATTAAATATCTAAATTAAATATATAAACAAATAAAGACTAAATACCCCCAACCCAACCATTTTATCATTTTTCCATTTTCCTTTTTCCTTTTCTCCCTTCTTTTCCTTTTTCTTTCTTCCTCCTTTACATTTTTTCCATCTCCCCCCCGGTTTGGGCCAGCCCGTCGGCCCAGACCTCCTTTCCCTCCCTGGCCCGTCTCGCGCATTACCTCCTTCGCCCAGGCCGGCCGGTTCTTTTCTTTTTTTCTTTTCTCCCCCTGGACCGACCGGTCCAATCATCCCCTTCTTTTTCCCCGACCTGCAGCGCAACGGTAATGTCGACCTGCAACCCTGAATTTCGCCACCAGCCACCAGCCCAGCGCCGACCGTCCTCCCCTGCCCTTCCCATCATTTTCTTTCCCTTTTTCGACCCCAACAAGCCCCATAGCTACCCTCCCCGCGTGCCCATCTCCTTTCCTCTTTCTCCCCTCCCCGACCTAACCTGCCATGGCAGGACTGCACCGCCTGCCACCGCTGGCCGGTGGTCCTACCACACCTGCCCCACGTGTCTTCTTCTCCCTTTGTCATTTCCCCCCTCAATTAGCCTATAAATAACCCCCCATGGAATCTATAATGGAGCTCCCTTTTCGCAGCCCAGAAAACTGCAACCGCTCACCGCCGCATATTTAGCCCCTTGTTCTACCGCCTCCAACGACTGCCGCAACAAACGCCACCCACCGATACCATCCCTGCACCCTCCTCTACAAAACCAGACCACCACCACCCCTTGCCTCGCCCTGCACGTGCCGCCCCAGCCGTGCAAAGTCACCACCCCGAACAACCCTCTCCAGCCCTTCGCCGCCCCTCGCGCCGCCTCTTGCCACCACCCTCGCCGCAACCAACGCCTCCTCCACCCTCCAAAACGTCCAGCAGACCTCCCTCTACCTTCCCATACCTTCATCTTCCCCTACCTCCCTCTCCTTCTACCTCCCCCATTTTCCACCACCCTCCACCACCTTCGGTCGTCGTGCCAACCACCGCACGCCGCCACTCCCAGCCACGCCACCACCCTCATTCCACCCCTCTTCACCTGCTGCATTTTCCTCCACCTCAAACACCCCTCTATCCCCTCTCCTTTAGCCTACACATTGATCTTTCCACCTCTCTTCCTCCTCCACCACCGCCGCCGTCGCCGCCTCGCGCCGCCGCCGGTTCCACCACTGACCTTAGGTGGTTTTCCAACTTCCCCAGCCCTAAACTATTTTTTTTATAAGTGTGAATAAATTTTTCTAACATTAATGGTATTATCCTTAATATTACTACTACTACTATTATTATTATTACTATTATTATTACTATTATTATCATTATTATTATTGTTGTTATTACTATTACTATTATTGTTGTTAGGGTTATTTAAACCAAGTTGACATATTATCATTTTAAAGAAGAATAATACTCAACCTTAGTATTTTTACCATGTAATATTCAAGTAATTACTAATATCATTCCTAATGCCTTTGTCACTAGCATTATTAGTTACTACTAATACTATTAATATCATTATTATTATTGGTATTAGTATTAGTTTATTTCTATTTATTATGACAAAAGAATTTGAACCCTTATGTTATTATTATTCAAAATACAACCTTTATCATTATTATCTTTAAGAATACTTGTACTTTGTTAGTATTGTAATTATTATATTATTATTTTAATCCTAACCCTATTATTAGACTTAGCCTTAAAAACGCTAGGGTGTCTATCACTATAAGCGTTAGCATTTCTATTAGTATTAATACTATCACTATTTGTCTATAATCAGTATCAATACTATTATTAGAAGAATAAAACTAATAGGTTTAATAATACAAGTGTAGCAATAAATATTAAAATAAACATATTTTGACTAGTAATATTTAGTACACTATTTTAAAGGTAAAAACCCTAGTTTTCGTATAATACTCTCTTTAAAAGCAATAACCCTAGTCGTAGACTAAAATAAGGATTATTAGTACTTTCGGTAGGAGGGAAACTAATACTTAGCATTTTTCCTTTTATAGGTGAATCAAACCAAAACCCTAAGGAGTTGTAGGAGCGTGCTCCAAGCCCAGCGTCACTTTAGGTAAAGACGTAACTAAGGCCTTTTGTGTGTCTATATGTATTATGTGCTTCGCATGCTACATACCCTATGTTTATCATTATCAATTATGTTGTGTGTGCATGACATGGAGTTGAAGTATGTGTGGTGTGTTTACATGGCATGTGAATTATGTATATGTGATGATATGTGTCGTGATACTGTAAGACGTGCATGTGAGGGAGTTGATGTGTTTTGTGTGGGAGAAAGGATTAAAAAGGAGGATGGGGAAAGAGATTGACCGAGGGAGGTGAGTTGACCTAATTATTTTAATGATTCATGAGTGGTAGAATAAAATGGAGAATTCTAGGGTTCGTGTGGGAGAATCTGATTTATGATTTTTATGGTTTTGTGTGGGAGAGTTTAATTTATGGTTTTGTATGAGAGAATCTAACTTATGGTTTGGATGATTTTGTATGGGAGAATGTAATGTATGACGTTACATGGGATAATCTAATTTATGGTTTATATGGGAGATTCTAATTTATGATTTTATGTGGAAGAATCTATCTCATGATCTTGTATGGAAGAATCTAATTTGTGGTTATGAATGGGGGAATCTAATCAATTGTATTATATGGACAAGTCTTTGGGTTTTATATGGTTTGAATCTAGGGTTTGGTATGGATGGATCTTTGGTTTTGTGTGGACTGAATTTAGGGTTTTGTACGACAAAATTTAGGGTTTGCATGGTGGTATTAGGGTTTGTATGGTGGTATTAAGGGTTCGTAGGGTGGTATTAATGGTTGTATGGTGGTATTATGGCTGTATGGTGGTATTATGGTATTGCTGTATGGTGGTATTAGGGTTTGCATGGTGGTATTA
The DNA here is from genome assembly GCA_030549775.1 of Tamarix chinensis. Taxonomy (NCBI): domain Eukaryota; kingdom Viridiplantae; phylum Streptophyta; class Magnoliopsida; order Caryophyllales; family Tamaricaceae; genus Tamarix; species Tamarix chinensis. The sequence goes on from CM060181.1 coordinate 84,092,414, forward strand.
TGGTTTGTATGGTGGTATTACTGGTGGTATTAGGGTTTGCATGGTGGTATTATGGTTTGTATGGTGGTATTAATGGTTGTATGGTGGTATTAGGGTTTGCATAGTGGTATTATGGTTTGTATGGTAGTATTAATGGTTGTATGGTGGTATTAGGGTTTGCATGGTAGAGTTAGGGTTTTGCATGGGAGTTAATGATTGTATGGGATTTAGGGTTTGTGTGAAAGGTTCGAGAGGTTGCATGGGATGTGTAAAGTTTGCATGGGAGAAAAATTTACGTATGAAAGGTTGATTTGGGATGTAAGGAAGGTAACACAAGTATTATTTGGGTGTTTGAACTATTTTGGACGGAAAATAGTACGTGGAGTATTATAAGGGTATGGAGGAGACAGAATTAGGGTTTGGAGTGATTAACTCTGGGTCGTTGTGATTAAATAGGGTTGGAGTAGCTAATTGTGATTTGTTGTGGTTAATTAAGGTTTGGAATGGCTAATTATGGTTGTTATGGTAAAATAGGGTTTGGAGTGGTTAACCACGGTTTGGTGTGGACAATTAGGGTTGGTTATGGCTGCTTAGAGTTTTTGTATTATCATATGTATTTATTGATTAAAGTGTAATTATGATTGTGGAATTTTATTATTTGTGAGGTGTGAAGTATAAAGAGAATGATTCGTACATGTCCATGGTGAGAGCTTTTGAATAAGATACTTAAGACATTAATCACGTAAAGTGGAAGATGTTGAGTCGGACCCAGACCGGTCCACCGGCAAATAATAGTGGCAGGGTATGTTACCCTCGTGACCGGTCCACCGGCTATAATAGTGGCAGGGCATGTGCCCTCGTGATCGTTCCACCGGCTATAATAGTGGGGGATTCCGTGCTCAACAAACCAATCATAATAATGATAAGACATGGGAAAGATACGAATATTTACAGTGGAACACCTTGTGAGTCGGGGCCAGACCGGTCCATCGGCAAATAATAGTGGCAGGGTATGTTACCCTCGTGACCGGTCCACCGGCTATAATAGTGGCAGGGCATGGCCCTCGTGACCGTTCCATCAGCTATAATAGTGGGGTTCCCGCACTTACATGGACTGATAAAGACTATGATGTGAATCGATTATAATTATCAGAGGGCTGATGAAAAAGTTATCTAGTTCATAACCGGTATTGTTTATCTGTGTTATTGCATGCTATCTACGTAATTATGCCATGTCTACTATGTCATGTATCTCTGTGTATGTGGGCCTTAGTGCGTCTATTACCTTACTCAGTACGTAGCGTACTGATCACCCGTTTCATGGGTGCTGCACATTCCCACAAGCAGAAGACCCGTTTGAGCTTGTGCAGGTAGGGGATGATGTCTTCGATGCCTACGACACTTACGAGGCATCGGATGGGGCCGAGCAATAAGCCTAAACCTGACTTGGGGATCGAGAGCGACTCGGCCAGTCTCTGTTTCCTTTATTTGACCTTGTATTATCATATTTAGTTATGTTATCGTACTATTCTTTATGTTTTGAAAAACTCTAGTCACGTACTCTTTGGTTTGTAACCCTAAATCGCACTCTGATTTCTATATGACTTGTGTTTTATTAATGATTCGTGTTTAATGTTAACTTTATTTAGCCTTAGCACTTAGTACTGGAATGGTAGGAGTGAACCGATCTGGTACTAAGTGTGGCGGTAATGCCCCCAAGTTTACGGTTTTATCTTTTTGCTTCCGCTAAACCCTTTTCACTAAACGAAATTTTTCAGTAGTAAATTTGGGGGTGTTACAGGCTCGTGCAAGAAGAATCGAGGGATATAGGTGGCTCAGTTAGTTAGAGGGCGGTGTAGGGAAGACTTTTGTAGGTTGAGGTTGTGGGGTAGTTTGCTGAAGGCGGAGGAAAGTTCGTCTGAAGCCGCGGTGGTGCACAGGGTAGGCTCTTAGCGTTTTGGGGAAAAAGTTTCGAAAACACACAAATAAGGGGTATTTATAGAGTTTAGAGGGAATGGTAGGGTTCTAGGGGTCAATAGGAGGATAATGTATGTAGGGTTTGAGGTAGTCGGCGGCGTTAATCGGCCGGCACAATTTTAGGTCGTGTTCGACCTTTCGCGAAGGAAAAGGAGGACTTCGTGCGGGAGAAAAGGAAAACGGGTTAGATCGTGTTGAACTGCGAGTCAAGGGGAAGAGAAAGAGAGGGGAAATGGCCGTTCAAGTCAAGCGTGGTCGGCGACACCATTTTCGAAGCTTCAAAGGTGCAGGTCGATGGCGGAGGAGGAAGGAGGTGAACCGGGCGGCCGAGGGAAAAAGAAATAAAAGAAAAAGAAGAAGAACTAGGCCGGTTGGCAACGGTTATAAAGATTTAAATGGAACACGGCGTTCTAGGGTGGAAAAGCATAATGCGCAGTACTTCGGCTGCCGAAGGAAGGAAAGAAACGAACGACGATGGGTCGCAGAAGAGAGGGAGGAAAAAGGAAGGATTGGGCCGCGATAGGCCCAATCGGCAGGAATAAGGAAAAAGAAAGAAAAGAAAAAGAAAAAGAAAGAAAAGAAAGAAAAAGGAAGAAGGAAAAAGGGAAAAGAAAATTTTAAGTAGGTTGGGGTCAAATAAATTAATTAAAATATTTTAGGCATTTAAAATAAAAATATTTAAATAAAATAATATTAACTTTCCTTTTTGGCTAATTTAGGGTTTTTAAAAGATTTTTTCTAAATTCCTTTTTAATTAGCAAAAAGACCAAATTTTCCCATATAAAAATATTTATAAATTCCATCTTAATTTGCCCTAAATAAATTCTTCCTATTTCAATAAAAATAATTAATTAAATTAATTCCCTAATAAATCTTTATTTAATTACCCTTCTCAAAATAAATATTTTTGGGGCATTTCATTAACCTAAATCTAGTTCTAGATAATTAATATTTTAACCTAACCCTAATCCCAGGTGTTTAATATTTTAATCTTACCTTAATTCTGTAACCACAAATTTTAAACATAATTCTAATCCTAATCCTAAAATTCTTTTCCTTCTCCCCTTTTTTCTCCTTTTTCATTATCATTTTTCTTCTTCTCCCTATCGATCTTCTTCTCCCCTACATGATAACCTCCCTCTCTTAGCTAAATCCCTTATGTCAAGCTTCCATCAATTTTATTAATAGAATCTAATGAAAACACCCAAGTAATTTATTTTTGATTCACTTTATAGTTTTATTGATGATTTTGGCTTCATATTGATATTTGGAATAATCGTTTGTCGATGTAGATTATTTTAGATAAATTCATTTACAACTATAATTTTCATTAAATTCATATGATTTTCATTCTTGTTTAAAATGATATTTTAACTTCTAGATTTAATAATGGTTTTTGTTCAAAATTTTGATATCTCATAAAATTATAATTTTTGGTTGAGCTAATTAAACTCAAAAAAATTATATTTTATATTTTTATATGTTTATATTATAAGATTTACGTTTTTACATATTTTCTTAACTTTTATAAACCTCTATTTTGAGTTTTATACAACTCACTCTGATTTTCTATCAAAAATGATTTGTGATTTATTTCTAAGTGTCTCATTGATGTTTATAAATTATATTTTATATAATTTTTTAGATCCATCATACAAATTAACATCGAGACATCATTAGGATGTAACTTAAAGAGTTTTCAAAATATATTTACCTCATATTTTACTTTTTTGCTTTATAGTAATATTATTTAGAAAAGTATTTAAATAAGATGTGGATGCTTAAATTTTGATTTAAATATTATGTTGGACATTTTTGGATATTATTTTAAGATTGTATATTTTTTGCAAATAATACAAGGTCTTTTGTTGCTAGTATTATTCTCAGTAATCTTTTCTAAAATTTATTAGATAGTTTTATAGCAATTTTATTACCTTTGAACCCTTACGGAACGTTATGTTAAAATAATTTCATATAAAGCTCACCCTTTGATATCTAAATATTTTTAGCAAAAGTAGCTCTAGTATTTTTTTTTTTTTAAAATGGGAACCTCAAAAACAACCCTCTTCTTTTTTTTCTCTTCTCTCTCTTCCTTCCTTTTTTATTTCCTACTAAACCCTTCCTCGAATCCTAGACCCCTACATCCTGTTATTTGGTCTCCATCCTCAACTAATGCTTCCATCTCCATCACCACACTATAACAATCCCACCACATAAACAACCTATTACTAATGACAACAACAACAACCTGATGCCCAACAATGGTAGCAGTGATGCAATGTGACAATGGTATTGTGAGCTCTAGCGACCACCAAATGTGTCTTCCTCTATCATGGCCGAGCTCCACGGAGCTTGTAATGACTTAGTTCGTTTGGTATAATTACCTAACCCTAACTCTTGTTTTTGGTTGATTTTGAATAAATTAGCTTTAATTAGTCTAAAGTAATTGTTATATTATGTATATATGAATTGTGTGGTTGATTTGAATGAGTTAATTCTTGTGTATGTGCTTGATATATGACATTTGAATTTTTAACATGTTTATATCTATATAACTTGGATATGTTTGACTATTCTATTTTTTATCAACTAACTATACAATATGGCTTAAATTATATCTAATTCCATCTTAGTAGCTTCAATTTGAGAAATTTATGAAATTGGTTGAATTGAGATATTTGTGGTCGAAACCCTAATTAGGGAGTAGGTGTCCTTGAAATTGGCTCAGATCCTTAGATTGTTTCTATCAATCGGATTTATAGAATACTTTAAAATATGTTTGATTTTATTTCCAAACTATCAATTTCTTTAATTTAGCAAGATTCTATTGGATTTGCATTTCAGGATAAAGCCCTAATTTTGGAAAATGATTTATCTAAATTATCTATTTAAATGATTGCAATTATTGAATTTAAGTGTTAAGATTGTTTCGTAATTGGTTTAATTGTAATTTTACTTTATCAATTTTAAGTAATCGGTTTGAATTGGTCAACTTTTAGTTTGTGTCTAGAACCCTAATGTCTAAATTTTAATTGCTAAAATTGATTAAGCTTTCAATAGCTTTATTATATTAGATTTATATATGTTTAATTGTATTCCTCTCATGTAAGTTTGACCAATTCTTTGAAATAGGATAGTTTAAGTTTTTGTCGTTAAACTAAACCTTATAAGGTCATTATAATGTAATCTAATATAACTTATCTATTCTCTACAACTTATGTTTAACTTGTGTTATTAAATTAATTTAAATCATTTCAAGATGATTCTTTGAAAGCTTGGCGTACAACTGCTCAGGTCTTAGAAGGATCCACTGACACATCTTTCCTCAAAATAACATGACCAAGGAAGGTCACCTCGTCCAATCAAAACTCACACTTCAAGAGTATAGTGTACAACTAATGAGTCCTCAATAATTCTAAAGCTTGCTGAAGGTGCTACTCGTGTTCCTCACCAGTCCATGAGTAAATTAAAATGTCATTGATGAAGACCGCGATGAATTGATCAAGATGCTGCTAGAAGATGGAGTTCATAAGAGCCATGAATACCATTGGCGCATTTGTGAGTCCAAAACATATCATGGTGAACGTATAACGACCATACCTCATTCTAAAATGTGTCTTCGGCATATCCTTCTCGACAATCCTCAGTTGATGATACCCTGATCTGAGATCAATCTTAAAAAATACTATAGACCCACGCAACTAATCAAAGAGGTCATTGATCTATGGTAAAGGATAACGGTTCTTTACTAGGTTCAACCTACGATAATATATGTGAGGCCTCAACCTACCATTGTAACACCCCGAGTCAATACGACAACGCGAGGGCTACTTAGAGCGCTTTCAGATTGATCTGCTAGCCCTACAGACCAACACGAGTCCTTTTAGCGTGCTTTTTCCTCACTTATGCACTTCCGAGAAATTTTTCATGAAATTTCCGAAACTTTTCAAGAGGGTCACCCATCCTAAAATTGCTCCACGGCCAGCACTCTTAACTATGAAGTTCTTAGGATGGAATCACCAAAAGGATGGTATACCATGTTGATATAAGTAGCTGAATCAATCTTTATAACACTCCACTCAATTTGGGTATTACAACCATCCTTCTTCCTCACGAAAAGAACTTATGCTCCCCAAGGCGATACACTTGATTAAATGTACCCCTTCTCCTGCAACTCCTCCAACTAAGTACACAACTCTGCCATCTCAATCGGTGTTAAGCAATAGGGTGCCTTCAACACAGGATCTATCCCTAATAGAAGGTTTATCGTAAAGCCTATCTCATGCACTGACGGCACCCCCAGAATCTCCTTGGAAAACACATCTAGGAACTCTTGCACCACTAGAATTTCCTCAACTGATCTCCTTGGCACCCAAATTTTGAACGCTGCACAAGAAGAGTGGGTACCCTTTCCGAACTAGCATATTGAGCACCACAGCAGACATTATCCTCACCGTAGGCCTGTTTTTTCATCTCTGATAAGAGACCCTAGCACCCTATGGTCTCTTAAAAGCCACGTGCTCCTTTGCACAATCTATCATCGCTTGATATCTCACGAGCATATCAATCCCTAGGATAACGTCGAAGTGTCAAAGCTCAAGCTCTATGAGGTATACCAAAAGCTTGATCCCGCTAACAATTAAGGCTGCATCTATATATAGCCTATAACATGGAAGTCTATCCCTAAACGGGAGCACAACAGAAGTATCTACCCTATCAAAAGGAACAATAGTTGTTCTAGCTATGAAAGCAGTAGACAAGAAGGAATGTGAAGCACCTAAGTCAAACAACACATGAGCAGGAAGGGAATAAATAGTGAACGTACCTGTGATAACATCAACCTACTGGTCAGCCTGAAACTAGCTCATCACGTTTAGGTGATTGCCTGGAGGCGGTCCTACAACACTGCCTGAGCCTTACCCTTACTGAAATGCACGGGGCCTCAACATCCTCCGCTGTAGGGCAATCCTGCTAGCTCCACTATCAGTCGGCTATGCTCTCTAAAATGGTGGTGTCTATGCTACCATACCTAGCAAACTTGCCCGCCCTTGTAGAGCACTACCCTGATGGAATGACACTCAAACTGATAATGCCCTAACTAACCATAACCATGAAACTCAACCAGTTGCCCCACACAATCCTTCCTTAGGTGGTTCTTACCATACTACCAACAGATGAAACACCTAGCACTCGAATGACTCAACTACCTTCCAAAGTGGGGTACCACTTCTGACTAATGACTGCCTAAGGTTTGGAACATCTTCTCTCCTCCGTGGCACTGACCACTTTTAAACCTTTGCTTGGCCCCTGAATGGGCACTATGGTCTTGAGAAATCACTGATGCCTCCAAGGCATAATCGTACAAAGCCTATAGATCCTATTCACTAGTCCCCACAAGCATCTCCTAGAGGCTCAAACTCAACCCTAGCTGGAAACGATGCACCTTCATCCTCTCATCAGTGTTAACCTCTAGAGTAAAGCAGACCAGGTCCAAATAACTATTGTAGTACTCCTCTACTGAAGACCTCCCTTGATGGAACACCATAAACTCATCATACTTCGCCACCATTAGGCAAGTAGGATAGAATCGAGCCTTGAGCATCTCGAGGAAGGTCTTCCACTAATATGTAGTGGCTCCCCTCAGTTACTGACCTCTCCATCACTCGTTAGCACAATCCCGCAAATGGAACACCCCAATATCCACCTACCTACTCTCTAAGCAACTACTTGTCGAAAATATCTTCTCAAAATCCCTTAGCCAATGCTCCAACACACCTGGGTCCTCCTGTCCCTCAAAGACCAAAGGGCAATGAAGATCGAACTGACAAAGCCAATCCTTTGGTGGCTAAACCAGAAAAGGAGGTAGCGGTGGCGGTTGTGGAGCCTCCTCAGGATGAATTTATCACTCCATAAAGGCTCTAATTGTCTCCATGAAATGCTCGATATGCCGATTTGCAACCATCGAAAGCCTAGAATACTAAGTTGTGTTAGAAAGGAATCAAATACTAACTACACCATTAGTACACGTGAATGTAGCACATTGCACATAAGGCTGGAAATTAGTTATATTTTATCAAAGTAAGACCAACTCCCAACCCGAAACAATGTTCGCTTGCATATTAAACCAGATACTACTAGTTCGGATGGAACCAAAGAAATTCATTTTGTAAAACAACTTTGGGATTTAAAACCATAGGCTTTGATACCAACTTATAACACCCTCAAGTTTTGAACCAAAAAATTTCATTTTTAAGACAATACAGAAGCGTTTTAAAAACAAAATTAGGGAGTGTTACCGCTACATCAACAATGAGAGAGATGTGACCATCACCTAACCCATACTTGATGTAATGCTAAACAGAAAAAAAGGAAACAAAAGAATACATGACCATAACATTAATGTGACAATACAAGATAAGAATAACCAGGGCAATATTATAGGTAGAACGAATGTGATAGTTTTACAAAATCAAATATAGGAATTCGAACCAAGAGTTTAATTAACCAAAAATATAAAAAATATCCCAATGTAGTGGGTAAAATACTAATAATCATTTAACCTAACTCTTAGGCACAATCATAAACTGCCAACCCCAAGCAACTACCCACTAATGACCCACATTATCTCTCTGAGCATACTCTAACAGAGAGTCATAAACCTGCAAATCATCCTCTATTCCTCATATTAGAAGCTGGATCATCACAGTGACCACATAAGTATAGTATCAGTATGGTAAAGTACTGGTAAAATATACTACCTAAAACATGATAAGGCTTATGTAGTACATTAAAGTCATATAACAATATGGTGATATCATATCGATATAACCAATTAAAACATTGTATGCTTTTCTGTAAGTATGGAAGTAGAGAATTACAGTAATACATGCAATTTATATAATATAAACCATATTAGAACTCTTCCTTTAGTGACCACACAAGTTCTGGTTAGTAAGATAGTTCATTTGACCACACCCAGTTCTATACCATGAACAAAAGTCATGGCAACATAAATAATCACAATGAGATACCACGCCCATCACACAAGGTTAGGATACATCGAAGGGGTTTTCTTTAAGGATAACATATCTACCATACATCAATACACCTTCCACAAATTAGGATACAACACCCACCACATGTGGTCGAAGTACATCAAGGGAGCTTGTACTGAGATAGTTTATTTGACCACATCCAGTTCTCTACCATGAACAAAAGTCATGGCAACATAAATAATCACAATGAGATACCAAGCCCATCACACAAGATTAGGATACATCGAAGGGGTTTTCTTTAAGGATAACACATCTACCATACATCGAGTACACCTTCCACAAATTGGGATACAACACCCACAACATGTGGTCGAAGTACACCAAGGGAGCTTATACTGAGATACCTCACCTACCACTCCTTGAATGCCTTTGTTGCGAGGGCTAAAATATTAGGATACGTCACCCGCCTAAGCAATGGATAATACGAAGTACCAAGGGGCTTGTATTGGGATACCTCACCTACTTGTACTAGACACCAATGCCATGTTGGTCTGCCATAGTATAATCTTATACCTTAAAGATATGTACATATCCCTACCAACTACAATCCGGTAGAGAAGAAAATAGGTACTGAGTGAAAAATATAACCAAGGGCGATCCACCCACTAACTCCCAACAGCTACCCCATGAGCTAGAGAAAAAGGCTCAAATGAAATCTTAAAACCATTATTTTATGTATAAGTGATATCACAAATCATAACAAAGTCCACACATAACCAAATTGGGTGTTTTCAAGTGCTAATACCAAACACAAATAAAATCCATTATTTAACCAAATTAGGTGTTTCCAAGTGATAACACCAAACACATCCTAAAATGCCCCAAAGATATTTATGTTAAGAAAAGTAATTAAATAAGGATTTATTAGGGAATTAATTTAATTAATTATTTTTATTGGAATAGGAAGAAATTATTTAGGGCAAATGAAGAGGAAATTTACAAATTATTTTATAAGGAAAAATTTGGGCATTTTCCTAATTAAAAAGGAATTTAGGAAAAATCTTTTAAAAATCCTAAATTAGCCTAAAAAGGATATTTAATATTATTTTATTTAAATATTTTTATTTTAAATACCCAAATTATTCTAATTAATTTAGTTAATCCCAACCTACCTAAATTTTTCTTTTTCCTTCTTTCTTTTTCTTTATTTTCTTTCTTTGTCTTTTTTTTCTTCCCTTTTCCTTCTTCCTTCCAACTGGACCTGTTGGCAGCCCAATATCTCCTTTTTCTTTCCTCTCTTCTGTGGCCCATCCTTTTTTCTTTTCTTTTATTCCTTCGGCAGCTGAAGCGCTGCGTATTGCATCTTTTCCCCATGGAACGCCGCGTTCCATTTAAAATTTTTATAATCATTGCCGACCGGCCCGATTCTCCCTTTTTTTTCCTTTCTTTCTTTTTCCCCCAACCGGTGGGTTCACTTTCTTCTTCCTCCTTCTTTCTCTGTCATTGACCTACAACTCCGTTTCCTTCAAAAATGGCGCCGCCGACTACGCTTGACTTGACCGGCCGTTTCTCATCTCTTTCTCTTCCCCTTGAATCGCAGTTTAACCTAACCTAACCCACTTCTCTTTTCTTTCACGTAAAACCCTCCTTTTCCTACACGAAAAGTCAACCACGACCTAAATTTCTGCCTGCTAATTGACGTCACCGGCTACCCTAAACCCTACCTGCATTATCTTCCTGTCGACCCTTAGAACCCTACATTTCCCTCCAAACTCTATAAATACCCGTTGTTTGGTTGATTTCGAAACTTTTTTCCCCGTAACCCTAAGAACCTACCCTACGCACCACTGCGAATTCAAAAGACCTTTCCTCCACCGTTAGCCAACTATGCTGCCAGCTCAACTACCTAAGTCCTCCCTACACCACCCTCTAACTAACTGAACCACCCATCTCCCTCGATTCTTCTTGTACGAGCCACCACAGTCGTGTAAAGTCCTTTGCTTAACTGACCAAAATTTTACACCTGCAACCCTTATTGTCGTCGTCCACCACCACATCTGCCGCTATCACTGCCTCCTACACCACCCAAAAATTGCTACCAATCTTCATCAACCTAGCCATACCCTTCTTTTCTCCTTTCTCCTCCTCTCTTTTTCTCTTTCTCTTCATTTCGGTCACCACCTTTGCCGCCATGCACCGCTGCCACTTGCTACGCCACCACCCTCACTTTACTCCTCTCAGTTTAGGCTACCACCAACACCTCAACCACCACCCTCATTCTCCACGTCTTCTTCTCAAACCTTAACTTTTCCCATTTCTTTCCTCTTTTTCGGCCACCGCCGCCGCCACCGTGCACCACCGCCGGTGCCACCTATCTCCGCCAACTCAAGGTGAAACCCTAGACCCTCTCAACCCTTCTCCCCTATTTATTTAAGCTTATTCTATTTTATTTTAATTTTTAACATTTATCTGATTATTATTATTATTATTTTGTTCAATATCAATGTTATTATTTCTTGGCAGGGTCGAGAGTTCATATGAATTATTTAGGTTATTAGTTTCGAATTAATAATAATAATAATAATAATAATAATAATAATAATAATAATAATATTATTATTATTATTATTATTATTATTATTATTCTTACTATTACTATTATTTATATAGAGGACCGAGACCCGATTTTACTTAAATATGTCGATTACTATCATTTCTATTATTGATATTAGTATTATTAGTATTATTATTATTTGTAATATTATTATAAATAATATGTGTTAATATTATTATTATTATTATTATTACTTATGGTACTTTTACTATTTTAGGGTAGAGTTGAAAACCCTACCTTATATTAATTTTGGTTTAAGTCATTTCATTATTATTATTATTACTACTACTACTATTATTATGATTATTATATTATAATTCAATTATTATTATTAGTACTATTTTTATTAATAATGTTTTAATGATACTTTTAGTATTATTTTGGGTGGAGGTTAGATGCCCTTATACCACAATCCGTTTTGAATCATATTAATATTTTTATTAGCATTTTTGGTATTATTTTGTGTAGTTATTATTGGTATAGTATTATTTTATTTAAAAACCTAGTCTTAGGATAAGTTAGTAAATAATAGTATTTTTAGTAGGAGGGAACCTAATTCTAGTTTTTCCCTTATAATAGGTGAGACTAGTCAAAGCCCTAAAGAGGTATAGGAGCGTGCTCCAAGATCGGTGACGTTTTAGGTAAGGAGTAACTAAGATCGTTTGTGTGTTATGTGTTTTATATGCCATGCATACCATGTGATATGAAATTATAATGTATTTTATGTGTAATTGTATAATTGTCATATATGCAGCATGATTTGAAATGAGGTAAGATCGTGCATTATGTTGTGGCATGTGTATTATGTATATGGGTTGTGTTATTATTATGGTATGGTGTGGCCCATAAGACATGTATGATAGGTTTTGTAAAATGATGATGAGGCATGTAATAATGTGGGAGTTAGGGTTTGCATGGAAGTAGGGTTTGCATGGAAGTAAGGTTTGCATAGAGGTAGGGTTTGCATGGAAGTAGGGTTTGTATGGAGATAGGGTTTGCATGGAAGTAGGGTTTGCATGGAGCAGGGTTTGCATGGTGTTAGGGTTTGTGTAGGAATTTAGGGTTTCATGGGTGAGCATAAGATTTTGCATGAAAAAGTCTGCACGTTTGCATGAGGAATATAAAGAGTGCATGGGGGGAAGTTTTACGTATGGAAGTTAATATGGAGTGTGAGGAGGGTATTAGAAGTGTCATATTGGGTGTTGAAAACATGGGGTGGAAAATAGTACCTGGGATATTATAAGGGTATGGAGGAGACTGAGTTAGGGTTTGTTATGGTTAACTATGGTTGTGGTGGTTAACTAGGGTTTGGAGGATGAGAATAGTAGAAGTCAGTCATGCATGTCTGGGTGAAATCTCCTGAATAAAATACTTAAGACATTAATCATTTAAAGTGAAAGATTATTGAGCTGAGTCTAGCCGATCCACCGGTTAGGAATAGTGGTTAGGGTTTTTACCCTATGCATGACCGATCCACCGATTATAATAGTGGTTAGGGTTTTACCCTATGCGTGACTGATCCACTGGTTATAATAGTAGTTAGGGTTTTACCTATGTGTGACTGATCCATCGGTTATAATAGTGGTTAGGACAAGATATCCTATGCATGACCGACCCACCGGTTATAATAGTGGGGGATCCCGAGCTCAATAAAAACAAACCAGAATTTTGATAAGGCACCTAAAAGATACTAATTACTTATAGTGGAACACTATGTAAGCAGGAACTAAACTGATCCACAGGTTCTAATAGTGGTTAGGGCACGATGCCCTATATGTGACCGAGCCACCAATTATAATAGTGGGAGGTTCATGTACTCACATGGATTTGATAAAAATCATGGTGTGAAATGAATATCGAAAAGAGATTATAAGTCACTAATCCAAACTAATTGGACCTTTATGTGTGGGCTTGATCGTTTATAAGCTGTATATTATTCTGCATGACTTTATATATTATATGTGTGGGTTTGAATGTGTGTAAGTTGAATATTATCCTGCATGATTTTATGTGCTTGTGTGTTGGCCTTAGTACTCGGTTACCTTACTCAGTACGTAGTGTACTGATCACCCTTTTTATTGGTGCTGCTCATTCCCACAAGTAGAAGGCCTGTCTGACGTGTTGCAGGTAGGTGATGCCTTCTTTGATGCCATTGATGTCTATGGGACATCAGGTGGGGCCAAGTGATGATTTGGGCTGGATCAAGTCCTTAGAGTGGCGTGGCCGGTTTTTCCATTACGAGATTATTATTCCTTTTCTCTTTTAACTATGTTTGAAACTCTAGCAACAATTTTAATATTGTAACTATTTTTCTTCTCTGAAGAACTATCTCTCATATTTCAGATTATGTAAAACTTATGTGTACTCCAATTTCCGTATTTATGAACTTTGGATTATATTATGATGTGAGTAGTTTTCTTAGCCTTAGCACTTGGTACTGGAACGGTAGGAGTGAACTGGTCTGGTATTAAGTATAGCGGTAGCATCTCCATAATTTATAAGTTTTAAATTTAAAGGTTTTGTGTAAAAAAATAGTAAATTTTGGGGTGTTACACATCCCGTGACATTAAAACTACCAGTTAGATGTTTAAGATGATAATAAAATCATCCACAAGGCATGAAAGCCACGAATTGGGTGTTTAGAGATGAAAGCAAACTTAAACTAAAAATCAAGTCTCAAATACCATCACGGTAATTCATATTAAATTAGGTCAACCATAATTAAAATCATCATTAGAATTTTACAAATACATGGAAGTACCAACACAAAAGGCCCAAGAAAAACACAACAAATTATAACAAACCAGTCAACTTCTAGCTGAACCAGTCGATCGTTCCTTCAGAACCATCAACTAGTTTGGTTGTACCAAACTTGGACCAAGACAAGACCAGAGAACCAGTCAACTGGTTAGCCTCGTCGATCGACTATTTATGTGAACTAGTCTATTGGTCTGGCCCAATTGGTCGATGGGTCTAAGTAGAGACAAACCCATTTTGGTTTATAGAGAAACCAATTAATGGGTTTGACCAATCTATGGACTAGCTGTAGTAACTAGTCGACTGGTTTGGTTCAACTAGTCGATGGGTTTAAGTATAGGCCAAGCTATTTGGTCTGTAGGGACATCAGCCGATAGGTTTGATTAACCAATCAACTGTTCATCTAAACTAGTCGACTAGTTTACCAAACCAATCAACTACTCTCGCGACCAACCGATCCAACACTCCAAACCATTTGACTACTTGCAAAACTAGTCGATAGGTTGGAGGAACCGATCGATTGGTTTGGGTAAAACACTACCCAAATTTGCAAAACACACACCAAATTTCATCACACCTTACCATATTAATCTTAACATACTTCTATATCAAAACTCAAAACACACATAACAATGCATCCTGCACATGTAGAATCACATGAATACATGGTAATGTACATACTTAAATAAATCATGCTCAAACAACCTATTTTATGCTTAAAGTTAGAGAATTCCAACAACACTAACTTGGGAAGAATTATGCCACATGCTCATAACTTGGAACATAATTAGATCATACACATATAAGCACTAACACCTGTAACCCCAATATACCATAGAAACCTAATTATGTTAAAGATAAGAATACCTTAACTTGAAGCAATTCTTCTAGCATAAAACTCCTATTGGATAACTTGTCTAGCAGAACTTCAATTCCTAAGAGAATCAAAGTAAAAACCACTAAAATCCTCTTTCAAAACTCATTAAAAACTAATAAAAATTAGAAGAATAAGGACACAAAACACCACCTTTTGTCTAAAAAATAGGGTGTTAAAGGAAAACTTAGAATCTTCCACCTTTCTCAACCTTAATTCTTCCTTGCTGAAGGGAATCAAGAGAGAATTAAAACCAAGAATAGAAGAAGAGAAAGGAACAAGATGCTTGCACAATCAAAGGAGAAAAATCAGAGAGAGCCTCTATTTTTCTCAACAAAGAGAAGAAGAGAGAAAAATGGAATGGTGCTAAATACTTAGGAAAAATTTTCTACAAGGAGAAGGGAGAAGAGACTAAGAACTTAAGTAAGGGATAGGAATATATTAGAAATGAGGAGTATAGAGATAATAATGGTCGACATTCTCAGGGAAAAGGAGGATGAGATTGGTGATGTTGAGTTTGGGCAAACCAAGAAGTGAGGGTTAACTTAGTAGGGTGGTGGGGGTTGAGTGTAGTAAAAAATAGGCATGGTAGTGGGCTGGCAAGGCAGGGAAGGGTGTACAAAGTCAATCTCACAACCCTATCTACAAAAAGAGAGATGGAGAGGTGAGAGAGAAGAAAAGAGTGAAGTTTGTCTCTAAAATTGTCATTTTGGAAAATTTTTCTAATTAAGATTATGTAATGATCTAAATAATGTAAAAATAACCCTTAAGTACTAAAACATGTTTATTAGCATAATTAGATTCAAATTAGGAGTTTTCATAATCATTAGAGAGAAATTCAAATCAAAATTAGAAATGGATCTAAAATCGTAGGCAACCAGTTGATTGGTTTGGGCAAACCAGTCGACTGGTTTGTAGAGAACAAGAATGTTAATTTCCCTAGCGCATTAGTCAATCGGTCATATAAACCAGCCGATCAATACGCCTGAAATTTATAGTTTTATTAAAATTTCAAGTCCATTTTAAAACCAAAACTCATTTATTTTACACCAACATAATTCTAAATATAATTTGAAGGATTTTGGGATTGGGTATTACAGTTATACCTCACTTTATGTTGGTTATAACATAGCACCTAATAATTTGGATAGTTTCTTCAACTAATATAAAAACTTTAAGTACTAAATTTAGGAGTATTACACCAACTCTCGATGTAATATTGAGCTACCTATATAAAAGCGCAAGTGCATTTGCTCCCCATGTATAGTTTTTGAAATCCATGGGATCTTAGAAAAAGAAAAGCCAATACATGCTAACTCGATAGAATGACTTATTAACAAATAACGAGAAGCCCAACAACTATAACAGTCACACAATAGATTTCATGGTTTACCTCATTCAATATACATAGATCTTGAAGAAACTTGAATGTCATTCCATTTCCTCTAATCATATTCATTATATCTTCCTTATCCATACCAAATAGACTAACCAATACATATATTACTTGTAAGCAATGGTCATCTATCCTATCAATGAATAATGAATAACCATTAAAATTTAACCCTAGTATATGTTGGACATCTAATAGGGCGATTGTAGTCTCACCCCATGACATATGGAAGTTGTTAGTGTTCGAATACCATCTCTCAACTTAGGTAGATGTAAGTGGCTAATCCTGCATACACAAATGTGTAGAAAGGGATATATCCTAGTCTAGTACCAAAAATGAGAGTGAAATAGTGATCATTAATGATACTAATCAGTTTAAGTATATTATCCTATTGAGTGTGAACCTTCAAAATCTCACTATCCTAAATAATAAAATAAACAAAAATAATGAATACATGATATCTAAGAAAGAAAATAAAAAATGAACTTTCAAACTTACCTTTCTAAACCATATCTTTAATGCAATATGACCATTAAAGTTTGGGATCAAACTAGGAAGGATTAGACCTCCAAGACATAGTCAAATAAATTACTAATTATGCTTCATGAATATGGATCATTCTTCTTCTCTTACACCATCACAATCGCCATCATTACCAACGTCATCACTTTCATTCTCATCTACAGGTGGCGGATGATGTACATGGGTTGACGAGGATTGTAACACCCCCAAATTTTATTACTGAATAATTTTATTTTTAAAAATATTTGCAAAAGCCAACACATAAAATGCCAGAATGTTATACCATATCTAACATAAATAAGGTAATCCTTATACCCAATTTATGTCGAACGCAATACTAAAAGTAATTTATATCAAAATCAAGTGTAGGAATCACTCGAATTGAAAATACAATATCACAAAAAGAGAAAGTGATGAGATTAAATAGAACATGCTAAAAAGAGATTCAAAAGATGAAACATCTAAAATAAAGTAATAAGAAATAATCGGATGGCGCTCTACTATCATACGCAATAATCACTCACCATAGGCATAACGACAATCAAAGAGCAAAGATAATCAACAACCTATAAAACATCACAATTTGCTCCCCCGAAATGAATGAAATCAACACAATGCCACAAATGACGTCAGTACATGACGTATATAAATTAAAGCATAGCTACTCAAAACACATAGCAGGGTGCATGTTAATCATGGCATACATAAATTAAAGCCTGTAATAACATATACAGATCATGAACATAGACAAACGATAAAATATAACACTATAACTGAGTTATTATCTTTACTCAATGATCACAACATTATAATATTAATCACATTGAGTACCTAAGAGACAATAACAACATAAAACACCTTCCAAGACATAACACACATAGGGACTACTATTAGTATTTGGTGGCATAGAGGCTAACATAAAACACCTTTCATGGCATAACACACCTGAGGACTACTATTAGCATGTGATAGAATAGAGGGTGTCATATAGCACCTTCCAAGGCATAACTCACACAAGGACCACTAACTAAGAAGCTAATCTTTAAATATACACATATATCGGTGGAACAAATATATATAGAGTAGACTAAGGTTGCCATAGTTTTGGCAGAACCAGGAATAATATCATAAACATGCACCTTCTAGGGCATATAACAATTGGGGACCACTATTATATTTGGTGGAATGGAAAAAAGTTCAATCGTGACTCATGTGATTGTCCACTTTAGTTATCAATGTTTTATTCATTTATTAATCATCACTTATGACATAGGACCGCATCACTTGTCTTACTTGTCATCATAGTACTTCCCCTTATATTAAAATTCTTATCACATAGGAAACCATCTTATCCTCTATTATATGAAATATTCACAAAATGTGTAACCCTTATATCATTATTATACATTTATCACTTAAGTGAATTTATTCCAATAGTTGTATTCTTAACTTGAAATTATGATTACACTAAAGTCAATTAATGAAAACCCTATATAAAATAACAAATTAGGAATTCACATAAACACTAAATGATACTTAATGGTAACATAAATAAATGAAACAAGCCACTTAATTCAAGGTTTCCACCTCAAAAGACCCTTAAAGTTACCTTAAATCCAAACATGACCTCAAAATATTATATTAAGGGTAAAAGGACCAGAATGTTATTATTAATCCTAAATCTTCACTCAATTCATTTAACCACAAATTAAAATCATTAAATTTACTAAATTTAAGGCAACACCTAAATACCTATATTAAATATGATTAATCCAAAAATGGGAGTTAGGCTTAAAATTAAACACATAAAATAATAACTTTCCCTTAAGATTTTATATGCTCATTTTAAGCTATTTTTAACTTAGTTAATTATTTTAGGCTAACCAATTCTAGCTAAGGCTAACCATTCAACATTATGAAACCCCTACTACCCTAGAACAATTTCTAACACCCGAAGGGACAACACCATGTGAAAAATACCAAAATATCCTCCAATTTACTAGAAACATCTCAACACTTATTTTAATCATAACTCCACTTATACAACTCTAAATCATGACTTAAAACATATGAAAATGTATGTAAAAGGAAATAATGAACACAATGACAAGCTATTTTATTTCATTTTTTTAACAAATTCCTACTTCTATGGCCGAAATACCCCTAGTAGTGGCTAATTTCAAAAATCTTAAAAATGCCCTTATCGCCAATTTAACCCAAATTCACACCAATAATAAAATATACTATGACATAACTTATAACTCACCATATTACATTACAATTTAGAAACAACACCAACCTATCTTAAGGCCTTATGGCCGAGAGTCACCCTAAGACAAAAATGCCAACATGTCCCAAACTTGCTTAATTTCGTAAATACATGAAGATACATGGTACCACATTTATTAAGCATGATATATAATGACTATAGCATCATACTAATAAGAAAATATATGAACATAATTTCTAAAATGTTCTTTGCTAATTTAGTTTCACATATAGTAGCAACATAAAATAAAAAAAATTAGCATTTTTAAGAATATGGACTTGAAAATTATAAAATCATGCTAATCATACAAAATGAGATATTACACATTGATAACTTATTATTATATGCAAAATAGAAATACAATATGCTAGAAATAAAAATCTAAGGAACCATATAAATCTTACACCTCAAGAGTAAAACAAGCTTACCTTTTGCTCATTCTGCAAGCAAGTAAATACTCCTAACCACTTCCTCCTTCTACCATCTTTGGTTCACCTAAAATAACATAACATTGATTTAGAACATTAATAAAACTTAGTAAGGAAATAAGGGAAACCGTGCAGGATTTAGAATGCATAAATAAAAGTAGAAAAAGGAGATGTTGAGGGGTGGATTTTTTAGGCCAAAAGGCTTGAAAGAACCCACCAAACTCAACAACAAAGTGCTAGGAAAAAGAAGGAAAATACAGGTGTTTATTGTGATGGTTGTGGGTTGCGAAAACTAGAGGTATGGTGGTTGCCAGCTGGCGAAATTTTGTTGCAAAATAGTGGGGGGAAAGTGAAAACACAACCAATCACCTATAAAACTACAACCAAAATAAATAATCTGAAGAGGGAAGTTGGGAGGATTTGATTGAAAAAGGTAAAGCTCAGAAACTAAAGGGAAAATGCAAGGTTTTAGGGTTGAGGTTCAATAGAAAAAAAAGAGTGGAAGAAGAAGGGCATTTAGTGGTTTAGTTTTCATTAAAAAAAGCAAGATGTGAGGGGTTTCTATGGCAAGTTGAAGGCCACAAAAAGTGCAGGGAAAAGTGGGTGAAATGGTGGGAAGATTATCAACAGTAGCACACATAGTAAGGATGGAAAAAGAAAATGAAGGATGCGCATAACAATTTGTGTACATGCAAAAGTCGGCACAAAAGTTGCATAATGAAAGGGAATACATCAATAAGAATGGAGGTTAATATTTGTGAGGTTAAATGTAACAGAAAAGGAAGAGGAGGATCAACAATATCAACAGCAAGTGATGACATGATTGCTGCAACAAATCACGCAGCAACAACAACCATTGGTCGTTGCCGACAAGGGAAAATCAAGGCAAAAATGAAAGAGAAAGGCAAAAAATTATTTCACTCGTGTAATGTGCAATAATGGAAAATGGAGGAGAAACAAAGAATTTATAGGCATTATAAGCTGAAAAAAGATTAGTTGCAACATTGTAGTTGTTGGAAAAAAATATGACGAAAAACAACCACCAAAAACCATGAAAGAAAAAACCAAATACACCAAGATAGAGAGGGAAGTTAGGAGTGTAGTTATATACAAAGATGAAAGTGAAGAGAATGAAGTGATTTTAGGTCGGGAGAGGAAAAAAAGAAGGGTAACAGGGGGTTTGTCTTGCATGGGAAGGAAAACAAATAGTGGGGAGTCGTTTGGGGTTAAGGTCACTAGTGGGTATGATTTTTGGGGCCATAGTAAATATGAAATAATTAGTAGGAAAAATTTGTCCTAAATTTTCTTGCTTGGAAATTGAATAAAGGGTTAAGTTAAGTTTAATTGTAAGTACAAAAATGGGGATGATCATGTACTTATAGTTAGGTTTTTGGTCGACCAAAGTCAACTATGGTGTATCATATTTTTAGGCTATTTAATGCTTAGTTAGGATATAACTAGATGTTTAGAAGTTGGTTAGATTATATTATTAATTTAAAATATAAAGAATATAAAAAAAAATAGGTGCTTGTGGAGATAAAATAATAATTTGTCTCCGGAAATTAATATAATGTAAGGGAATGTGTAAAATAATTTTAGAAAATAAAAAATATAAAAAAAATTGGGTATTAAAGTTGGTTTAAAGGTTGATGAATGAAAAATAAGTGAACACAACAAAATCAAAGAATTAGTGGAAATGTGTTTTTCACGAATGAGTGAAACAATTAACAAATGATCTAAAAAGGTATGGGTTGATATAGAATAATTTTATGAAGTCAAATATGTAAAAATATCTAACTTCAAAATTTATTTGGAACTAAAATATATTAAAATAAAAAATTGGCAAAAATTGTTTATTGTGGAAAACATAAATGTCCATGACTTTACAGTTTGGACGAAATGAGTGAACTTAAACATATCTAAAACTCTTATCTAAACTTAAAATATTTTTATACGGAAGAATATTTTTAGACAAGCCAAGACAAAGGAGAAATGACTAATAAAAGAATATCACATAAACTACAATTTTCAGCAAACAACTAAAATATTTCTACAAGTGAATAAATAATTAGCAAAAGGTTTGGAAATGATGTAAAAATTATAAAAATAAAAAAATAAGCTTGGGAATGCTTTTAATAATGTGTTACAAGTTTATAACAAGTTAAAATAAGTGAAAATGGTATAATAAGAGAAATTGCATAAAAGTGCAATTTTTTGCAAATAAATGAAACAAATGGTGGAAAGCTCAAATTTATTATAAATCACTTAAAAAACCATGGTAGAAATTGTAAGTGGGTCACAGGCATAATTATATGGTAATTAAGGATAGAAAAATTTAGGGTATTACAAGGATGGTTGATCCATATGAGCAGCGGATGATAAACTACTCAAGAATGATAGAATGACTACAACAATTTACCAATGGCATGGTCTATAACTACCCTCAATGGTCGTAGGATTTGTCGTTGGCGACCGACTACTATGAGTTGATGAAGATGAAATCAGTGCATCAATTGTAAATAAAAATAGTTCAAAAATGTTAAGATCCTAGGCATCTCATAATATTAAGGAATAACTTGTTTTAGAGCTTCTTCCTCCTAGAATTGTACCATAATTATTTCCTCTTTGAGAGCTTGTACATGCTCTTGTTTAAGTACTTCCCATATATATTTTTTGCTACATAGCCCTCTAATAAGCGTTTTTTTTTTGTAACATTTGCTAAATGTTGCATCAAAGATTGTTCCAGTTTTGTTCTCTTTTAGTTTTGTGTTGCACAAAAATAGTGACTCTATATACCTCAATCCTCCTTCATACTTTTCCTTG
Organism: Tamarix chinensis; assembly: GCA_030549775.1. NCBI lineage: Eukaryota > Viridiplantae > Streptophyta > Magnoliopsida > Caryophyllales > Tamaricaceae > Tamarix > Tamarix chinensis. The sequence goes on from CM060181.1 coordinate 84,115,045, forward strand.
TTTGCGACTCATTTGAAATATAATGAATATGTGATGTTAGTACCTACATTAGTAATGTCTTATTACATAAGAATATAAATATAAACTTAGGAATTCTTTTATAATTCAACAATTCAATATATAACGATTGGGTATGCATGTTTTGTTTTGGATAAACTAGCCTTAATAAGTAGACTAGGAGATATGTTTCATTCTAAAGAGGTAGATTAGCTAGGAGAGCTTAAGCCCACTTAGTGCATTCATAGTTTGTTTTCCAAACAAAGTCGCCAAATAATAATTGTTACCCATTTTGAATTAATTATTAAAAAAAGGAATAAAACCATATGGTATAATACGCTTCCTAATACCACTTCAAATTAAATTACCATCAATCAAAATCAAAATAATATAAAAGAGAAATGTCATGCAATTGAAAAAAAATAGAAGTAGGCAAGACAACAATGTGAGCTACTAATGCTATAAGGTCCATAACATTGTGAGCTCCAAAGGTGGAAGGCTAAAGTAGAGCGAGCTTAGTAAGCGATTGCAACATCGGCTATCACCGCCAGCGTTCATCAATTATGTTCATGGCTATCACAATCATGGATCAAGAGCAACACAAAAGAATATATCTAGAAAAACAAATGTTGAATAACTAGATCCGAAAGAACAAACATATCTCAAGATTAGAGAAAAATGCCATAGCTGTTACCTTGGTTATGCTTGGAGGTAAATATGATGAATTTTGAAAATTTGACAATACTGCAAGTATGTAATTCCCTCCCCCTTATTATTATTATTAAACACATATATATACAAGCTATTATGTTGTTATCAAGCTAATGGTTAGGCTATAATTTAGGATCCTAACAGCTATAAACTAAGATTATATGCTATAATAAAGGCAAATAATATTGACAAAATATCTACAATATTTTCACAATCTATCACTCCCCCATAGTCGAAGCGAGAGGAGCCCGAACACTGAGATTGCTCTAGAAATATTCTTATAAAATAAGGGGTAATCCCTTAGTGAAAATATCCGCAATATGATAACAAGATGGCACATGACGAACACGGACCTCTTCACATGTAACTTTTTCTCAAATAAAATGAATATCTATCTTTATGTGCTTTGTGCGCTGGTGTTGAACAGGGTTTCTAGAAAGATAAATGGCACTAATATTATCACAATAAAACGATGTAGCTTTTCAAGCTGGACAATGTAGTTCGAAAAAAATATTACAAATCCAACAGGACTCGGAAACAACATTAGCGACCCCCTACATTCGGCTTCGGCACTAGAACGGGATAAAGTAGGTTGGCGTTTCGACTACCATGAGATCAAATTGTCCCCTCAAAACACATAATACCCCGAAGTGGATCGACAAGTATCGGGACAACCGACCCAATTAGCATTAGTATAAAACACAAGAACTCCAACAGAAGAAGGAGAGTGATGCAAACCAAAGTGTATAGTGCCTTGAACGTAGCGTATGATATGCTTAAGAGCATTCATATGCTCATCCCGAGGATCATGGATATGTAAACAAACCTATTGAATCGCATATGAGATATTTGGCCATGTAAAGGTGAGATACTATAGAGCACCTGCCAGACTGCGATACTTGAGCGGATCCTGATAACAATTACCGATCCGAGCACTGATTTTCAATGTAGTATCAACCGGAGTAAAGGTGGGTTTGCATGAGACCATACTGGTATGGTCAATAATTTCTTTGGCATATTTACGTTGGGACAGGAATAATCCACCCTTGTGACGAGTCAAACTGATGCCCAAAAAATAATTCAAAGAACTCAAGTGCTTTATTGCAAACTCAGAACTGAGACTAGCTATGATAGATTTCAGGAGATTATCAGAAGAAGCAGTTAAAATAATATCATCAACATAGAGTAATAGGTAAGCCATGGCAGACCCATTCTTATAAATGAACAAAGAGTTATCAAATTTACTATGAGTGAAACCAATGATAGAAATGAAGTCAGCAAACCTCTTACACTATGCATGAGGAGCTTGCTTAAGCCCGTATAAAGACTTTTGCAGTAAGCAGACATAATTGGGATGCATAGGGTCCCAAAAACCTTTAGGTTGATGCATATATACTGTCTCTTTCAATTCACATGAAGAAAAGCATTCTTGACATCTAACTGATGAATTTGCCAATTTTTTGATATAGAATTACTAAGGACCGTCCAAATAGATGTTGGTTTGACCACAGGACTGAAGCTTTCTCCACAATTAATGCCAACCTATTGAGTTTTACCATCACCTATAAGACGGGTTTTATGCCTCTCAAATGAACCATCATAATTTTCTTTACAAGTAAAAATCCACATAGAGCAAATAACATTAACATTAGGAGGATGGGGCACCAAATCCCACATCTTATTTTTAATAAGAGCATTAAATTCATCATCCATAGCCACTTTTCAATGCGGGTTACAAAGTGCAACACGCAAGTTACGAGGAAGAGGGGATTTTGTATTCGTGGTAGTATAAGCTTGAGGTGAGTTATATTTGGGATTGGGTTATATATACCATGTTGGTTGCGAGTCATAAGACGGTGGACCAAAAGAGGAGTAGGTGGGGTCGAAGGTTGTGGGAGCTGATGTTAGGTAATATGCGGAGTAAAGGTGGGGTGGATCTGGGTTGTGGGAAGGCTAGGCCGCAGACTGGTCTGATGATGATGTTTTAGTAGTAGGGGAGGAAAAAGGGGAAGGTTGGTGTAACACCCCCAAAATTCATTCCTGAAAAATTTCGTTTAAATCAAAGGTTTAGCGGAAGCGAAGGATAAATTGTAAACTCGGGGATGTTACCGCCACACTTAGTACCAGACCGGTTCACTCCTACCATTCCAGTACTAAGTGCTAAGGCTAAATCCGATCAACATTAAGTACGAAGTATCATAAAACGCAAGACGACATTTAACATAAATCATTAATAAGGTATAAGTCAAACAAAAGTTAGAATACGATTTAGGATTACAACCCCAGAATACGTTTTTCAAAACGGGAAACGTAATACAAAATACAACTAAACAAAACAAATCCCAAAGGATCAATATCCGGATCGCCTACTCACTCAAGTCAAGCCTTCCACCCCAAGATAATACCCGATCGTAAACCTGCACAGGAGGTCTGCTCCCCACCATCAGTGGATCATCACAGGACCCATTCAACCAAGGTAGTATCAGTACGGTCCGATACTGAGTAAGGTAGCAGGTGCGCTAAGGCCAATCATACAAACATACAACATAACACACATAGCACAATCACATAGGCAACATGTAATAATATAGCTGACGCAGGTCGGCTATGGTCCAATCAAACTTACTTATTCTTTTAGATCTCTGGTAATTATAATTGATTCACATCATAATCTTTATTAATCCATGCAAGTACGGGAACCCCACTATTATAGTCGGTGGATCAGTCACTTATAGGGCAAAACACACCTAACCACTATTATAGCCGGTGGATCGGTCACTTATAGGGTAGAGCGCACCTAACCACTATTTTATGCCGGTGGATCGGGCTGGCCCCGACTCTCATGCTATTCCACTATAAGTACTTAGTATCTTTTTAAGTGTATTAACAAGTTAGGGTGTGGTTTACTGAGCTCGGGATCCCCCACTATTATTGCCAGTGGGCCGGTCACTTGCGGGATAAAGTCCACACCACTATTATTCGCCGGTGGATTGGTCACTTGCGGGACAATAGTCCACACCACTATTCCTTACCGGTGGATCGGATGGCCCCGGCTCAGTACTCTTCCACTTTACATGATTAGTATTTTATCGTATCTTATTCAACAAATTCCGCCCTAGACATGCTTGACCAACTCCAGCTATAATTATTCCCCAAAGAGGGCCCATCCCATATCTTGAGACTTGGCGCCCACTAACTCACGCCCCATCATCCATTTCCCTTTACACTTACCCTTTAATGAAAACGCAACTCCTAAGGGTGCGGGTTAGGGCCCAACACCTCATGACATCAACTCCACCTACCATCACCCTCGAGGGTCTTCCCTTGAAAACCCTAATTAGACCTATGTGACCTAACTTCCTCTCACATACACAACCATTGCTCCATCCATCTCCCCACATCTCACCTTAATTAGATCTAATCCCCAAACATATCACTTTACCTCTTGACTTCGCATATGTCTGGAAAACCCTAGTTAGCCACCTCAACCCTAGTGTCTTTCTTCTTCCACAAGTAACCTCTCTCTTTTCTCACTCAATATTCCTCCTCTCTCATGGCACCCATACTCACTCCTTACATAATAAATCCCATTCTTAATCCATATTACACTCTCCCTTAATCATTTTTACTTCCAAAATTTCCAGATTATTACTTCCTCCCAAAACCCTAATCGAGTCCCTTACACACTCTTACACCAACCTACATACTATTTTTCATCCCAAGTCTCCAATCACTCCCCAAATCTCCCATTAGCTTGTTTACACCCTAAATCAAATTTTCTCACGTAAGGATCACCCCCATGCAAGTTTTGTCCATCCCATGCAAACTCCCAAGTCCCCATGCAAACCCTAGGATTTCCATGCATGGTCCCCATCTCTCGTTCATTTTGGTCAACCTCATATCCCCCTTAGCATCTCACTTCCCATTTGTTTCTTATTTTCCTTTCATTTCCCATATCATAATATCATTTGTCCTAGCATGCATGTCTTAGAGGGTCATATCATGTCACAGCACATCATAATCACCACATAGGGATATCACATTCATGTTATAAGAAAAACACATACCACATACCTTAACCCCAAGCTGCGCTACACATAAAACACGTTAAGGATAATCATGTGATACAGAACAGAACATGATACATATACAAGGCATCCAAGGCATGCAAGTCACATAACACGTAGGGACCTCAGCCACATCCTTACCTAATGCGACACCGGTCTTGGAGCATGTTCCTACGCCTCCTCTGGGTTTTGACTTGATTCGCCTATAAGAGGGAAAACTATAGATTAACTTCCCTCTAACCAAAACACCATCCTTTCTACCTTACCGTTATCACAACTTACTATTAGGGCTATCAATAATAATAATGCCTTTATAAGTAAAAAAGTAGGGTTTTATTCTTAAGGTAGCTAATCATGCTACTACTAATCAAAGTTAGGTCTTAATAGTTACAACAATTCAAGGTAGTTATAATAATATTTATATTATTAACGATAATAGTTTCAACGTTACTAATAATGGTAACAATAGTAGTGCTAGTAAGGTTAGTATTATACTAATACTACTAACAGTAATATTACTAATGATAATAGTAAGAATAATAATAATGATAATAATAGTAATAATAATAATAATAATAATAGTAACAATAATACTAATACTAACAATACTAATAATAATGGTGTTAAAATAGGGATACTAAGGTTATAGGCCATTAAAATGACATTAATAGCGATAAATATTCTAAAGTTGGGTTAAATGGCAGAGATAATAATAATAGTAATAGTATCAATAATAATAATAATAATAATAACAACATTAAGTATAATACTAACAATACTACTAAAAATAATTAGCATTAGTATAAGAGCGTTTAGGGGCTGGGGAGTTCAGAGGACCACCTAGGGGTGCTGGTGGCACAGGTGGCGGCGCACGGCGCACGACGGTGGCGATGGGGGAGAAGGGGGGTGGAGAAGTGGTGGAGGGAGGAGAAAGGAAGAGGAGAGGTTGGCCGGGGAAAAAGAACGTTTGGGGAGATTGAGGAAGCTCCCCTGGTGGTTTTAGAAGGCAGAGGGGGTGTTGGAAGTGGCGGCACCGGCGGTGGGCGGTGGTGAGAAGGGCGGTAGGGCTCGAAGCAAGGCTGATCGGGAAGAGCCCTTTGCACGGCCGGGGTGGCTCGTGCAGAGCAAATTGAGGGGTGAGGGAGGCCTAGGTTGGTGGAGGGTGATGCAAGGGAGAGTTTCGTGGGTGGATCAGGCAGCGGCGACGGGGTGGCTGTCTGAAACAGGGATGGCGCAAGGTGGTTTCTGGGCTACGGTTTCGAAAGATCCCGATGCTGGACTCTTGGGGGTATTTATAGGCTCAAAAATGGGGGAGTATCAAGAGAGGGGACATAGGAAGGTAGGGGAGGCGGGAATTTGGGCACGCTGGCCGGTGGTGGCAAGTCGACGCGGGTCTGCCATGGCAGACCTGTTGGTTGGTCAGTAAAAAGGAAGGGGGCGGGAGCAGGCCTACGTGAGGGGTGGGGGTGGTCGGTTGGTAGAGGAAGGACAGATGGATGGTCAGGAAGAGAGGGAGAAGGCATGCAAGCGGCATAGAAGGCCGGTCGGCGTAGCAGGGGAGGGCGGCGATTTGCAGGTCGCGTGCGGGGAAGGAGGAAAGGGGAAGGGGGCTGGACCGGTGGGTCTAGGGGAGAAAAGAAAAAGAAGGGGGCGACCGGCCGGACGATTCAGGGGAAGGAGAAACGGGGCGGGCCTGTTGCGAGAGAGGCCAGGGGTGATGTGGGCCGACGGGCTAGCCCAATCGGGGGGAGAAGGAAGAAAGGAGGAGGGGAAAAGAAAAGGGAAAATAAGGGAGAAAAAAAGGGATTAAGGAAAATAATTAGGGAAGAAAATAATTAAAATGACTTATGGGGTGAGTTATAGTATTTTTGGTTGATAATTAATTTTTTTAGTAATTTAGCTTAATATATCTTATTATATTAGTTTAAAAAGGTAGCTTTTAGAAAAATATTGGTTTGAACCTTATTTAAATAAAATGAGTTGACAGAATAACAAATTATCTAGTTTAATTTATTCAATATTCACCTCTAAATTTTATATACTCAAAATCCACAAAACAATTAAATAAACTTAGGTAAAATACTCAACATAATTAAATTAGATAAGTTTAAGAGCTAATTTATCCTAAATAAATGAGGTTTATTAAATTATAGTATTTTTTAAATACAAATATACATAAAATAAAATACTAAATATTTATAAATTATTATTGGAAGATTTTATCTAAAATTTATTCAACGAAAATTATTTTGACACAATCCGAACACTTAAAATTAATAAAAAGCTATATAAAGAATTTCAGAAACATTTTCGGGAGAATTTACCAACGAACATAAAAATTTATATTATTTACGAAATATATTATAAGACCTCAAAAAATTATTTAAAAGTATATAATGAAATATTTAAGTCAAATTCTAATAAACCGAGACTAATTTAAATAATTTCTGAAATTAGTTTTCCGAAAATCAAAAAGTGTAAAACATAAGAAAATTAATTTCGGAAAGAACTTATTAAATAAATCTTTTAAATTTAAAAATTCCCAAAAATATTAACTATTTTCAAAAACGGATAAATTTAGAGTCGGAAATATTTTCTATGGATAAAATCAGTAAAATAAATTAAACTATTTAAACAGAAATTCTATAATTTAAATAATATATTTCGTTAACGAAATATAACTCCAAAATAAAGTCGTAATCACACGACAAAGTTATAATCTAAAACGAATCTAAAATATAAAAATCAAAATACGAGAAAGAAAGGGAATACATACTTTTAACCGAAAATCGAAATCATAAGAATATAATAAAATCATGGTTGTGAATGAATGCTTCGCAATGACCACGATTAATTAAATTCAAATATGAATTCGAAATCGTCGATAAATCCATAAAACGAATTGAAATTAAAATAATTAGATATTTGCATCAAATTACACTAATAAAATCATTAGGCTTAATAAAATTAGATTTAAAAAATACGGGGTATTACAGTTGGGCTGTAGTAGAAGGATGATTAGGACGGCGATGGGCCATTAGTGAAGGAGTGGCTAAAATGTGTGGATCTGTGGTAAGTGGAGTAGAAATGTGGAAGTGATGGAGCATATATGGGGATATGCCATCATCCAAAAAATCATAATCATGTTTATTTGACTCATGCACCTTTGCAAATGGAAAAATGCTCTCATCAAAAATTACATGCTGACAAATGATAATTTTATTATGTGAAAAATCATAACACTTATAGTCATGATGGTTAGAGTGATACCCTAAAAACACACATGGAGTCGAACGTGCTTGAAGCTTATTTATTTTATTAGAAGGGACAAGCGGAAAACACAAGCACCCAAAAACTCTAATGTGAGAGTAACAAGGATCTCTTTGGTAAAGAACTTTGAGAGGAGACTGGCAGGCTAATAGTTTACTTGGAAGAATATTGAGAAGATATGTTGCCATTTGCAATGCATGATGCCAAAAGGAAGGGGGCATTGAAGTATGATGAAGAAGAGTCCTAATGATATTATTAATGGAACAATTTTTTTGTTTAGCTTTACCATTTTTTGATGAACTATGAGGATAAGAAAGATAGAATAAAATGCCATTAGACTCACAAAATTGCCAAAAGAGGTGATTATCAAACTCTTGCCCATTATCACATTGAACATTTTTAATTTCACGTTCAAATTTAGTACGAATATGAGTTTTTAGTGTAGAAAAAATGGAAAATACTTGTGATTTTATGGAAATAGGGAATGTCCACAAATATTTGGAATAATCATTAAAAAAACACATATTAACGATGTCCCAAAGAAGTCAAAACGGGAGAAGTCCAAAGATCTCTATTAATGATATCAAAAGGCATAAAAGTGATAGAAGTTAAAGCTACAAAAGGTAACTTAATATGCTTTCCAAGTACACATGATTGACAGATAGGAGATTTAGATGGAATATGATAATTAATTAACTTATTTCGTCGAAGAGAATCTAAAATTGAAGCTCCCAGGTGACCCAAATGATCATGCCATAGAGAGGAAGCTAAAAGAGCAGAATGAAGAAGAACTGGATTTGGATTTGTGGTGGTGATGGGGTAAAGGTCACTCGAGCTATCACAACTCATTAGCCATGTCCTGGTCTGTAAATCATGCACAGAAAATCAAAACAAATCAAAGACCACAAACAAGTGATTATCAGTAGTAATTTTTTTTACCGACACTAAATTTTTAATGAGATTAGGAGCATGTAGGACAATATTTAATGACAAAGGTGGGTGGGGATGGGGTAAGGATGTCTAACCATAACCACGAATTGGAATGGATTGGCCACCAGTAACAGTAGTACCATTATTTTTGCTCAAATTAAAATAAGACGAGAGATTACCGTGCATGGCCGTTATATGGGATGATGCACCGGTGTCCATAAACCAGTTGGGATTGGGCTGAGATAGGGACATTGTGTGCACTGTGGACTCAATATCAGTTGGAGCCTACTGAGTTGTGCAGGCTTACTGTTGCTACTGTTGCTGCTACTGTGGAGGGCATGGGCCCAAAATGCTAGGCCCTCTTGCTGGCCCGGAGTGTCATGCCCAAGATTGGGTTGGGTATGGACAAGGAGGCATGGCCCATGGAGAAGATTGCAACCACGTCCACCAAGGGGGGCTGCTGCTGCACCTTCGTGCCACCATCGTTGGTCAGTCCTCCACCATGATTATTGTTGTGGCCACCATCATTCGGACCGCCACCACTAGAGTGATTTCCATCACCACCGCCGGTATATTTGTTGCGACTTTTGTGGATATTACAGTTTTTGGTGTGGTTTTTGGGAGGACGAGTAGCAGATGAGTCGTCTGAGTTCTTAAGAGCAACCACCATCGCCTCATCACCATCCGCAGCTGCTTACTTCAATGCCAACATAGAGCAAGCTTCATAAAAGGGTGTGAGAACCTTTTTGTGCTGAATAACTGAAGAAACACCCTAATAAGCAAAAGTGAAACCAACCACCATGTGTAAGACAAGACGGTGGTTTGAGACAGGAGCCCCAACATTCTTGAGTTGATCAGCAAGTGTCTTGAGGTGTCGGCAATAATTTGAGACATAGGAGAAATTGCACAAATAGGTGGTGTTGAATTCTTGTTCGAGAGAAATGGCACGAGAATGTTCATTGTCCTGAAATAAGTCACGCAACCTATCCCATAAGATCATGGTAGGAACATCAGCTTCAATGATGGTGGTCAAAAGGTCTGTGAAGATGGTGGAATAAATCCATTGAATGACTATGGCGTCCAAAGTGTCCCATAGATCCCGTTCTTCATCAGTAAGAGGAGACTGTGGCTTCATCGAACCATCTCTGTTCTTTGGAGGAATAATATGGTGAATAATTTTGTGAGAGCAATAATGAACCTTGAACAATTCCGCCCTATTGACATATTGAACGTTCTCCATCGCAAGGGTGATCGGGACATGGGTCATGATGTTAGACACGGCAAGAGCTAGATGGAAGGAAGATTTAGTGTCACCCATATCGATAGGAAGAAGAAGGGGACAAAGGAAAGGAGAAAAGAGACTTGATGAACAAGATGAGGAGAGTAAAAAGACAAAGAGAAGGTCTAGATGGTGGAGGAAGGAAGGAAGAAGATAATAAGCAGAGAAGGGCTGCGGAAGTGAAATAATATGAACCCTAGTCTCGTGATACCATGTAAGAATGTAATTCCCTCCCCTCGTATTATTGTTATTAAACACATACATATACAAGCTATTTTGTTGTTATCAAGCTAATGGTTAGGATATAATTTAGGATCCTAACAGCCGTATGTTGTATTATTATCCAACGTTGGACTTATATGTGAACAATACAAATTATAAGTTGTCGTGTCAGTTAAGCCCAAATAAAAATGATCGAATTAAGTTTAATTAAGTTGGGCCTAATGTATCTGATTGAGTGTGGACCAATATGTATAGAGATTGTGGGAGTCCTAGTTTGTTGATAGACCAAACTAGGATGACCCGATAGATAACCGATCAGTTATCTATATATATATATGGTCATGGTCTCTAGGTCACACGTGCTTCGCTCCAATTGATTCCCATCAGTCATTGGTAACTAGCGAGCACGTGCGAGATGTAGAAGACCATAGTACCGACCGTTCGGGTTTGATACGAGATTTGACGGTACCCGATAATTCTATCATTATTATGGATTCAGGTGTGCTTCCACAATATATTATATATATTAATCTTGATATATTAGCATTCGATTTTTTCGAATATATAGATTATATATTAATCTATCAATTGGTATTAGAGTCGTTTCTAAATTTATCAAGATTAAAAAAAACTGTTCATGCGATCAGTACTGTTCATTCGGTACTACTCATAATTGTTTATAATGTTCAAACCTTATGGATTCAGATAAAGAAGATTTTTTTTCTCCCTTTGTCGATACTATTCACTTTTTTCGTTACTGTTCAAGTTTTTTGACACAGTTCGGCACTATTTACTGTTCATCACTATTCACCTTTTAGGGCACTGTTCACCTTTGCTCCTCTTCTACTATTTTTTTTCTTTAGTACTGTTCAACTATTCTTTGGTCTTCGACCGTTTAGTTTCTTGCTATGTTCTCTAGTTTCCTTTAGTTTTCGTCAACAACCACCACTATATTTAGCATTGGCGGCATACGTGAGGAAGTAGAAAAGGGTTAGTGGCAGGCTGGAGGAAGGTGAAGAGATTAGAGGATGATTAGGGTTTTAATTTTTTAGGGTAATTTGGTAATTGAATTTTTTTTTACCTAATGCAGATCTTGGTGACAGAAGTTTGGGCTATTATTTGGACTTTGAATTTGGGCCTATTATTTGTTTTGTGTTATTATTTATTTAATAATATAAATAATACATAATTGACTTATTTAATTTTAATTGGATATTAAGTTTATTTTCTTTGATTCCAATTAAAATTTTATATGGGCCTATTTATGTGTGTTATTTGATATTTATGCAAATAAGGTTAGATTTGATATTGTTGCATATATTAAATCTAAATAAGGTTGGTCCTAATATTATAGGTCCAAATTTATGAAATAAAATTAAGGGATCAATTTATTTAAATGATTGGTTGTCTAATATTAATAGATAAATTGGTTGAAATAATACGTTGCCAAAGTGACATCTTTTATGAAAATTAGTTTATCGAACATATTGGATGTTTGTGCGTATGTCTATTCGTGGGGTTATTTAGTTGGCCCAAAGGAATGCAAATATCTGGCAGATTTTCATATGCACTTCCGGTAATAAATATGTGACGATTATTTGGTTGCCATGTGGATAATAATTCAATCCATATATGATCTTATTCTCTAATAGGTCTTATTGTCAGTATTTGATTATTGCAACAAGAATACCACTTGCAGTTAATATTAATATCCAAAGACTTGATATTAATGTTGCATCGGTTTCTTGTGATAGGATTACCAATATTTAAATTTATTGATTATTTTATTATGTGATTTTTTTGTGAGCATGAATATTTATTTATGTTTTATGTTTTCTGTACAACCATGTCTGCTACTACTATATCTGCCAACTTAAGCTCTATTCCCATGCTGAACGGGAATAACTTTAACGAATGGAAGGACAATATTACCATTGTCCTTGGCTGCATGGATTTGGATCATACACTTAGGCTTCTGAAATCCACTAATTTTACGGCTGAAAGTACGTCTGATGATAAGAGGAACTTTAAGAAGTGGGATCGGTCAAATTGCATGAGTCTAATGATCATTAAGCGCAGCATTCCAAAAGCCTTTAGGGGTGGGGTGTCTGAGGACATCACCAACACTAAGAATTTCCTTGCCGAAATTGAGAAACATTTTGCAAAAACGATAAGGCAGAAACAAGAACTCTTTTATAGCGCTTGATTTCGATGAAGTACAAAGGCAAAGGAAATATAAGGGAGTACATCATGGAGATGTCTAACATTGCTTCGCAACTGAAGGTGCTAAAACTTGAGTTATCAGATGATTTGCTCGTGCACTTAGTGTTGTTTTCACTTCCTACACAATTCAGTCACTTTAATGTCAGTTACCACTACCAAAAGGAGAAATGGACTCTTAATGAGCTCATTTCATATTTTGTACAAGAGGAGGAAAGCTTGAAGCATGATAGGAGTGAGTGTGCTCACTTGGCCAGTACCTCTAAGGGCAAGGGCAATAAAAGAAAGGATGAAGCTGCTCCTAAGAGTCTGGTACAAAAGAAACAACATAAGGAAAATGACAGCTGCTTCTTTTTCAACAAGACTGGACATGTGAAGAAGGATTGTCCTAAATACCACTCTTAGCGTGCGAAGAAAGGTACAATTCTTACTTTGGTCTATTCAGAGCTTAATTTAGCTTCAGTACCAAGAAAAACTTGGTGGTTGGATTCTGGTGCTACTACTGACATAAATGTTTCTATGTAGGGTTGCCTGAAATGCCGAGAGGCAAGTGATGGTAAAAGATACATCTATGTGGGAGATGGCAAGGCAGCATCAGTTGAAGCGATTGACACTTCTAGGTTATTGTTAGAAACTGGTTTTTATTTGGATTTGAAAGACACTTTTGTTGTACCGTCTTTTAGATGGAATTTGGTTTCCATTTCCTTATTGGACATGTCTGGTTATTTTTGTTCATTTAGAAATAATAAATTTAGTTTTTTTATTAAATTCAAACATTATTGGCATTGGTTCATTATGCGCTTACGATAACTTATATATGCTTGATGTCATCACTTCATATCATGAAACCTTGCACATGGAATCACATGGTACTAAACGCAAATTAAATAAGGAAAATTCATCGTCATTATAACATAAGCGCTTAGGTCATATCTCAAAAGCTAGAATTGAGAGGATTGTGTCTGATGGCATTCTTGATTCCCTTGACTTTGCGGACTTGAACACTTGTGTTAATTGTGTTAAGGGAAAATAGACCAAAACTAAGAGAACAAGTGCAAATAGATCTTCAGAGTTCTTAGAGTTGATTCACACAGATATCTGTGGACCGTTCCCTACAGCTTCTTGGAATGGTCAACAGTATTTTATATCATTCATAGATGACTACTCACGTTATGGGTACCTGTATCTCATTCATGAGAAATCACAGTTACTGGATGTGTTAAAATCATTTAAGGTTGAGGTTGAGAATCAACTCAACAAACGAATTAGGTGCGTTAGATCTGACCGTGGTGGTGAGTACTATGGAAGATATGCCGGTTCAGCTGAATAATGTCTAGGACCATTCGCTAGATTCCTAGAGGAGTGCGGTATCGTCCCACAGTACACCATGCCGAGATCTCCTAGAATGAATGGTGTAGCTGAAAGACGAAACAGAACTCTTAAGGATATGGTGAGGAGTATGATTAGTCATTCTACCTTACCGGAATCACTCTAGGAAGAAGCACTAAAGACAGCAGCTTACATTCTAAATAGAGTACCAACTAAAGCAGCTACTAAAACACCTTATGAGCTTTGGACAGGCAAAAAGCCTAGTTTAAAGCACTTTTATATTTGGGGATGTCCAGCTGAGGCAAGGCCTTATAGACCACATTAAAAGTCATTGGACTCCAAAATTATTAGTAGTTACTTTATTGGTTATGTTGAGTGATCTAGGGGCTATAAGTTTTATAATCCCACACTTAAGTCGATTTTCGTGATGGGAACTGCCACATTTTTTGAGGATGTTGAGCTTGGGGGGAGAAATGAAGATAGAGATATTGTCTTTGAGAAGGAATCAGTCACTATTCCTACTATTGTCTCTGACGATGTGTAAGTTTCCGCACTTGTCATCGATCATGAGGTAAATCGGGAACCTCAACAAGAAAATGTAGAACAACCACCCATTCAGAATGAAGTGATTGTTCCAAAAAGACAATCTCAAAAACCTCAAGAACTAAGGAGATCCACTAGAGAAAGGAGAAGTGCTATTCCGGATGATTACATTGTATTTCTTCTAGAGCATGAGGTTGGCATTGGTGTGATGGAAGATGATCCGATCAATTTCCGTCAAGCCATGGAAAGTTCAAATTATCAAAGATAAATTGATGCTATGAATGAGGAAATAAAGTCCATGATGGACAATGACATATGGGATCTTGTCCCATTGCCTGGAGAAAAGAAACCCATTGGTTGCAAATGGATATTTAAGACTAAGAGGGATTCAAAAGGCAATGTAGAAAGATTTAAGGCACGTCTAGTTGCTAAGGGCTTTACATAAAAGGAGGGAGAAGATTTCAAAGAGACATTGTAACACCCCAAAATTCACTATTTTTTTTAAAGCGGAAGTAATTAAAATACTTAGTTTAAAACCCATGAATTCTGGAGATGTTACCGCCACACTTAGTACCAAACCAGTTCTCTCCGACCGTTTCAATACCAAGTGTTAAGGCTAAAAAGATTAATATAAAACTTAAACCAAGATTTCATAAAATGAATTAAAGAGATAACAACTTAGAAATCAGAGTACGTGTAACAAATTATAATTAATAATCACATCGAGATATAATTGTACAACTGTTAAAAGGTCCATCTCAAATACTGAATACAAAGTAATAAATCATAAAAGATAACTCCGATACAAAGAGAATTAGTAGAAGCGAAATAAAATAACAAGAAGAGTAAAAACAGCCACGACCCTCTCGAACCTTGAGCCAAAACATGCTCAACACTTAACCCTGCCATATATCTCGCCCACTTGTACAAAGTCAGAAGGGCATTCTACTCATTGGAATGAGCAACACCCATGAAAAGGGTGATAAGTACACTACGTACTGAGTAAGGTAACCGAGCACTAAGGCTAACACATAAGCACATAGAATCATACAAAATAATACTCAACTTACATTTTCAAACCCACACATATAGTACATAAGGTCATGAAGAAATTATATCACTTATAAATGATCAAGGCCACACATAAAGTACATACTTATTCCAGATTAATTACTTAATTAATCTTTTTATCGGAAGTCGATGCACACCATGCCTTTTATCAAATCCATGTAAGTGCAGGAGCACCCCACTATTTTAGCCGGTAGGCCAGTCATTTGCGGGACAAAGTCCACACCACTATTATTCGCCGATGGATCGGTCACTTGCGGGACAATAGTCCACACCACTATTCCTTACCAGTGGATTGGCTGGTTCCTGTGTCACATGGTGTTCCACTGTAAGTAATTAGTATCTTTTAAGTGTATTTAGCAAACTCTGGTTTGTGTTTATTGAGCTCAAGTCACCCCCTATTATTGCTGGTAGGCCGGTCACTTGCGGGACAAAGTCCACACCACCATTATTCGCCAATGGATCGGTCACTTATAGGGTAAAACCCTAACCACTATTCCTAACCATTGGATCGGCTAGACCCAACTTAATAATCTTTCATTTTAAGTGATTAGTGTCTTATATCTTATTCAAAGGCTTTCACCATGGACATGCACAAATCATTCTCATTATACTTCACACATCACAAATCATAAAATTGCACCGTCATAATTACACTTTAATCACCAAATACACATGATAATACGAAAATTCTAAGCAACCACAACAAACCCTAATTGTCCACACAAACCCTAGTTCGGTCTCCTACAGACCCTTATATAATCTCCACATAATGTTCAAACACCCAAATAACACTTACATTACCTTCCTTATATCCCAAATCAACCTTTCATACTTAAATTTCACTCCCATGCAAACTTTACACATCCCACCATGCAAACCCTAATACCACTATACAACCATTAATACCACCATGCAACCATTAATACAACCATGCAAACCCCAATATCACCATGAAAACCCTAATACCACCATACAAACCCTAAATTCTTTCATACAAAATCCAATATTCCATCATACAAAACCCTAAATTCAATCTATAAATTAGATTCTCCCATATAACACCATTAATTAGATTCTCCCATATAAACCATAAATTAGATTCTCCCATATAAAATCATAAATTAACTATCTCCTACAAAACCATGGATTAAATTCTCCCACACAAAACCCTAAATTTTTCATTTTATTCTTCCACTCATTAATCATTAAAATACCTAGGTCAACTCACACCCCTTGGCTAACTTCTTTCCCCCATTATCCTTTTTCATCATTTCTCCCACACAAACCACCTCAACATCCTCACATGCATGTCTTATAGGGTCACAACACATATCATCACATATACAATATTTCATCACATATAGTACACATGCCATACAAAAACATACTTCAACTCCACGTTATACCAAATACGAAATAATTAATAATGATAAACATAGGATACATAACATGTGAAGCACATAACACATATAAGCACACAAAAGGCCTTAGCACCCCTTACCTAAAACGACACTGATCTTGGAGCACGCTCCTACGCCTCCTTAGGGCTTTGACTGGTTTTACCTATTATGAGAGAAAAGCTAAAATTAGACTCCCTCCTATCAAAAATACTATTAATCACTAACTTAATACAGGATTAGGATTTTGATACAATATTAAAATAATAATAGCAAAAATACCAAAATAATATCAATATTAATATTAATAAGAATAATAAAAATAGTAACAATAATAATAAAAAGGACATTACTCAAAAACATAGTGAAATAAGGGCTTTAGGCCCTTTACTAAAATAATAATAATAATAATATTACTAAAATAAATAACCAAATTTAGTAATAATAATAATGATAAAGGTTGTAATAATATTACAAAATAATAATAACCATAATGGTAATAATAGTAATGATAATGATTAAAGATAAAAAGAAGTAGGGTTTTCACCCTACATTGAATAATAATAACTTAATAAATAATAATAATAACATTAATAAGAATAAATACTAAGAATAAATACTAAGAATAATAAAAATACTAATAACCCTAATAATAATAAGACATGATATTTATAATAGTACTACTAAAATTTAAAATAAGTACAATAGGGTTTCAGCCCTATATAAAATAATAATACTAACACTTGAAAATAATAATAATGATAGTAATAACAACAACAACAACAACAACAATGACAATAATAACATTATTAACAACACTAATGGTAAATTAGTTGTATTAATAATAATGGAATAAGAATAATAGAAATTTGAAATAGGAAATGATAATAATAATTATACTTATAACATATTAATATTAATAATAGTAATAATAAGGGTAATAGTGCTAAAATCGAATTAAAAATTACAATAAGGCTTCAGCCCTCAACAGAATATTAATAAAAACATTAATATTAATAACAATAATAATACATATTAAAAATGGAAATAATAATAGTAATAGTATTTATATTATAATAAATGAAATAAAATAATTTAAGGCTTGTAAAAATAGGGAAAAGGGCTGAGAGGGTCTAGGGTTCAACCTTAGGCCGGTGGGGATAGGCGGCACCGGCGGTGGTGCACGACGGCGGCGGCGGCTGGAAAAAGAGAAGAACAAGGGAAAAGTTGAAAGCTAGGAAAAAGATAGGGAGACTGGAGGTGGAAGTTGGTTTGTTTAAGAATGCTTAGAGGGAGAGGAGTAGAATGGAGGTGGCGGCACAGCCAAAGGTGGCGGCGTACGGTGGTAGTGGTGGTGGCCGAATGGAGAAGAAGGAGAGAAAGAGAGGAGGAGAGGGAGGAAGAGGGAAAGAAGGGTAGGGGAAGGTATAGGGTGGTCTGCAGAATAATTTGAGAGGTAAAAGAAGTGGCGGAAGTGGCAAAGGAGGTGGCTAATGGTGGTTTGAAGGGCGGCGGTGGCAGAAAATGGTTTGGTTGAGGAGAGAACTTTGTACAGCTGGGGTGGCTCGTGTAGGAAGAATCAAGGGAGGAGGAAGGAATAGTTAGTTAGGGGGCGGTGCAAGGAATGCAAGGGTGCCCAGAAAGGGCGACGGTGTTGGCCGAAGGCGGCGGAATAGGTGTCTGAAGGGGCGGCGGTGGAAAGGTTGGGTTTCAGGGAGAAACTCGATTGTAGACTGGGTAGGGGGTATTTATAGGAGGAAAAGGGTGGGTTAGGTCAAAGGGGGAGAACGGGAGGATCGGTAGGTCAGTTGGGCTCGCCGGCGGCGACAGTTGCCAGCAAAATTAAAAAAAAACGTGGCAGGCAGTTGGTTGGGAAAAGGGAAACGTGCGAGGAGAGGGGAATGGGTAGGTAGGTGTGGTCGATGAGTCGACGTGGAAGAGAGGGGGAGAAAATGGGCAGCGAACGTGCGTAGTCGCTGGCAGAATTTTCGGCTGGGGAAGAAGAAAGAAGGAGGAGGAAGAAAGGTGGGCTGGACCGACGGTTCGGGGGAAAGAAAAGAAGGAAAATAAAAGGGAGGAGACCGGCCGGGTGCGATGGGCTAATTTTTTTTTTAAAACTAAATGATGCGTCTTTAGGGAAACAGCAACGAAGCGCATCGTAGAGCTCTAGGTCGTCGAAGGAAAGGAGAAAAGGAAGGATTGAGCCGCGCTCTAGGCCCAATCGGGAGAAGAGAAAAAGAAAAAGAAAGAAAAGAAAGAAAAAGGAGGAAATAAAAAGAAAAAGGAAAAAAAGGAAAAAGAAAAATAGTGGGTTGGGTTAATTAAATTAAATAGAATATTTGGGATATTTAAAAATAATAATATTTAAATCCCTTTTTAGGCTAAATTAGGATTTTAAAAAGATTTTCCATAAATTCCATTTTAATTAGCAAAACACCATAATTTTCTCCAATTAAATTATTTATAAAATTCCTATTAATTTAAAACTATTTTATCCTTCTTATTTTAAATAAAATAATTTATTTAATTAATTTTTAAAATAAAATCCTTAATTAGCTAAAATACCCAAATTTTCTCTAATTAAACTACTTATAAATTTCTTCTAAATTTGTCCTATTTAATTTCCTTTTTATTTTAATAAAAATAACTTATTTAATTAATTTTCATAATAAAATATTATTTAATAATAAATAATAAAATTAGAATTTTTGGGGCATTTCAGACATTCTCTCCGGTCTCTTCTAAGGACTCCTTGAGGGTAATTATGACATTAGTGGCACATTTTAATCTTGAGTTACATCAGATGGATGTAAAGACCACATTTCTCAATGGTGACATTGAGGAGGCAATCTATATGGTGCAACAAGAAAACTTTATGTCCGGAGACCCAAAGAATATGTCTTGCAAACTTAAAAAAACTATCTATGGGCTCAAATAAGCGTATTGACAATGGTATTTTAAATTTCATCAAGTGATCACCTCTTTTGGCTTTGAGATGAATTTGGTTGATGAATGTGTATACCATAAGTTTTGTGGGAGTAAGTACATGTTTATGGTTTTATATGTTGATGACATATTGCTAGCAAGCAATGACATAGGTTTGTTGCACGAGATTATGAGATTTCTAGCTAAGAATTTTGAGATGAAAGATCTTGGTAATGCATCTTTTGTATTGGGCATAGAGATATACTGGGATCGTTCTCGAGGTATCCTAGAGCTGTTACAAAAAGCCTATGTTGTAAGGATTCTCAAACGATATGCAATGCATAATTGCAACCCAGGAAATACCCCTTTCGCTAAGGGAGATAAGTTTAGTCTCAGTCAATGCCCTAAAAATGGCTATGAAAGGAGGGAAATGCAAAATGTTCCCAAAGCTTTAGCTGTGAGAAGTCTTATGCATGCTCAAGTATGTACGCGTCCGAATATTGCGTACATCACTGGGATGTTGGGTAGATATATGAGCAATCCAGGACTTGACCATTGGACATCAGCCAAATGAGTCATGCGGTACTTACAAAAAACAAAAGATTACATGCTCACATATCGGACGTCAAGCAAGCTTGAGATCGTAGGATACACTGACTCCGACTTTGCTGGATGCCAAGATAGTATGAAATCCACATTATGTTTTGTTTTTCTGATGGCTGGAGGAGCTGTGTCTTGGAAGATTTCCAAACAGACAGCTGTGGCCTCTTCCATCATGGCAACAGAGTTTGTGGCATGATATGAGGCTTCTAATTATGGTATATGGCTGTGAAATTTTGGCACAAGGCTGCGTATAGTTCATGGTATTGAAAGACCACTCAAGTCGTTGTGTGACAATAAGGCTGCAATTCAGTATTCTAACAACAACCTAAGTTCTACGAAATCAAAGAGTATCGATATCAAGTTCTTAGTTGTTAAAGAAAAGGTTCAGAAAGGAGAATTGTCTATAGAGCATATCAGTACAAACTTCATGATTGCGGATCCATTTACTAAGGCCTTACCACCCAAGCAGTTTCTCGAGCATGTAGCTCGTATGGGTGTTATATCAGCTAATGATCTTTAGTTTCAGTGGGAGTTTGTCATTTTAGTTACTCTATGTATAGACTCTTTGGTTTTACTTATGGATATTTTGACCATATGTTTTTTCCAGAAATAAAGTTGCAGTTTATTTCCTTTTTATCTTTTTGGTATGGTTTGATCTCACTAAATTTTTAAGGTGGATTAGTTGGAAATAGGCATGTTAGGATCACATTACATGATATTTCCATGCTACACATCCACATCTTGATCTATGTTATTCAGTCGTGTCAACATATGTGATCATTGAGGATTTAGTTACGTAGAGATGTGACGAAAGTCACTTTGATCCTATGTTGATTTGATTGATGGACCGGATTGGTTAAAGATACATTTCATAACGACAACAAATTTGAGCTCATTTGGTTATATTACAATTGGTAACGTTGCACATATAGCCCAAGTGGGAGATTGTTGGATTATTATCCAACGTTGAGCTTATATGTGAACAATACAAATTGTAAGTTATCGTATCGGTTAAGCCCAAATAAAAGTGATCGAATTAAGTTTAATTAAGTTGGGCCTAATGTTTCTGATTGGATGTGGACCCATATGTGTAGAGACCGTGAGAGTCTTAGATTGTTGATGGACCGAACTAGGATAACCCGATAGATAACAGATCAGTTATCTATCTATCTATATATATATATATATATATAGTCATGGTCCCTAGGTCACATGTACTTCGCTCCAATTGATTTCCATCAGTCATTGGTAACTAGCGAGCACGTGCGAGATCTAGAAGACCATAGTACCGACTGTTTGGATTTGATACAAGATTCGACGGTATCCGATAATTCTATCATTATTATTAATTCAGGTGCGCTTCCGCAATATATTATATATATTAATCTTGATAGATTAGCATTTGATATTGTCGAATATATAGATTATATATTAATCTATCATCATAAACCAAGATTATAGGCTATAATAAAGGCAAATAATATTAATAAAATATCTACAATATTTTTATAATCTATCAAATACTATTAAGTGAAAGAGAAAGAGAATCAAAGAAAAAAAAAACAAAAGGTAAGTAAGGTATAGGAGAAAAAGAACGAGGAGCAGAGAAAGGGAAAGGTAAGTGACAAGGTCAGTATTTGTCAGAGTAATTGACGGGGTATTATTGTAGTTGGTCCATACTTTTTTCATACAATAATGATATAATTTTACATATAACTATAGCGTGAAGGACTTACGCAAAGAAGGTACTGAAGCATGAGATGTTCATGCAATCAAGACGTCGCAATATACGTGACTAACATACATAAGTTGAAAACAATGTTAGATCATTTTATAATTTAGTGTAAAGATGAGTCTAATAATATATTAATACAACTCAATTTTGTCGCATGGTAATTATATTGTTCTTCAAATGTCTCCCCGTTATAACTTTTCAGTAAAGAAATGACCGGTAAACAATATAGCCCAAAATTCAAGCCCATGAACTTTTCGCTCATATCTCGCTTGCTACTACTGTCAGGAAGCTAGTAGCTACCGTTGTTCCGCTTTTGCGTCGTCGTCTTCCACTCCAGTCGACGCCCTATCTTCTTCTTCTTCGCAGTTCGCCTCCTCCACGGTCTGTTGGCTAAAACCCCTTCTCAACATAATACCTCAGTTATTTCTAAATCTTGTCCGGCGGGAAGATCCAGAAGAGAGGAGAGCGACATAAACCATGAATCCAACCCTTCTCTCTCCTTCTCCATCTGCTCCTCCTTCCAAAGCCCCATATCTCTTCACCGACTTCATACACTCTACTACCCTCCATTACAGACCTACCTCCGTAACTTCTATCGCTAAAAGACGCCACTACCGTGTCTCAACTACTGCTTGTTCTTCCGACAAACAGCAAACTGCTCCAACCACCTCCCTAGAATTATTCGGGGGCAAGAGGGAATTAACTGGTATTCAATCGTTGGTCGATAGCTTGTCGCCACCTGTTAGATTAGCGAGCTCAGTTGTTATCGTTGCTGGAGCTCTGGCTGCCGGTTACGGTTTAGGTTCTAAAATTGGGGCTAGTAGGAATGCTGGGATTGGAGGTGCAATTGCGCTCGGTGCAGTAGGTGGGGCTGCTGTATATGCGATGAATTCTTGCGTTCCGGATTTAGCTGTTGCGAATTTACACAATTTTGTTGCGGAATGCGACGATCCTACTGCGATAAAGAAAGAGGATATTGAAGGAATTGCCAATAAGTAATATTTCTTGTTCATTATTTACTTATTGATATGTTTCTGCTTCGCAAAGTAGGATGATGACATCTTTTGAATAGTATGGTTTTAAGTATGGTTTCATGGTAAATTGATTGACCCGTGACCAGGCTTTCATAAACTTTGTCTGTGCTCTCCTGCACTCATCTTGATGGGAAGTAAATTGGTTGTTTACATGACTTGTAATATGGTTGTTGTTGTTATCATCATCATCATTTTCATCCTGAATGTAACTCATCTAGTCTAGTTTGTTGAGTCAAAGACATATCGAGTGAAAATTTGAGGGGACTTCTGACTGAGTTTAAAACTAAAGATAAACTTAAGATAGATGCTACCCGCCGGAACGTACTCGGTGTTGTGTCGAGCAAGGGAGTTCTGCATTTTTGGCGTTTGTTCAAAATATATGTTCTTTGTGCTGTAAACGGGACAAAAGATGAAAAACTGAGTGAGAAACAAGGCTTATGTAACGCTCTGTGAGCTCTTTCCTTGATGTTAATCTTTGATGCCATGTCTTTCATGCAGATATGGTGTTAACAAACAAGATGAGGCATTCAACCTGGAGCTGTGTAACCTGTATTGCAGGTTAGTGAACTATGTCTAGTTTGTTTTGTATGGCGGATGGTGAAAATATTTTTTAAGAATGGTTGGCTCTTAACAATTTTTGTTTCTTTTCTACCCGGGCTTCCAGATTTGTTGAATCAGTCTTGCCCCCTGCTAATGAAGACCTCAAGGGTGATGAAGTTGAAACTATTATCAAGTTTAAAAATGCTCTGGGCATTGATGATCCCGAAGCTGCTAATATGCATGTTGAGGTATCTTAAGTCGTCCGTTGACATACTTTACTAACCTTATCATTCTTTTCCTACAATTGAATATGCTTTATTTTATGATATTTTTGCTCTAGATTGGTCGGCGTATTTACAGGCAAAGGCTTGAAACTGGAGATCGTGATGAGGATGCAGATCAGCGTCGGGTAGGATAGGTTCATTTGGGTTTGATATCTTTAAAGCTATTATGTGGTATTAAGATGATTAGCTTGACTAATTCTAATTAGCTTCAGAGCAGGCATTTCAGAAGCTAGTTTACATCTCCACTCTTGTTTTTGGGGATGCTTCAGCATTCCTTTTGCCATGGAAGCGTGTTTTAAGAGTTAGTGATGCTCAGGTATGCCCATTTACGTAGTTCAAATTAAAAAAAAAGAATGCTGTTGCATTGTTCCATCTTAGGCTGAGATTTCTTGTAGCAACATACTTTGGAGTTTCTTGTTTGGTGTGTTTCTATGTTGCAAGGCTGATAAGTCTTTCACTTTAGGTTGAGGTTGCAGTTCGTGATAATGCCCAGAGGTTGTATGCTCGCAAGCTGAAATCAATTGGTAGAGGTTTGTATTGTCTTTTCCAACAAACTGATTGTTTTTGTCATTTAAATGATTAGAGCCATAAAATTGAAAAAAAAAACAAACAAACTATTTCTTGCTTTCAAACGAGCAAGGCAAACATGCTTCATCTGATTACTATGAACACACAGCATTATGATAAGTTCAGAGATGAAATGTTGGTGACAGAAGGGAAAATCCTCTCGTATTAGCAATAGAAACAGACTGCTCCGGGTTATATGAGGACCTGGCGCCTCCCACTCAGACTATTTCTGCCTGCCTTCCCCTCTTCCCCCTGATCACCTATATACCGCCAATACCTCCCCCTAACAGACGTATACATAACTGCCTGGTAAAATAAGAAAGGATAATGGAAATAGAGAGAATATGATATCCCCCCCCCCCAACTGACTCTAACGGACTCTTAGGGAATAGAAAATAATATAAATTACAATGACTCAGCTCTTAAGAGACTCAGCTGGTGCCTGTCAAAGCTCCTCCCTATGTGCTCCCACACGCCCACTTCATTTAGCATTATTCTTCCTTGTCACATAGGTATATTTAATTAGGTGCTTATCACATTACTTCTTGGACCCATCCTTCTTGAGATTACATTATTCCTTTACTCACTGCAATAGGGTTGCTGTCATTCATTACGTATCTTTATGAAATAAAAAGGTGTTGCTTGGTTAAGCATGTGATGATTGCTATTTATTTTCAGATCTAAATGTAAATCAGCTTATTGACCTGAGAGATAGCCAAGTTTCATTCAGACTATCTGATGAGGTATTTTCTTTTTCCTTTCAACTTTTCATACAATGTTCCCATTAGACATATTTATGCAGTTGAATTTGTTGCTTGCAGCTTGCTGCAGACATGTTTAGGGTGCACACCAGAAAACTAGTGGAGGAAAACATTTCAGCAGCTCTTGAAGTACTGAAGTCCCGGACAAGAGCTGTGTATGAAATCTGTTCAGTTTACTTGGTTTAAGCTAACTGCATTTTTTGATATAATGACGAGATTAAATTCTCCTCTCTTTCACTCCCTATCCATAATATTAGAAATCTTCATATGTATTACTAAATAGATATTGATATCAGCAGGGGGGTCAAACCGGTTGTGGTGGAGCTTGAGAAGATATTATCCTTTAATGATCTGCTCATTTCATTGAGAGATCATCCAGATGCTAGTAGATTTGCCCGTGGAATTGGGCCAGTTTCTCTAGTAGGTATATTACTAAATTATTTGCTATCCTGTTTTTAGTGTCTGCACGTTCTAGCTGTAAATGTTGCTTGATTTGTAGATACGGTCTACTTGCCTCTGCACCATAGGGTTGTAGTCTTGGCCAAAAGTATAAAAGAGATCTAGCTTCACATGGATAAACCTCCTTCCATAGGTCCCATAGGATGAGAAGAATTAGGAGTATCAGCTAGAGTATTATATTTGATATTATTCTTATTATTATCTTATTGCATACGGTTTTATTAAGATTTGATATTGTTCGGATTTTATTCTACTACAGCAGGTTTTAGTAATAGGTTGGCCTATATATGTGGCCTTAGGTTGTACTTTTCGATTCAGAGTTGCATTGAATAAAAGTAGTGGTTTTGTATCTACATCAATTTGGTATCAGACTCCAAATTAAAAAAATGAATTGAGAACTACACAAACGGCTGTCAAAATCACACAGAGAGCAGACTCAAACCCTAATCCTAATTCTCTGGCAGCCCCCACCACCACCATTGACCCATTGCCGCCACTTGAAACTCTCCACAACAGCCTTTGCGCACCTCAGTACCTTCTTGGCCATGGTTGCCGAAAGCAGATTCACAAAGATCAAAGCCTCTATTTTGATATCTGCTGCCGCTCCACTCAATTGCAGTCACCTCCTTCTGTGGTTAATGCACAACATTGCTGTTTGTGATTTTTATTTATTTATTTAATTTTAATTTTAATTTTTATGTTTTCTTCATTTGTGTCCAGCATTTTGGAATTTCCACAATCCACCTTGCTTTGTCGATACTACGCAACACCACTCTGTAATCTCGAGCATCCGTCGTGTCTTCTTTAGCCAGAACTTCCTGCTGAATCAATTTTTTATTTTTATTTTTGTTTCAGTCAAAGAGAAGCACAGACCAAACAACACTATTCAATTTAGCCTCATTGCTTTGGTTTATCCCCCCCCCCCCAAAACAAAAGGATGAAAATATAAATGAAAGAGAATAGAGGCTGATTTCAAAAATTGGTCAAAACAGAAAATTGATCTAGGGAAAAGGAAAAAGTTTATTAATTTATTTTCATGTTACCATTTCTAGGAATGAAGATTTTTAGGCTTTATATCCAAATGAAGCTACCAATGCTAGGATTGATGCAATTGAGCAGGCTCATGATACTTAGTTTAAGGCATCTCAAGAGGAGCTTCAAGAGTCAGCTTCCATTATCCGGGGCCAAGTGAAGCAAAAGGGTCCTAAGGTGCATGGTCCTATTACTTTGGCTATTAGAGCATCTTAGTTCAGGCTACTTATCGTACACAACCTCCTATTAGCCTTTTGAGGAAGATCTAGAAAATTTGTTAATGGGGCGTTGGAAATGTGTTTACTTATTGAAGGGTTTAGAATGAGGAGAAAGCTGTGATGGCTGCTACTTGCTTCATAAGCTATGCTAATTTTTGGTGGATTAACCTCAACCACTAGCACCACTTTTATCTAGTTGATTTAGTGTTTTGAGTGGGATTGGCTACACCCATCTAGTATGAGCAGGATTCATATTCTCGGTTTTGCAAGTTATCAATGAAAATCGTGATGTTGATCATTATACTTGTGAATTTTAAAAGCCTATCTGCAAACCATGCTTTTGAAGAAGATCTAAACCAGCTTGTTATTTGATATATTGGTGGTCTTTGCAAAGGCATTGAGTATGAGCTCAAAGGTTGAAGTTTCTGCTTTGTTGATTATTCCGGCTCTTTTGCTCGTGGTGAGGAAAGAAGACTTGCTTTTGGGAGCAATACTGTAGAAAGGTTTATAGTAGATCAACCAGTCACCTAAGTCTTTTCCAAGGCTAGCAATTCTAAGTTAAATGCTTCAAACTTGTCATCTCCACAAGAACTGTCCAAAAATCAAGGCATTTGCCATTGCTTTTTTGGTTAGTCTAGGTCCTTGGAGATTATGTTACAAGTAATATCTCCCAAGAAGCTTGAAGATTTTGTGGACCCATTTGAGTATTTAGGGGGATGAAGATGAAGATTTAGGTTTGGGCAATCGTTGTTCTCTTGTTATAGGGGTGTACACCGATTCAAAATCAAACCGAACAGACTTGGACCAAAACCTGATTAAAGACCAAATTTTTTTGAAGTAGGGACCAGACCTCATACTGGATCGGACCAGAGAGGATTGAAAATAATAAATAATATATATTTTATATTAAAAATATGTATTTTTTGGGTAAAATATTAAAGAGATTTTGGGGTCAGACCGGAAGATTGGACCGGACAGAACTAAAACTGGTTAAGAACCAAATTTTTTTTTTATGTTGAGACTGGAACCTGGAATGGAGGCTAGAATACCAGTCCGGTCTTGGATTGGAACCTGGAATAACCGATCGGTTGGGATAGGATGTTGAATACCCCTACTTGTTGGGTCAAAGTTTGAGGATGAAATTTTCTCTAGCGGTGAGACTGTGAGAATGATGCATCTATGTACTTTTGCAATATAGGGCTTGTAGTCTTAGCTCAAATTATGAAAGAGGAGGTCTAGGTCTACATGGATTCACCTCCTTCCTTATGTTCTGCTGGAAGATTTAGGAGTATCTGCAAGAATATTATACTTGATGTTATTTGTATCATATCGTATTGCATTTGAGTTTATCATGATTTGATGTTCTTTGGATTTTATTCTATTACATTAGGTTTTAGTTATTGGTTGACTTATATATATAGCCTGAGAGTGTTCTTTTCAATTGAGAGTTGAATTGATTAACTGTTAGAGTGTGGTTTTGTGTGAAAATCTGAGGCCAAGGTTTAGCCCTACATCATTTGTGACATTCATAATATTTGGCATAATGTTCTTCAGGTGGTGAGTATGACAGTGATCGGAAGATCGATGACCTGAAGCTGCTGTACAGAGCCTATGCCGCTGATTCACTATCTTCTGGTATTATGGAAGAAAATAAGGTAGATGCCTTTTCCTCCCATGCATCTTATGTAATTTTGTTGACTTAGGTATATGGAGTCTTATACTCTTATTTACATATTAATCTGGCTACTTATGCTTTTAAACTCATTGTTTCCTGTTGTGCATTCTCAACTCTTGATCTGCATTAATTTGTGCTTAATTGGGTCATCCCTCTCTAGGTTGCCTCATTGAACCAGTTGAGGAATATATTTGGCTTGGGAAAACGAGAGGCAGAGGCCATCACAATGGATGTCACCTCAAAGGTTTATCTCAAACAACTGACAGAAGCTATATCTGGTGGTGATCTGGAGGCAGCAGATAGCAAAGCAGCATTCCTACAGAATCTTTGTGATCGGTTACGGTTTGACCCACAAAAGGCTAGTGAGATTCATGAAGGTAAGATCTGGATGCCAATTGTACAGATTACCCTTGGCACTCCATCCCTCCCCTGTTCTGATTACTTCTGTGAAAACATGGAATTTAGACATGAGTGAATGGTCTTGTGACCTTCAAGTTTTTGGTTATTCAATGAAAATGTGCCGACTGTACTTAAGATTGCTATTTTTGCCAAAAAAATTATCTTCAGTTTAGGTTACATTGCAATGTTTTGTGGTAGAAGTATGCATGCATTATACTTATGTCCGTTCAATTGGCTGAATACTTACCCACTATGTTGCATGGGGATGCTGGGTCTCTGCCATTGTGTCCATAATTGTGAGCATTGGAAAAGCCATATGAATGTACTGTGAAATCCTGTAACATTTCAGGGGAAAAATTAAGAAACTTATTGGAAACATGAAGGATAAAGCCTTGTTTAAAGCTGTACATCCTTCACACTCATCTCACACCTCTCTTCTGGCACTTCTCTAGCTTTGCTGACATCACTGTAGTGGTTGTGCTGCCTCAAGGTTGCGGTGGTCTGTTGTGCCTTTGGCAAATTCAAGAGGCAGCTCCCTGCTTCTATTGTATATCCTCATCTTTGTTGCATACTTAATCTCCGTCCTCTATGTTTAGCGGGGATGGCAGGTTGAATGTGAAACCTTGGGTTCTAACTCCAGTTTATGCTATCAGCTCTCTCTGTTTAGCGTCTTTTATCTGTTAGATCTTCACTTAAGTATCTAATTTGGTGGCTCCCGTACTTGACTGAAGTATTGCCATTGTTCAATGCTAAATTTGTGTATAGTTCTTTTAAATAATGGTTAGTCATGATCTGGTGTTGATATTTCAGTTTATACATATGATTCAAGAAAAGTATTTATGATTGTATAAATTTACTTCCTTTTCATCGTTATTGAACTTGCGTCCCCATTGTTTTTTAGGATTGGCATATTGCCATTTCCACACCATTATTCCCATCAAGTTAGGTATCCATTGTGCATACCATTATTCCATTAAGATTTGTATATATTTTTTCATAATATTGAAAACAGGAATTAGCAGTCATGAAGGGACTCAGGTTTTGCTTATGTGTAATTTTCTTCATAGTTGATGGTTCTCCCTCATACAATT
This sequence comes from Tamarix chinensis, assembly GCA_030549775.1. Classification (NCBI taxonomy): domain Eukaryota; kingdom Viridiplantae; phylum Streptophyta; class Magnoliopsida; order Caryophyllales; family Tamaricaceae; genus Tamarix; species Tamarix chinensis. Next base: position 84,145,404 of record CM060181.1, read on the forward strand.
AAATGTTTTTCCCAATATGCAATATCAGCCCATATTTATCAGTTTTTGGGTCAGCCGATATGCGAAATTGGCGATACGAGACGGATTTAGAATTTCATGTACTTATCGGCGATATATCAGTTATCTGCCAATATTTTACTGATATTTACCGATATTTGCTGATATATGCTAATATTTATTGTGAAAAAAAAAAATCACGCCAAGATAACTACGGCATATAAAATGTCGTTCGTGATACTCCAATGTTACAACCGCAATCACGACCACGATTGCGATTTTATTGCTTGTTCTGCCCCTTCATCATTTGGCCCAACTCATCCTTGTCTTTGATTTCTATTTAATGTAGAAATGTACAGGCAAAAGCTGCAACAGTGCCTAAGTGATGGAGAGTTAAGTGATGAGGATGTTAAAGCATTACTGCGCCTGCGAGTTATGTTGTGTGTTCCTCAGAATATTGTTGATGCAGCTCATGCGAATACCTGTGGCGGTCTCTTTGAAAAGGTAACTGAATTCCCTCCACAAGTTTAACTTCAGATCTTATGCTTTTGATTGCATCTAGTGAGTATGAGATTGGTTAGTAGCTGCTGGAAGTTCTTTGACGGACACCTGATTTTTGAAAACTTGTTGGTTGTTGAAGAGATTGGGAATGAGCTACTAATATCAGTTTTTAATTAATTTATTTACTTGGTTTTTTATGTTTGGTCTTTATTGTTTGGCGCAGTTGGCTTCGATTGCCTTCTCTGCTTATTAGGATTGCCTCATGTTGTGAAGATTTTATATGGGGGGCAACATCCAAATATGGTTATCATTTTCTTCTGTTGCTAGGTTGTCAAGGATGCAATTGGCTCAGGTGTAGATGGTTATGACGCTGATGTGAAAGCTTCTGTGAGAAAAGCTGCTCATGGCTTGCGCTTGACGAGGGAGGCTGCCATGTCAATTGCTAGCAAGGCAGTAAGTGCCACTTATAACTTCTATGTTTCTCAACACTTCTAGTCCTAAGGTTTGATTCTTGAATCTAATGTATCTAGCTGATTGGTTGTGCGTCCAACATGGTGTAGACTTATAGATCATTTGTGATCCAACTTATATCCTAATTTCTTAGCAGCTTCATTTGATAGCTTTCTCTGTGGTTTCAGTGGTTGGTCTGATGATAAACAATAGGAGTCTCAGTTATTCTCATGTTGTAAGTAGTTCATGCATGATGGAGATGTGGATTATGAAATCGAGGATTAGATACTCTTGGGACTATCAGATCATAGCCAGAGCCTCTAGATTTATTTTTGTTTGGGTTCATCTTATTTGAGGATCACAATGCTTATTATACTGTGTTATATCTGTAATGAACCATCTGTTCCGTACAGGTTCGAAAAATATTTATTAGCTACATCAAACAAGCAAGGGCGGCTGGGAGCCGTACTGAGTCGGCAAAAACTCTGAAGAAGATGATTGCATTTAACACTTTGGTAGTAACGGAATTGGTGGCAGATATCAAAGGGGAATCATCTGATGTTCCAAAGGAGGAACCTGTAAAAGTGGAACAAAAGACTGATGAAGAGGAGGAGGAATGGGAATCACTGCAGACACTCAGGAAGGCAAGACCTGATAAGGAACTTGAGGCAAAGATGGGAAAGCCAGGGCAGACAGAAATTACTCTGAAGGATGACCTCCCAGAGAGGGAGAGAAAGGACCTGTACGAGACGTACCTTATGTATTGCCTGACTGGAGAGGTCACCAGAATCCCATTTGGTGCACAGATAACTACAAAGAAGGATAACTCAGAATTTGTTTATCTGAACCAACTTGGTGGCATTCTTGGGTTGTCGCGAAATGAGACCATAGAAGTCCACAGGCACCTAGCTGAGCAAGGTTTCAGGCAACAAGCTGAGGTTATCTTGGCTGATGGACAACTGACCAAAGCCAAGATTGAACAGCTGAATGAGCTGCAGAAGCAAGTCGGCTTGCCTGCAGAGTATGCTCAGAAATTGATAAAGAGCATCACGACTTCAAAACTTACTGCTGCAATTGAAACAGCAATAGCTCGGGGGAAGCTCGACTTGAAGCAAATTAGGGAATTTAAGGAAGCAAATGTTGATCTGGACATCATATCAGAAAACTTGAGGGAGAACCTCTTCAAAAAGACTGTAGATGATATATTTTCATCAGGTACAGGAGAATTTGATGAGGAGGAAGTGTATCAGAAAATCCCCGCAGACCTGAACATCAATGCGGAGAAGGCAAAAGGGGTTGTTCATGAACTTGCCCGAACTAGATTAGCCAACTCACTAATCCAGGCGGTGGCGTTGCTCAGGCAGAGAAACCGTGCTGGAGTGGTTTGTATCTACGCACTTTTTTTTCTTCTCATTTTTAACAAAAATACCGTGATCTATGTGATCTAATTGTGCATGGCCTACATGATCTTAATTGTTCTCTGTATTTGTTGCTTGCTTTCCATCTGTCAGATTTCCACACTCAATGATTTACTAGCATGTGACAAGGCTGTACCCGCAGAGCCATTATCCTGGGATGTGCCAGAAGAACTTGGTGACCTTTATGCCATATATGTTCACAGTCAACCGACTCCAGAAAAATCATTGCGGTTGCGGCATTTGCTAGGAATAAGTGATTCTACTGCCGCTGAATTGAGGTCGATGGGCGATAGGGTTATGCTTTGAGAGAATTGGGAATTCGATCATACGAATGGTAGGTGTGATGGTAGAGGATGATGTGCAAGTTGGCTTCTTTGTAGTTGGGATGGATACTGTTGGCGTCTTAAAAGACGGGGATCGCTAGATCGTATATCCTGCTGCGTTATGCCATATCTTCTTTCATGTGTAGTTAGTTCTTTTGCATTGTAATGCTGTATTATTTTGATTGATCAGAGTTTGGACATAGGAAAGTCGCATTTGTCATTCTTCTCGAGGCTGGTGGTATTTTTCTCGTTCTATCTATGGAAGTTGTTTTGTACCTAAGTTAATAATGAACGCATTGATAAATTTCATTTTTCTTTGAACGTTAAATGCGATCATATTCCATGCAAGATAATTTCGGAATCCTGCACTCCATCTGGAGCATTTGTTAAGTTAAAATTGGACGTTGATGCCGTTTACCTATGGTCGAAACTGAAAAAATGTGTATGACCTAGTTAAATTTGCCAGGCACCAACGCTTCATACGCAGTCAAGTCGAGTTTCGGCAGTCAAGTCCTGAAGAGACTCCACCGATGCTCAACCTAATGCAAAGTTTGAGCGCAGCAAATGCCTTGTGAATCTTTGTTATACGGAAGGTGTTCTCTCTACATCGAAAATAGTATATCAAAATATACCATCAAAACAATTGTATCAAATGTCTGAACCTGAACATTAACTAATGAATGGCGAGGCAACATTTACAGAATGTAGTTAGACTAACATGATATACTGACGTACGCGTGTTGTGTCTTGCCATGTAACGAAACTAGCCGTCCACCAAAAAAAACACCCAAAGCCCCTGTTATCAATAATGAACCCCTCAAATGCTCCATGAAAAGGTAAGGAAATTACCGCTGGACATGCAACTTACGTATCTAGCAAAACTTCGAGAGAATCCCAAAGCCAAAAGCGGCATTCCAGGCAAGACAGAAATACCGCTCCGAAACTGTCGATAAAAAACAACAGTTATATATCAGCGCAACATATAGAATACTCCCAGAGTGAACATTTTTTGGAGCGTCGAGTGTTATCGCTGAACTGAGAAAAAAACAGGCGGACTTGTTGACCCTATGGTGTGCGCAAGACACGGAACATGGAGAAGATGGAGTGGCAAGCAGTGAAAGCGGAGTGGACTTGCCTAGTGTTGACATCACCCTAGAAGGAGCAGCACGTGGTGCATGCGGAGGGAGTGTCTACGCCGTTATTGCATGGGATGAGAACACGGCTTTGCTGCTGTTGGTGTACTCCATTGAGTAGTTTTCTAAATATTTTAGAATATTTCACTTGATAAGTTTTTAGACACATGCTATTTATTTATTTTTTATAAAAAATAATTTTGTTTAATAAAATGAATAGTTTTATATAAAATGAAGTGAATAGTTTCATATAATAAAATGAATAGTTTTACATAATAAAAAGTAATTCATTATGTGAAACTATCCGTTTTATTACATAAAATTACTCATTTATCATGTAAAACTAATCGTTTTGTTATATGAGACTACTTTTAAGTCTTCTAGTCTGGCCTTGTTTTCGTCTCCTGCTTCAATGTATTGCCTTAGTCTTGGTTTTTCCAAACATATCCCATGTCAAGGAAATCTAATAATTTTCTCCCGTATGAGATATAAGAAGAATTACCTCCTTAACTTTTCATCAAGAAGGATCACGCACAGTACTCAACCCATGCTTGGTGCAATATATATCATGCTTACCCTTAAACAAAGACTTTGTACGTATCTTTGACACGTTCTCTTTGGTATGGGATTTTTAAGGACCGAATTGTCTCTCATCGAGCGCATCTCGTATCCAATGATACCTAACCTAGATATGTTTGGATTTAGAGAGGTGGTTGGCATTTTTACTGGTGTAGATAACACTTTTCAATTTCTACGTACCACAAACTTATCTTACCTTAACTCGATCTCTTTGTTTAACCTCTTCATCTACAACATCCTTTATACCCTTCAAGGATGGCAATGCACTATGCCTCTATTATAGAATCAACAACATTATTTTGCAAACTAACTACCATGAGATAACCCCTCTATAAAAGATAAACAAGAATCTTGATGTTAACTATCTCAAGTCAACGTCCCTTGTCACATCTAAATCGCTATAACCCACTAAGATAGGCTCATTACTTCCAAAATAAAGATTCAACTTGAATGACTCTCTAGATAACTCATTACCTTCTTCACCACCTCCCAATGATCTTTTTCTAGGCTCAACAAGGACCTACTAACAACATCTATAACAAATTTAATGTCTCACCATTGTACAACCAAATATATATCAATAACACTATGTATCACATTTTATGAACAGTTTTTATAAAAAGATAAATTTTAGTTAAGTACCATGACATTTTGTCTAATTCTACTTAGGCACCATATGTTTCAAACAATTTTATTTAAATGCCACGTGTTTTAAAAATTATTTTTACTCTAATACCATCCTATCAATATTTCTAGTATTGGTTCACTAAAATGATGAAAAATTTAACTTCAAATATATTTCTAAGATGAATTAGAAATTTGGAAAAATTTGATTATTGAAATATTCTAGATTTTATTTTTGAATTTTGTAAGATTTTAATGTTGTTTATTTTACCAAAAAAGCTTTGATATTCTAAAAATTATAAAATTATTTAAAATATTCAAAATTGTCAAAAATCTTTAATATGTAATATTGAATAAATATTTTAGTAATCTAAAACTAAAATTATTGATCAAATATTAATAAAATAAAATTGAGATTTTAAGACAAATAACATTCAATTGAAATTGTCTAAAATACATCACTACCATAGAAAAGGAATTTAATAACAGTTATAATAGGGCTTTGATAAGGATTTTGAAATGTTATCGAATCATCCATTGTAAAAGGTTCAATAATGCTTTAAAAAATGTCATAAAAAACCCACAAGGGTGCAAAAATGGAGTGAGGGTGGCCTTTTGATAATGGTTTTAAAAAGAGAAAAACATTATCAAAACCTTAGGTTTAAATAATGGTTTAGTGAAATCACTGTTGTCAAAACCAAGTTTTGATAACTTTTTCTCCCTATAACTATTGTTAAATGTCAACAACAACATTTCCCAAATGCATATGTAGGATTTGAATTTTAATAACACACATTCATTAACACCATTATGAAAATTTAATTTAAAGAAATATTAATTGTTTTACTTCCCTAGCTAAAATATATTTCAAAAAGACATGTGATCTATAATACTTTGGACATATTTGAATATCAAAATTAGTAGGCCTACCACAGTTTGGTAGCTCTACACTCAAACGCTTGACAAATTGGCACTAGACACAACACATAAGGCACACCATAGGAGCACACACAAAAATAGAAGGCACACCACTTGTTGGTAACTCTACGCTCAAAAGCTTGCTCTTGTATGAAAGATTCTATAGATCACAAAAGCTAGTACCAACAACTTAGGAAAAGTAGATCCGAGCACTAGGCTTAACACAAAATCAGTGATGTACATAATATATAAAAGAGAGGAATCTAAGGAAAGTCTTGTTCCAACCATATATCAAACTCTAATTAATAGGCTTGGGATGTGTGTGTGTACAAGCTTGCTCTATCAATCTCTTACTCCATCAATTTCCTCAAGTGTATATCTTTGGCCTTTTGCAGATCAATTGTTATAAAACAACAAATCACATTTATTTAATTATTTAGTTAATAATGAATCAAACTATTAAAGATATCATTATTCATCATTTATAAATGAAAATTTTCATGTATAGAAATATACATTGCTTGGATCTATGTCTTGAGTTCTTTTATCTAATATCTCATCTATAAACTTGTAGACATAGTAGCCACACTTATTATCATTTAGCTATTTTGGATGTATCAAAAAGTGTGATCATTCAATTTACAATCTTGTATTAGCTCTAACGATTAGATATTAATTAGAATGGGACCAAAATACATAATACTTGACTTTATGACCTTAACAGGCTTATATCTAAGATAGTTTGGGTTTGGGTCATCCTTTCCACCTTTCATATTGTATGTCATCTGCAGTGCTCTAATAGAGTTTATACAAAAAAAAATTGTAGCTATATATATATATATATAGGGTGAGGTTCACATGCAAACTTTTATTAATATACAAACATAAGAACCAATCTCAACCATTAGATCAAAATTAAATCAACATTCAAGATTTCATTAATACCAAACCAAAAAACTAACCCAAACCTATATCCAAACCAAATATTCAAACCTCTAAACCCTAAACCCTAAACCCTAAACCTTAAACCCTAAACCCTAAACCCTAAACCATCTAAACCCTAAACCCTAAACCCTATAAACCCAAAACCCAAAACCCTCTAAACCCTAAACCCTCAACCCTCCAAACCATAAACCCTAAACCCTAAACCCTAAACCCAAAACCTAAAACCCTCTAAACCCTAAACCCTAAACCCTAAACCCTAAACCCTCTAAACCATAAACCCTAAACCCTAAACCCTAAACCATAAACCATAAACCGTCTAAACCCTAAACCCTAAACCCTCTAAATCCTAAACCCTAAACCCTCTAAACCCTACACCCTATAAACCCTAAACCCTAAACCCTAAACCCTAAACCCTAAACCCTAAACCCTAAACCCTAAACCCTCTAAACCCTAAACACTAAACACTAAACCCTCTAAACCCTACACCCTAAACCCTAAACCCCAAACCCCAAACCCCAAACCCTAAACCCTCTAAACCATAAACCCTAAACCCTAAACCATAAACCATCTAAACCTTAAACCCTAAACCCTAAACCCTCTAAACCCTAAACCCTAAACCATAAACCCTAAACCCTAAACCATCTAAATCTTAAACCCTAAACCCTAAACCCTCTAAACCCTAAACCATAAACCATAAACCCTAAACCCTAAACCCGCATGGAAAGATTGAAACTTTAGAACCTAAAATGTAAATCTATTATCTATATAATAATAATAATATATAAATTTTAAAACCGAATAAGTCAATTGTCATGTCAAAAAGTAAGTTCAATCTTGTCTAAAATATCAGACACATTTACGTGTGGAATGAATGTTTAATTCAGACAATTTATAAAACAAACAAAAAAAATACATCTAAAATTTGATTTTAGAATGTAAACACCGAAAAGTCTTCTCATTACTCGTGCGTTTGGCTCGGCGAACGGAGTAGGATGGAGAGGGGAAGATTAGTATTTAATTTAAGTCTCACGGTCTAATTAATTAAGAAACTGTGAAAGACCAGCCTACGTCAAAGGAATATAAAAATGGGAGAATTAAAGAGAAGAGAGTCAAGAACACCAAACAAGAAGCTGCTGCAACGACGGTCGGCGACGGGCCATACACGCCGATTTACAAACAAAATTAAGTCGGACAAAATCATCTCGATCCCCTGAGTGACCGAACCAGACAAATTTCGAGCGTACCTGAATGAATTGAGAGGTGCGTCATTCTAATTTTATCCAACCAAGTAGAAACAATGAACGATTAAATGACTTCGTCGTAATCCAAAACTTTATTCTCAAAAGCGTCGAGACAGCATAATACTTATCGTATTCTTTAAGGCGCATCGTATACTAGTAGTTTACAATCGACACCACCTCAAGGCCATTCCGCCATCCAGATTAGCACTAGGCACGGAAGTAATTTTTTTTTAGAGATTTGGTTCTAGAATTTTCCAACTAGCGAGAGGTTCAACGATTTCTATATATAGAATTTTCTATAAATTCACTACTACCTTACAGAATACCACAAGTTACTCAGCACATCTACAATTGATTAAGCTTGTTCTTGTTGACATTCAAACATATTGGATTCGACTATACTTACTCCCAAAACACAGAACTCTATTTAAGATCGGATTATGCGACATATTAATTGATCCTTCGACCATAAAAAAAGAACATAAAATCGAATACCGTTGTGCTCCTGCTGATGTCGCGATGCCGCCGTCCATTGCTTCTCCTTGTCTCTTGTGTGGCAGTGTAGTGAGGTTGAAGTCACGAGGAGGTAGAGGAAGCTTGAAGAATGAAGGAGGTGAGGTCTGGTTGAAGAGAACAGTGGCTGAGCTTGCACTTGCAGATCTTGCTGCCGTTTGCTGGTCTACGAAGCTCGTCGGAGTGGATGATGAGTGGAAATTGAGGGAGGCCGGGTACTTCGCTAGATCTGTCAGCAGATGGGAGGAGCAGGTCGACAGAGAGATGCAAAAGCAGAAATGGTGATGGAGAGATGGAGAGACAGGGGCAATGGAGAGGGAGAGACTGGTGCGAAGGGGCTTTGGGGGTTGGGTGCGAAGGGGGAGCAGATGGGTATGGATCGAAACAGAAGGGGGGCAGGTGGAGAGGCAGAGAGGTAAGGGTTGCAGCTCGGCTCGGCGGAACAAACAGGTCGTAAGACTTGTTTTTATTTCTTCCGTATTTACAACTATGCCACCGTGCGCTTCATTGACAGGGTTTTAAATTTTAATCTCAACCCTTTATTTATCCAATCCAACGGATAAAATTTGTTCCTACGATTGTATCTTATATAAGAGTTCGTATATGAGCCTGTATATATATATATATATATTTAAGGTATAAGATATGCACAAATAAACAAATAAAATAAGAAGCAAACTCACCTGTCAATTAAATTCTCTCCTTCGAAACAAACAATAACAAAAGGAAATTCATAATTCTTTAAGGAATCAAACATATAGAAAGTGTTTTTTGAAGGATGGATGATGTACAAAACCCAATGTACATTAGAGATGGGGAACTAGATGGAGCTTGTTTGACCCCCTTTATGAAGTGATATGCTGGATACGATACCCCTACACAATCCTTTATTACAATGCTATTGCATAGTTAGTATGAACACACAAATTCAAAAATGGTTGAGATTCATTATGTCTCAAAATGTTTAGCTACCAAACTATGGCAAACAATAATATTGCATATTTATTAATAAAAAAATAACTCATATAAGTTCCAAAATAACAAAAAGTGATAAGATATATCATATTAAATAACACGTGCTTAATATATACAATAACGCATGTGAAAAACATCCATTCTTAATTATAAATTTCATTGATATGGTGTACCCCAAAGAAATAAGTAATGCTCTTCCCAACATACTCAGAAGGCATCACAATCAAAATCATATTTATTCCTAGGTAGTTTTGGGCATAAAAATAGAACATAACCAAATGTGATAGTGATTGTCGAGGTTTTGATCCCTCCAAAGTTGCCTTTATCATGGATGGACTCATGAGTGAAGCAACTGAAGACATCAATTTGGATTTCTTTAATTTACAAGAAGTCTAAAATTTTGCAAAGAGTTTAAACTATCAATGTAACACTCCCAATTTTATGACTAAAAAACTTTTGTTTTAAAGAGTTAATTGCGGAAGCTAATTATAAAACACAAAACATAGGGGTGTCATGCCACATCTAATATAGAAGAGGCACTCTCTGTGCCAAGTCTATGTTAAAACAAAAGTAACCTTGTACCTAGGAATCAGGTGTGGGAAGCATTTGATTCCACTATGATACATGAAACAAAATGGAGAGAAGGAAAGTGTATAACAAAAATAAAGGACTAAGAATCCATAGATTGATAGTGATATTCGGATAATAATACCGTATACCAATTTTAATTATGCACTCACAGAAGGTAAGCACATTAAGAATAGAAATTAGCAGTCACCTGCAAAACAAACATATCTGCTTGTGCGGATGTGTATCACCCATGAAAAGGAAAATAAGTATGCTACCGAGTTGGATAGCAATACATTTAAAGAAAGGTCACACAAGGTCATAATATCACATAAGAGATAATCGTGCATATAAAATAACATATATGTACCAACTCATTGATTGATTTCTAGGCCTTACAATAATAATGGTATTATGAATATCCATAATTTTATTCATGTTGAGTTCAAGGATTCCATTATTCTCAACAGTTAAAATGGTATCATAAATATATAACCCTAAGGCATAAAGCTCTTGACCACTATTTTTAATTGGCGGAATGGTATCAATAATATATAATTCTAGGGCAAAATGGTCCTAGCCACTATTCTCAACTAGTGGAATAATGTCATAATATACAAACCCAGGGCATAAAGCTCCTGACCACAACTCTCATCTGGTGGAATAGACAAGCACAATCAATCCTGACTCATGTGACATTTTACTTTAAGTGATTAATATCTTATCAATGATTATGATCAGTAAAATGATCTATTTAATTTGAGTTTAGGAACCCCACTATTTTAAAACGGAGGAACAATATCACTAAATACAAAACCAAAGCATAAAGTTCTTGGCTACTATTTTCAACTGGTGGAAAAATATCATAAATGCAACCTCAGGGTATAAAAATCCTAACCACTATTCTTGTATGGTTGAACGAATAAGTACATTCAGTCCTGACTCATATAGTATTTTACTATAAATGATTAATATCTTATCCATGGTTATTTATTCCACAGTTATCATATGAACATACACATGACTATGCAAGGCACATGTCCCAATATATCCTCCCAAGGACAAGTCATATTCTCCTAAGAAAACCTCATTTCACAAGTGTACCATAATTTTTTTGTACTAATTTTATTACCAAATTTAATACCCAACCTTAAAATATTATTATTGAAAACATACCCAAAATCAAGGTTTGAATCCAATGTCTTACACATGTGATAATAACTTACCTTTAGGGTTACTATATACATTTCATATAAAACCCTAATTTTACAATTTAATCATAACTTATTTCATAAAATCCACATAACCACCAAATTTAATATATATTCCCAAAATAATATTATTGACATCAAATACAAAAATAGAGGTCCAACTCCCACGCCTTACACATGAAATAATAGCCTACCCTTAGGTTTACTATTTACCTTTTCCACAAAATCCTAGTTTTACAAATTAATCACTTTTCTCATGAGACTTATATAAACACCAAATTTAATATACAAACCTAAAATGCCAATATCAACAACATATCCAGAATTTGAAATCAAATTCTAACTTTCTACACATATGATAATGATTCTATTTATATTCCCACTTAAAACCACTTTCCTCATTTATTAGACTTTAAACCATTTATATTCCACTCCAAACATTCCATATAATATACTTAAACTTTTTAGAACCAATTATTTCATTAAAACACCTGATATTTTATTGACCAAAATTCCCATGAGACAACTAAAATACCCATTCTCTACAAAAATCTTATGAGCCCTAATATAATTGAATTTTAAACCTTCAATACCTTATATCATCATAAAAATATATAGACATAATTATATATAGATATTACATATTTTGATTCATCTCAACCAACAACATACACATATTCATGCCTTCCCATCTTCCTTACTTTGTTTTAGTATACAACACCATATATCATATAACATCATTATCATAAAAAATATTTTTCATACAACAATTTCAAGCATTATACACATGTAAATATGCACATTTTGTACATATAATTCCTAACTATGATATGTATCGTTACCGAAGAGACTCTGATCTTTAAGCTCGTAAGACTTACGCTTCCTCCTCTAATACCACCAGGGTATTACCTAGAAGTCAAAATACCTAAGATTATACTTGTTGAAAATTAATTAGGAGAAAATAAAGCAAGGGAAAGGAAGGAAAAATAGAGGTAATTGAAAATTGGAAGGCTTGGGTAGGGTGGTGCACGGTGGCGGTTATGCTACGGGAGATGGTGGAGTTGGTGGAGATTAAAGTGGTGATGTGGTGGAGTTGGTGGCAGTTAGGATGATGCTTGCTACTAAAGGTAGTGGAGTTGGTGGTAGGGAGTGGCTGGTAGCTACTCAGCGACCGGTGATAGGTAGGTGGGTTGGTTGATGGAGGGGAGAGAAGAAAAAGGAAAGAAAAGGAAGGTAGGGTGTGGGGGTTAGGGTCATCGACAAGGGCATAAGGATAAGGGAAGAGGGAGAAGAAGAGGAAATCTCGATAGTGGTGGTTACATTAGTGGTGATAAGGTAGGGGGTGTTGGCTAGGGCTGCATGGCATGGGTGAGGAGAAGAAAAAGGCCACTGGTGGTGTGGTGGTGTTTGGTCAAGTGATCAGTGGAAGGAGGAAAGGAAGGTAGAGTGGTGGCAATTCTAGGCATCAATGGTAGTGGCAACGAGTTGGTGAGGAGGAGAAAGAAAACATAGCTGGAAGGTTGGAGGGGCTTGGTAATGGGTTTAATGGGAGGAGTAAAAGAAAGAGGAAGAAGGGAAAAGGTGGAGGAGGGTGGGCATGCATATATATGCGTGACCAGGTGAGGTAGGGAAGTCGATGAGGGAAAGGAAGGAAAGAGGATAAGGGAAAAGGTGACATAAGGCTGGGAAGCGTATGAGGGGGCAGGTGAGGAAAAGAGGAAAATGACAGAGGGTGCAAGGATGGGTTGAAAATGGTTGGTGTGGTGCATAAAGAAAGAGATGAAGGGTTATACATGGTGACGGGAACATGTTGCATGCTTTGGAGGGGAAAGAAGGAATGTGACAGGGTAGGGGTTCATGATGCCTTGTTTGGTCAAATGAAATAGGATATGGAGAAGGAGGCTATCGACAGGGAAGGAAAGAAAAAAGAAAAGAAAAGAAAATAAAGGAAAAGGAAAGAGGGGTGGGATGGAGGTGCATGTCAAGAGAGAAGAAAAAAAGAAGGGTGGGTTAGGCTGATAAGCTAAGGGAGAGAAAAAAAGAGGAGGGAAGTGGGTTGGGGCATAGGCTAGGGAAGAGGGGGAAGAAAGAAAAAGAAAAGAAGGAAAAGGGAAAAGAAAGGAGATAATTTTTTTTGGATTTAGGATTAGGATAAAATTAAATTATACAAATTTAGGGTATCTGATTAGGGAAAAAAATAAATTAGAAAAAATTAATTTGTTTAGGGTAGAAAAGAAAAAGAAAAAGATAAAATAATCAAGATAATCTATGAAATAATTTATTTGAATTTATAGGTCAAGGGTTAACAAAAATAATCAAGCTAATATTTTAGGGTTAGGTTTTAGATAAAAGGCTAAATACTCGAAATTAAGGTTGTAAAATTTCACAGTATTACAAACTTACAATCAGGATGTATAACTTTATAGCAAAGTGCAATGAAGAACCTTTAAAGCATATCGATATCAATAGAACACATTTTGGAAAAATTCCACTTATGGCTATTAGCAACAAATGATGCATCAAAGCATGACAGTCATGAGATTTCATGCTTATTAGTTTTAATTCTTTCATCAACACAAGTGTTTTCTGTATTTTAATAATACCCTTTGGGATACTGGATTTTGGCGAATAATTCCTAAAATGCAATTTTCTCTTTCCTATATAGGGTATGATAGGTGTTAGTAAATAAGTCCTTCCTCCATTGCCTAGCAATGTCAATTCTTGTCTAATGCCCATTTCCTTCATATCCATTTGAGCATTGATGTCATCTTTAGTTTTTTTTTTGGTTTTTTATATTTATTTTATGAAATATTTAGTAATGTACCAACAAGACTATCACTTATATTTTTCTTAATATGCATCACATCAAGGGCATGTCTCATGTATAAAGATTTCCAAAAAAGAAGGTCGAAGAATATAAACATATTTTTCCACCCAATTTATGGAATTGCAACTTTGCTCTTATTCCCAAACTTGACTATCCAATGTCTTATATTCAAATACACTTGGTGTGTAACACCCCCAAAATTCACTATTGAAAAATTTCGTTTTATTAAAAGATTAGCGGAAGCAAAACAAAAAACTGTGAATTTTGTTGATATTACCGCCACACTTAGTACTAGACCGGTTCACTCCTACCATTCCAGTACCAAGTGCTAAGGCTAAAGAATAAAATATCCATTGCTAGAAATTCAAACCATTTTTAAATCAGAGTAGCACAAGTAAACATTTTATAAGAATAGATTCCACCAATGGTGGTTACAAGAACAAAATTACATTTAAACCAGACATTAGAAGAGGAAGAATGAAAGCCTAAAGGCTGGAAATTCCTTACGCTCTTTCCCGTTGCCCACTTGAATAACACCTGAAAAAGACCCGCAAGGGATACTGCCCATTGAATAGGCAGGGCCCCACGAATGGAACCCTTCAGTACTATAGTACTAAGTAACCCTTTAAAAACACACTTAAAAGTAGGCCTGCAATGCAACACATGAAACAAAGCTATATACTTATATAATAAGAAATACATGCACCACAATCACACACTTAACAAGACCATTAATTATTATTAAGTTATAATACAAAATCGATACGTTCGGACCTTAAGCCATTAATCCATCATTATTCAATCATCTATCAGATTTTATATCCATATGAGTGCGGGAACCCCACTATTATTCGTCGGTGGATCGGTCATGCAAGACAAAACGCTCCTAGCTACTATTATTCACCGGTAGACCGGTCTGGCCCCGACTGACTTTATTGAGCTCGGGACCCCCACTATTATTGCCGATGGATCTGAATATATATCAACATCATCTAGGGCAACACGCTCCTGGGCCACTATTATATCCAGTGGATCGGTACTCATAATCATCTTCCAGGGCAGCATGCTCTTGGGCCACTATTATATCCGGTGGATCGGTACTCATAATCATAATTCAACTGGGTCCGACTCATTAATCTTTCACTTTCATGATTAGTTTTTTTCCTTTTTTAATCAGCACAACAATTCTATTTATTTGCCTCGGACGGGAGATCAAGAACACGGGACACAAAGGTACACGGGTCATACTGGTGCATACAAGCTACTCAGTACCCTTCAACCATCAACCCAGGGACGCAAAAGTACTCTGGTCATACTAGTGCATAAAGCTACTCAGTACCCTACCAATAATGACACCTAATCTATAAGTATGCATACCCCCTAACTAGGTTCGTGGAGCTAGATAGAGTAAGGTATAGGGCCTGGCTGGGGCATAAAGGCACACCAACAAATACCAGAATAATCGTGGGCTAAACCACGTCTTTAGGGTAGCGACCCCTAAAGAGCCACCATTCTCAATCTCGAGGTCTTTTACTTTAAGTATTAGTGTCTTAATTAAGGTGATCACAAAAGTACAATAATCAGATAATTATTCACTTTCAATCGTTCAGATATCGTTAGATATTTCTTATTCAACGGTTATCTAAGGTAACACAGAGGAATCATTAAGGCCATCATAATCTCATATTATTCCGAATTAGGATTCGTTCTCGTGATACTTACTAATTATCAAATACTCTTACCTTACTAATCAGCGTTATTTGAGTCATATTATGAAATTCCACAATCACAACGACATGTCAGGTACAAATTACTCATTTACCCCTTACTTATATAATTGCTAAGTCATCCATTCCTTACTTGACAACTTACCTTATTACCCTCCTTGTTGCATAATTACCAAATTACCCCTTACTCAATTTAGGTTACTAAGTTATCTCCCATACCTATTAGGTCACTAATCCCTCTTCATAATACTTGTTACACTTAATATATTTTCTATTTGGTTGGTTAGATTACCAATTTGCCCTTTTCCTTTATTATAATTAATAAATTGCTCGTTAGTTGGTCAAATTACCAGAATTACCCTTCTTCATTATCCTAATTACCAAATTACTCCTTTAGTTGGTTAAATAATTACCAATATACCCTTTAGTCGGTTAAATTACTAAATTACCCTTATCCATTATCATAATTACCGAATTGCCCCTTTAGTTGGATAAATTACCAAATTACCCTTATGCAATCTCATAATTACCAGATTGCCCTTATCCAATATTATAATTACCGAATTACCCTTATCCATTATCAAAATTACCAAATTACCTTTATGTTAGTTAAATTACCAAATTATCCTTCTCCATTATCATAATTACCATTTTACCCTTCTCAATTATTATAATTACCATTTTACCCTTTCCATTATTATAAATACCAAATTACCCTTCTCTATAATTACAATTCCCAATTTACCCTTCTTCATTATTATAAATACCAACTTATCCTTCTCCATTATTACAATTATCAATTTACCCTTTTACTTACAAATTACCGTTTTACCCCTTTACTACCAAAATTACCATAATATCCTCTTATTTATACAAATTACCATTTTACTCTTTTCTTATAAAATTATCGTTTCGCCCTTCTTTTCAAAATTACCATTTTACCCCCTTACTTCCAAAATTGCCACTTTACCCTTTACTCCTAAAATTACCATAATATCCTCTTATTTATAAAAATTACCATTTTACTCTTTTCTTACAAATTTACCATTTTGCCATTCTCTTCAAAATTATCATTTTACCCCTTACTTCCAAAATTGCCACTTTACCCTTTACTCCCAAAATTACCATAATACCCCTTTACTTATAAATTTACCATTATGCCATTTACTTATAAAATTACCATATTGCCCTTTTGCCTCCAAAATTACCACTTTACCCCCTTTTATTACACTACTTTTACTAAATTAACATTACCACATGAAATAATAATATTTAATACTCCATTAGCAATGTTCAACTCCACCGACTATTATATTTTAATATAATACTTATTAGCACCCACACATATTATGCCACATTCTAGCATAAGGAATATTACTAAAATGTCCCTAGGGCTCACAATAATATTATTCATGCATAAATGGTCACAATAACATAGAATAGCATGGATAAGTGCTTAACACTTTCATTATTAGCCCAACTCTTTCCTTTAAGCAACAATTCCACAGATGGCATATAAACTAGCATATTTTCCTTTTTATCAATCAATACAAGCAAATATATATATATATATATATATATATATATACCATGTACGCTAAGGATCTCGGGATACAGACGGGCAACCTGAAGAATATGAGAAAGAAAACAGGAAAGGATAGATGGATAGTTAGGAAAACAACAGAAATAAGTAAGTAAGAAAGGGAAATGGATAGATAGAAATTTGAAATTTTGTTTGATAACACTCAAATCGAGTACAGAGGAAATTTTCTAAGGGTGGATCTGCCTCTCCAAATACCGACCCCGATCAATGAAGTCCTAAGGCCCCTTATATAGATGGGGGGGGGCCAGGTACTTACAAATTTGAAAAGTGGATTCGAGAATCCACCGAAAAGTAAACAGTGAAAGTCGTACTGCCTACAGTACCATCTATAGGAAAAGTTTGAATAGTATAGGGTAAAAGTACAAATAGTAAAAGTTAATCCTAGAAAAACTACAATAATCCGCATGGTTGTCCTTTGCCGCAGATTCTTTTGTTGTCTTTCCCTTTTGCTTTTACTTTATTCTTTTACCATGGTGAAAATGTCAGTCGCCGAAAGTAGCCGAAAGTAGATTCCTACTTCTTTTGAGGACGACACTTTTGACTCTGACACAAACTTTTGACTGGCAGGAATCTTCTTTGTCTGCCACGATATTTGACGCATGTGGATGCGTAGTCCTCCACTAATGATATCTGTATTTGTACCGTCTACCGGATAGGAGGTAGTATCCCGTAACAGTCGTCTTCGTTCTCGTCACCAAAATCTATCTCTGGAATGGCAGACGAGGCTTCAGACTCCCCATGTTTGGTTTGAGAGAGTACTTCGTTCATGATGGCGAGGTACTCATCTTCATTTTTTGCGGCTGCGAGCTTAGCGGCCGTAACAGACTTCTGAGCCAAAAACTTTGAATCTTCGGATCTGGCTAGAACCTTGTTTGTCGAAGAAGAGGCCGGTTGTTTGTCGATGATGAGTTCTCGGACGGCCTGTTCTGATACTTTCTCGAATGTTTGATACTTTGACCACCATTTGACTTTGAAGCGGCAGACCAAAGTCGAAACTCCTTCAATCTCGTGAATTTCTGCTGTCCAGGCGAACACCCATGGGCAGAATAGTTTGGAGCAGAAGGCGAAAATAGGGGGTAAAACCCTATCGTCTTTTGTTGGTTTGTAAAGGCTTTTGAACAGGTTGAGTGATGTTGAAACCCGTTCAGGCAGGATGTCTGGGATGGCGCCGAAGTCTCTCCACCATCTAATGAACTAGACTGGGTAATGTGTTTGGTTGAAGTTTTTGAAAAACAATAACCAGGAATGTGACTTTCTGGAATTTTCTGTGAAGAAAGTATTCCACCAAGCCTGTTGATAGTCCCAGTAATTGAAATTCAGTTTGGCATTTGGGCTGAATTTGTACGAATCTGGGAGCCTTCGAGGTAATTCGAGGCTTTGTCCCCAGTCCACGGGAAGGATAACCCTGTGTAGTTGACAGGTTGAGTAAACTGCTTCGTTTTTGGTTTGGGGTAATTTGAAGGTTCGAAACGAAGCTGAGCCTGTGTACTCTAAAATCGACTTATAATATGCATGGGGTGCAGTCACGTCCCATGGTTTGAAATCCCAACCAAAAAACATTTTCCGAAGGGCAACGAAGGGATCCTGATGATGGAATCCGTCTTCGAGGTTTGAAATGATTTGAAAATTCTGTTTTGTAAAATACTCAGCTTTTTTCTCGAAAGCTGGTTTTATTTCCAAAACATTTTCGAGTCTTGAAATCCTTGATCTCAAGGCCGGAATTTTGCAAATCTGTTTGTCAGAAGACAATTTTGAAATCGCTTTTGAAGGGGTCATAGGGATTAAAAGACCTCCTTCGGTTTTGTAAACAGAGTTTGAGGAACGCGTACCTTTGTGTTCAGGTTGAGAACTCTGAACTTGTTCCGAAATTTGCTGAAGTGCTTTAAGAACTTCAGGAGATTGGGTGAGATTTTCTACCCACTTTTGAACGTCTGAGTTTGAAGAAGTCTGTGCTTCTTGGTTTGAGGAAGCAGCTGCTTCCGCTTCATCTTCTACGGTGGCCTCATATCATGATTTAATTGGCTTTGCACCCAATATTTCTTGGACCTTCTCTTTCCCTTTCTTTCGAGGAGGCATGGTTTGGTAGAGAGCATCCTTGAAGAAATTCTCTTGTGAGAAAATCCGGAAGTGAGTTGTCCTCACCCTTTAAATATTCGATCTCGAAATCGAATACGGATAGGATCGCTTGCCATCTGGCAAAGATCTATTTGCTGGCAACATTCTGTACGTCCTTTTTGAGAATCAGTTTGGCTGATTTGCAGTCGACGCGTAACAGGAATTTTTGGTTAAGCAGATCGGACTGGAATTTGGTTATGGATTGAACTATTGCGAAAACTTCTTTTTTGACAGTCGAATAGTTCTATTGAGTTTGGGTCCAGTGTCCTGATGTATATTGGATCACTGTTTCGAACTTGGGTTGAGACTGTTTGGTTTGGGCCAAATACTGTTCAAGTGTTTGGGCTTGGGACTGTTTGAGAATACCACCGTATCCAAGTTCGGAGGCATCTGTTTCAACAATTTTGAAAGATTTGGGTTGGCCAAGGTCAGACACGGAATGGACTGGACTTGGGTTTTCATATGTTTGACGACATCTGTGTGGGCTTGAGTCCACGGTTTTGGGCTTTTCTTGAGCCTGTCGTGAAGTGGTTTGGCAATCTGGTTAAGATTAGGGCAGAAGTCTATGACATAGTTTAGGCTTCCTAAGAATCTTTGAAGTTGGGTTTTGTCAAGGATTTGGTCCGGAAACTTAGACGCAAATTCTATCGACCTCTCAATGGGCCTAATGCTACCCGACTCTATATGATGTCCTAAAAACCTAATCCTAATTTGGGCTAATGCAATATTGGGTTTAGATACTACTAGTCCATTACGCCTAGTGACACTAAGGAAAATCCTAAGATGTCGAAAATGCTGATCAAGACTGTTTGAGTAAACTAAGACATCATCAATATACACTAGACAAAAGTTTGAATACGGATTAAAGATCTCATTCATAATTCTTTGGAATTCGGAAGGAGCGTTTTTTAATCCAAAGGGCATAACATTCCATTCGTATTGCCCAAAAGGAATAGTAAAGGCAGTTTTGTATCGGTCTTCAGGTTTAATTTGAATTTGCCAAAAACCCAATTTTAAATCAAATTTTGAAAAGATTATTGCTGAATAAATTCTTTGAAGCAAATCTTTTTTATTTGGTATTGGGTACCTAATCCATTTGAGAGCGTCATTCAGAGGTTTGTAATTTATTACTAACCTAGGGGTTCCGCGCTCTATTTCGGAATTTTTATTAACATAGAATGCCGCACATGACCAGGGTGACCGAGACTTTGAAATTAATCCTTTTGTTTCTAAGTCTTTGATTTCCTGTTTGCAAAATTCTATTAATTCCGAATTCATTTGTATGGGCCTAGCTTTTGTCGGTATGTTTCTCTCGTCAAATCTGTCCTCGTACGGGAGATCTACCATGTGGTTTTTCCTAGACCAGAATGCGTTTGGAAGGTCAGAACAAATCTTTTTTTCGATTTGATTTCTAATCTGGTCAATTTTATCCTTAATCAGTTTAGTTTCTAACTGGTTTTGGATTCGTGACAAATTGACATTTTGTTTTAAGAAATCTAAATCATTTTGTTTTCCTTTGATTAAGAGATTTATTTGGTCTTCATAAATTAAATTTGCCTTTAACAAATTTAGGTTTCTCGTCCTAGGGATTTCTAAAAAGGATAAATTATTCTTTTTCCCTTTTGTTTTGAAAGAAATTCCTGATAGACCTACTTTGTAAGGGGTTATCAAATTAATGAAGGGAGTACCTAAGATAACTGATTGACTAATATCGGGAGTTATCAAATAGGTTGTTTTGATTTGTAAATTATTACAAATTAAATCCGCTTCACATTTATATTTGATTTTAAGCCTGGAGCTGTTTACAACAGACAATTTCTCGTTTGATTTTGAGAGGTATCTTTTTGGAATGATTCCCTCTTTGATGCAGTTTAAGTTGGCACCGGTATCAAATAGTGCGACTGTGTTTATTTGAAATCCATCTTCTAACCTAAGGGTTATGCTGATGATGTATTTGCGAGAGGTTATTTCTTTTAAAACATGTAGAAATTCTCCTGAAACTAATTCATTTAAGTCTTCACTAATATTTTGATCATCTTCAGGTTTCTCACTATCGCTGGATTCTGGAGATGAGTTGGAGACTTGTTTTGATAGTATTGTTTGTATGGTTTGCATATCAGATTCTTTTTTTAATTTTAACTCTTTTAATTCTTTTTTGACTTCTTTAATCTGATGATGGAGTTTAGAAGTAGACGGAGTTAAATTTTTTGATTTCTTTTGTTTGTTAAGAATCTTTGTTAAGTCATAAGCATTTGTTGGTTTTGAAGGAATGTTTTGTTGCAATGGTTTAGGTGGTTGTTCATCCTTTTCAATTGACTCCATTAATTTTTCCAAGTATTCTGCTTGTTTTAATGGGTCCGGGATTAAATGAACTATATCTAAAACCATTTTTTGTTGTTTGGTCAAAACATTCATTTGATTATCTATAGGCTCTCCTTCTGTGTCAGAAGAGCTGCTAGAAGAGGAAGATGACTATGTTTGGAGTTCATCTAGCTCTGGGTTTTCGTTATCATCCTCAGAAGATACTAGGAGGTTTTGAATCTTTTCCCTAGTTTCATCATCTAAGTCTAATTCACGAATTTGTTTACTTGTTTTGCAGAATTTTGATGTGTGTCCCATTTTATCACATTTGTAGCATCTATAGTTTCTAAATCTTTTTCCCCAATCAGGGCCTTTTGAAGATGAAACTGTATTTTTGCTATTCTTTGGTTTTGACTTTTGGTAATAGGGTATCGTTTTTGATTCTGCGGAGTAGGCAAATATTTTTGTTTTGGCCTTTTGTGGTGACTAGGTTTACAATTCCCAGAACATTATTTGTTTGAGATATCTACAATGTCGAATTGTTTACAGAATGATCCTAGTTCTTGTTTGGTTTGATTTAATTCCTTTTTGAGTTGTTTTTGGAATTTTAAATCTTGACAAATTTTTAAAGCTTCTTTTTGAGTGAAACTTATTAATTCGCCATAGGTAAATTTGTTGTAAGGAATTTGGTTGTTATGAGTTTCTTTGATTTTGTTCCTTACTTTTCCTCCTAACACGGGTGGTAGACCATCTAAGAACTTTTCTTTCCAGAATGGTTGGTTTGAATCTTCCCTAAGCATGACTCTAGTTAGGAAAGTGTTTTTATACCACTGGAAGTCATTTAGTCTTTTGCACCTAAGGTTGGATAATAATTCTCCATTTTTGTCCTTAAGGTGTGAAGGGTCTCCTACAAAGTGTAACGATATGGCCAGAATAAGGGATGCTACGGCATCAGATATGGGTTCTCCATTATCTAAGATGATTTCGTCATTTTCATCTACCTTAATGGCGTCTAAAATATCTATTTGTTCATTTGAAGTCAAATGAAAATCCCACCATCCTTTTAACTGTCCTGAGAACCCTGCTATGAGGAGTTTTGCTATGGTTTTGTCGGATGTGTTCATTTGGGCTTTATACGCGTTTGCTGCCATAGTCATTTGTTGTAAAAGGCCTAAGATTTGATATTCAGACAGTCCATCTATATTTCATTCATACAGTGAATTGGCTTTGTAGCTGGGCTGAACTAATTTGTTGGGCCTTACTTCGAGACTAAGGTCTGGTGTTGTTTGTCTAGGTACGATGCTCCTAGATGTTGATGGTATGTCTAAACGGGCTACTACAGGAGTTTCAGGTTCTTGGGCCTCATCACTCTCTGTTTGTTCCGTTTGGTTAACCATGTTAATTTGGGCTGTTTGGTCAGGTGTGTCTGGGACCTAATTTTGGTTTTGACTGGACGAAGTTGAAGTGGCAATTAAGTTTAACTTTTCTTTAATGGTGATTACAAATTCATCTTTTTCATTTTTGATTTCTTTTTTGATGGATTTTGATAATTCAAAGGGTTTGAATACTGGTATTTGTTTCTGTTCAGGTTGTTTGTTTTCTGAGACAGTTTGAATTGCCGGGAGTATTGTCTTTTGAATTTGTTTATCCAGTTTTGTTAATTGGGTGCCAATTGTGTTTAGATGAACATTAGTGTAATTATTTTGTAACACAATATTTTTGGTGTTTTCAAGTTCATCATCTTTTGGTAATCTTCAGGGTTTTAATTCAAGGGTGTTTTCCCCTGCGGGCATTTGTATATTTTGAAGAGGTGGATGTTCTGTTTCCAAAGTTCCTCTTTCGGTTTTCCAAGTTTTGGTTTTTGGTCGACTGGTTATGGGTTTTGCAGATTTGAATGGTGAATTAATTATCTTTTTTGGGTTTACACCATCACTTTTCAATTTTATTTCTAACCAATCAAAGAACATTATTTTACATTTGTGGTCAGCAATAAATTTGTAGAATTCTTCCTGAAGTTTGCGACTTTCACTGGCTAGGGTTTTTATGAACCAGTTTCTTTTTGTAGTGTTCTTTTCAGAATAGAAGTCGGCTCTATAGAATTCTTTATTTATCACAAATTCCTTTTCTAGGACGTTTAATTGATTATCGGTTATGTCAGAAATTCCAAGAGAGTGTGGAGGTGATTCGATTTCGTCATCACTAGTTTGTTCTATCTCCTTTTCTTTCTGCTTTTGATAGTTTGCCTTAGGAATTCTAGTTTGGTAGTTTGCACCTTTGAATGAAGTTCTAGGTGTTTCATCAATGGAATTCCTATTCTTTTGAGTTTTATCTTCCAAGTTTATATTTTTAGGAAGGTTTGAAACGTTTCCTAAACTAATTGTGGAAGAGGTCGAGGCATCATCCTTAATTTTAAGGCTTGGATTCCTCCTAAAACTAAGTTTGACAGTTCCGTCATCGAACTGGGTTATTTTGTTCAGATTCGTGTTTGGTTTTGGAATCTCAATTCTTTCAATTTCTTCCTGGGCCGGTTGTGCCTTATCTAAGGTCCATTCCTCAGGGAGTTCTACTTCATACCATTTGATGGTTTTGGGAATGATAGTGTTTGATCTTGTTTGGTCAGTTTGCAAGATTAAAGTTTCACCGTTTTCAATTTTTCTAACTGCTTCGGTGCCAAAGGCTATTTTTGCTACCTTATAATGTATCCTATAGATTACTGCTACAGGTACAGATCCAGCTAACATTTGATATCCATGCGTTTTGACTTGTAAAGTTAAAGCATGCAGGATATTAGGATCAGTTAATGAAGGAGCAAAATTTGGAAAGCAATTAAAAAATATCGGACCATAACATAAACTAGATTCTACAGTTCCTATCAGGGAATCCGTAAAGTCTAACATCTTAGCGTCTCTAAGTACGGCTAAGATAGATGTGTTCAGGCCTTCTCTTGTTAAAGATTTGAATCCTACTTGGACTAATCCTAAGTGGATGTAATTAAATCCTTTTTTGATATGTTTGGTTAAGGATTTCTTTGATAAGAGTTGTATCGACTCTAAAGGTTTGCTAATTTGAAGGTCACGTTCTTCCATTTTAATTATGTAGTTTGTCGGTAGAATATGCCAATTTGAGGTTCTATAAACCATTTCCTTTTGAAGTTTGGGAAGTTTCCACGTATCTATGGATCCTTCAAAGTTTTCAAATTCATATTCCTCAGTTTGTCTGTTTGAGTCTCTAGGTCCTATGTCATTCCTAGAACCAGAAGAACTAGAAGAACTAGAAGAGCGAAATAAATGCATGTCCCTATTCTATTTGTATGTAAACGGCTTTCACCCACCTAAAACTTAGCAATGATCCGCCTTGCCCCCCTTTGGGTCTTATAGGACTTACCGGCTAAACAAGGTGCTTACCTCACGGCCTACATACAAATAAAGAAAATGACCAGATACACTTACCCCTCTCAAGAGCTATATATATATATATTATATTAAACCACAAATATCAAGCATAATAACATATTAAAAATCCTAATGTGCTAATATACGTTTATTCATGCGTTTAAGTAGGGTTTAACGATTACCTTATATCCCATAAAAATCGAACCTTACTGGTATCCTAGTTAAAGATTCAAGCTTTAATTAGCAAAATCAGCACCTAAAAATAATACCAATATTTCTCACATTATAAGTAAGGAAACAAAAAATATAAGACTTTATAAAACTTAATTAATGAAATACTTAACTTAAATATTATTTTACCTTAAAATTATTAACCAAAATAAACCAAGAATGCAGCAACTCATCATGCTCATGTAGCATGAGCTGCATGCAAAAATAAAAAGAGGAAGGCTCGAAGGGGGGGGGGTGAAAGGAAGGGATAATGGCTATTTTTGGGTTGGGGTCTTTAGGCTAGGAAAGAAGGTAGATGGGGGAGGATTTCGGGCAAGGGAAGGGTGCAGGAGTGAAGAGGGGTTGTAGGTGGTGGTCAGGGGTAGGTTGTTGGTGGCCAAGAGCGGCGGAGGCGAGGCAGCGAAGATGGCTGCCGAGGTGGACCGGGCTGAGAAGGAAGGAAAAGAGAGGAGAAAAATGGAGGGGGTGAGGGGTCTTATTTCGGCCAAACAAGATATGGGGGTGGTAGAGGAGGTTGCAGGGAGTGGATTGGTGGTTTGGGCGGCGGCTGGACGACGGCGAACAGTGGGGTTGCAGGGGGCTGCCGATAAGGGAGAAAAATGGGGGAGAAAGTAGGAGCTGTAGGGTAGCTTGGGTGGTGTTGTGGAGGTGCAAGGTGGGAGTAGAAGGGTGCAGAAGGTGGTTTAGGTGGTTGGTGAGGCGGAGGAAGCGGCGGAGCCATAGCCGAGGTGAAAATGGAAGGAGAAGAAAAGGGAGAAGAGGGAGGTCGGGGAAGGTATGGGGCTCAAAAAATGGGGCAGGAAAAGGGTTGAAGAGGAGAAGAAAAAGAAGAGGGAGGATAGGGGGATAGGTGGCCGGTCAGTGGCATTATTTAGGGTGGTAGTGAGGTGGTAGGGAGAGGGAGGGGAAGAAGGGTAAGGGAGGCCATGTGTGATGGGGGTGCATGGCCGGTTGGGTCCAAATTTGTGAAAAAAGGACAGGGAGGGAGAGAGAGAGAGAGAGAGAGAGAGGAGAGAGGGAGAGGGAGAGGGAGAGGGAGGGAGGGAGGGTTGCGGTGGTGACAAAAGGTGGCAGCGGGGTGGTGGTCGGCGTGCCCAAGGCGGCAGACCTGGTCGACGATGATAGGTCGGGGGAGCTGGGTCGAGGCGTAGAAGAAGGAGGAAGAAAGGAAAGGGGAGCAGGCCGACACGTAAGGGGGAGAAAAAAAGGAAGTTGGGCAGACCCAAGTGGGAGGGGGAAATGAAAGAAAGAAAAGAGGGGGGGGGGAGTTGGGCTAGCCGGTGCGGGCAAGGGAGAGGGAGAACGGGCTAGCGGCCCAGGCATGCAGGGGGAGGGAGAAGGCAGGCTGGCTTGGTGGGCGGCCCGAAGGAGAAAAAAGGAAAAGAAAAGAAAGAAGAAAAAGGAGAAAAAGGGAGAAAGAAAAAGAAAAAGAAAAAGGGAAAAAAGGGAAAAAAGGAAATGGGAAAATAATTTAATTTAATTTATAAAATAATAAAATGTAATATTTTTGATAAATTATTTAATTTAATAATTTAATTCAATATAATTTAATATATTGGTTCAAAAAGGATAATTTTAGTAAAATATTAGTTTGAAAAATTATTTAAATAAAATAATACGATAAAATAACAAAATATTTATTTTTAATTTATTAAATATTTCTATCTAAATTTATGTACTAAAAAATCCATAAAATAATTAAACTAAATAATTTTAAAAGCTAATTTATTTCAAATAAAAGCTATTTATTAAATTATAGGTTTTCTAAAATTTTGGGAAATTACATGGTGATCCATTCATAGATCTATCGCTTCTTCCTCTTCCTATAATAATGATGATTCTTCGGTGATCGAGAAAAATAGTCTTCCATACATGCTTTAACTAAACTAATAAAGTATTTTGCTCACATATAGAACATACATAAATACCTTTCACCAGTCATCCTACCAAGTTGCCATATGTTAGAAAATTATTTATAGTATAGAATAACATTGCTCTCAAGATGAAAATTTCTTGATCATATGGATCAAATACTTTAACACTCTTATCCCAGAAGGATTTCAAATCATCAATCAAAGTTGCCAAATAAACATCAATATCATTCCCCAATTTGTTTGACCTTGGAATGAGTATTGCCAACACTATATACTTATATTTCATGTAGAGATAAAATGGTAGATTTTATATCACCAAAATCACTAGCTATATACTACATGTGCCTTGATTATGTACATACATTCCTTCCGTCCACACATATTTGAAAGGATCTCATCATTTATCTTCTCATTATCATGCTATATTAAGTTCTTGGCATCTTGGGATCGTTAAACATTTGCTTGAATCTTAGCATTATATAAAAATATTACAACACCTTGGCTAGAACTTTGTTATTCTTATATTGTGGTGATTTGCATTCTAACTTAGAACAACTATACACAAACACATACTTATTATAAAATAATATGCAATCATTAGGGCATGAATATATCTTCTCATAACTCATACCCATGGATGAAAGATTTTTTGTGGCTTCATAGGTTTGATTAGGATCAACATTATCATCAGGATATACATCTTTCAAAAGACTAATAATTTCATGAAGTTCTTATAACTCTGTCTGTTACGTATCTTTAAGTTGTACAACCTTAAAACAACGGATAATCTAGTAAATGCCTTACACCACCATATAAAGGTTTTTTTTTTATGATACTCAATAATGACATGAACATTTAAGGAAAAGCAAAAATACATTCCCCAACTTAATGAGTCATCTCCTTTAACAAGTCTCCCTTAGTTGTGAAATGGTCCACTACTTTCTTTCCTATCTCCCTTATCTCACCATGCCATCTAATGAGTGTAACTTCAATAAATTTCATACAGAAATAAATGATCTCTCAAATCACTAATATATTGAAAATAAATACATTCCAAACATTCACAAACTATTCTACTAGAGACCTGAACATGTTCTTCTGCAAACTTGATGAAAAACTCTACCTCTTCATCATATTCCACAGATAAAGGATTTGTATACATCTATTCCCATGTCATATTTTTCCAATCCATACGTATCCAACAAAAATCAAATAATATTAATTAGAGAGGATTAATGTACTTGTTGCATTCTATAGGTAATGAAGGATTTGTTCTTTTATGGAGTCACCAAAAGAAACCCAACCACTTAATATTTCACCTCCCTTAAATATTTTTGGTAGAGTGACACACTTGTGATTGTTAAGGTCAAATAAAATTCAATACTAACTACGTTTCATATGCTTTAACATGTAATAACAACTTGATGTGAACATAACATTTATCAAAAGAGCAATCTCCGTGACCAATTATTAAAACCATTTGTTTTAACAAACCAAACAACCTTGATCTTAAGATTGTAGTAGCTAAGAAACAATTCTTGATCTAAATCACAATCATATATATATTAAGAAACTAAGAAACACACTATTATTAACAAAATGTATGCTTTGAAAAATATGAACATGCTTGATAGGATATTTATAATGACATACACTAGACATATCAACAATAAGAGACAACTCCAAAATTCTATGACTACTTTAGCACTTTACAAGTATAAAGAGATATCAACAAAAAGTGAAGAACCAAGCAATGAATAATATAACATCAACAAAATATATATATAAGCAACAAGGCACACCCATCCTTCAATCCAAGATGGTACTTTGATGTCAAAATGATTTTTTTTTATTTAAAAAAAGACCAAAGACTGAATTGGGACTATGAATAAACCAATTAATCTTGCCCTTAAATTAGGTATGAGTTGATTGTTGCCTTGAGTTGCACTATATGAGTGAGACCCTCACTTATTCGACCTAAATTCCTAGAAAAATTAGGCTTCAATGAAGAACAACTCACAATTAAGGACTATTTTACTAGAGAGTTATTTATTAACCTAAATTGCAACAAGTAAAAAAAACCAATGAACACCAAAATTAGAAGTTACAATAATGAAGAAACACCAATAATGAGGTACCAATGACCAAAAATAAGAAATGATAGAAATTGCGAAAAAAGAAGAAGAGAGAAGCAAATCTAACCAACAATAAAGGAGTGACAAGAAAAAATTAGCCATCATTTAAAACTAAATTTCCAAAATTAGAGAGAAACAGGGACAAAAAGGAGAAAATAAAACTAATCTTAATTCTTACCTATAGAGTTAAATTCCAGCCAAATGATGAATACTGTGTGAATTAAAAGCTAAGGGAGCACTGCCAATGACAGTAAACAACATTGAAGAAGAAATTAACCACTTTTGAAGAGTTAAACAATTTTTGGTGGTCGTAGTGAAGGCTAAGGGAGAGTGTCGAACAAAATATCAAGAGAAAATAGCTAGGAAAGAGCAACACCAACAATGGAAGAACATATGGCGTTTCATTTAGTGGAAGTCGAGCACGAAAAGTCTGAGGGTGAAGGGGGCTCAACTAGATTTAGTCGAGAATGAAGAAGAGTTAGATCCATTGTGAGGGGATATAGTGCCACACTTTTAATAACAATTCTTGGAGAAAACTGTTATTAGATCTAAAAATTTTAATAATGGATTTTTCAAAAATAGTTGTTAAAATTCCAACCCAAATTATACCACACTACAGTTATATTTTTGACAATGTTTTTTCTTAAAACCCACTATTAAAAATCTCTCCCCGAGCAAGTGCTCAACATTTTACATTTTTAATATTTGCCTAATAATAGTCCTTATTTGGAACAAGCAAGGTTGAAACATAGTGAAGTAGCTCATCTTCAAAGCAAGTTAAGGGAAATCGTTAATTTCAGCTCATCTTTTAGATAGAAGCATTGGGTCATGTGTAACATCTGCAAGCCCATCGAAGGTAATACTTATGTTATATGATCGGTTACACATATAATATAGGTACAGTCTATTGACATCTGCATGATGTTAACATTTTTTTAAAAAAAATTTAAAATATCTCTCACTAGGATTATTAAAAAATAAAAAATTATACCTTAATGTTTATACTTTAGAAATTGATATCTATATTGATATAATTTTAATCTAAAAAATAATATATATCTATATATCTATATATATATATATATATATTTCAACATATATTTAAATATATTTCACCATTATTAAACTAGTATTTTACCATTACTAATATACTAATATTTCACCATTGATATATTAATTTTTTTACCACTACTGTGTTGATTTTTCACCCCTAATGTACTAATGTTCCATCTTCAAATTGATTTTTCACCACTATTACTATTTTATTTAAAAAATAATATTTTACTGCTAATATATTGATCTTTCACTACTAATGTACTAATCTTTCACCATTAGTAAACTGATTTTTTACTAGCGAGTTGATCTTTCATCATTATTCTATTTAAAAATGATATTTCACCACTACTATACTAACCCTTTACCACTAATGTATTGATTTTCACTACTAATGTATTGTTTTTTTTTTACAAGTCATGAATTGGTCTTTCATCATTAATGTATTAAACTTTCACTCCAACTTATGTACTAATCTTTCATAATTATTAAACTAATACTTCACTAGTGAGTTGATCTTTCACTATTATTCTACTTAAAAATAATATTTTACTACTAATGTACACATTTTCACCACTAATGTACTGATTTTTCACCAATAAATTATTATTTTTATCATTAATGTATTAAATTTTCACCGCAACTATAAGTATCTTTCATTATGAATGTACTAATCTTTCACAACTTGTGAACTGCTTTTTCATCAGCGAGTTGATCTTTTACCATTATTGCACTTACAAATGATCATTTACTATTAATATACTAACCTTTTACCACTAATGTACTAATTTTTCACCGGCAAATCAATATTTCATCATTAATGTATTAAAATTTTACTACAAATACATCCATCCATACATACATATATATATATCATATACATTTAAGTATCTTGTACCACTATTAAACAAATCTTTCATCATCAATAAACTGATTTTTCACCAGCGAGTTTATCTTTCACTATTATTATATTTAAAAATAATCTTTTACCACTAATGTATTGATATTTTTACTAGTAAATTAATCTTTCTTCATTAAGGTACTAATCTTTCACCACTAATGTATGAAACTTTCACCACAACTATATATATATGAGTATATTTTACCACTATCATAATAATCTTTCACAATCACTAAATAGATTTTTCATCAGTAAGTTGATCTTTCACCATTATTCAACTTAAATATAATTTTCATCACTAATATACCAACCTTTCACCACAAATGTACTAACTTTCATCACTAATGTACTCATTTTTACTAATATATCGATCTTTCACCAAAGAGTTGATATTTCCCTATTTTTATACTTAAAACTGATCTTTTACTTCTAATGTGTTGATTTTTCACCACTAATGTACTAATCTTTTACCACTAATGTGCTAATTTTTTTTTACCAACGAGTTGATATTTCCATAATTTTCTACTTAAACCTAATCTTTTACCACTAATATATCGATTTTCACCACTAATATACTAATTTTTTCTAATATATTAATTTTTCACCAGCGAGTTGATATTTTCCTATTTTTATATTTAAAACTAATTTTCGCTACTAATATGCTAATCTTTCACCACTAATGTGCTGATTTTTTACAACGAGTTGGTATTATCCTATTTTTCTACTTAAAACTAATCTTTCACCACTAATGTATTGGTTTTTCACTATGAGATGATTTTTCATCATTGTTCTACTTAAAATTAATCTTTCATCACCTGATTTTTCACCAATTTTTTTAATATAAAAAATATATAAATATAGATCTCTATTTATAAAGTAAATTTTTAGAAATATTATGACATTTTTTTAATCAGCCAAACTTAAAATAAATTAATTAGAAAAAAAAAATTTAAAAATGGTAATGTAGCACAGATTGTACCGATTATTTAAAAATAATTAAACCCCCTCCCAATAATAATAATAATAATAATAATAATAATAATATGACTTCATGAGAGTCCAAATATGATTATTTAATAAAATAGCAAATGCTAGCTAGGAAAAGTGGTAGGATTGGACCGATTGGTAAGCAGCCCTATCCAACGACATTTCCCAACTAAGGAAAGTGGTTGAGTTTGGCGGATTTGCAATATATACAGTGCCTATAGATGACCTATATACAGTGTTGTACAGATATAAAGATAAAGGCAGAAAAAAATGAAAAAATAATAACCTTTTAAATTATAAAAAAATATATATATATATTAAAAAATTTAAAAAATATAAAAATAAAAATAACGGATCAAACATAATTTTCGTATATTAGTATCTCAGTATAATGACTAGCTAGTAGTTATAGAGTAAGAAGAATCTTCATCGTGGATGTGCACGTTCACACTTCACCCATCAAGCCAGCCAGGGTACGCTAGTCAACTCAAAAGTCAAAACTCCTAAAAAAGAATTTGTAGTTAAGTTATAGCTGGTAGGATCGCAACATAGCGCATCGTCAGATTCCTAATTCAACGCCGACAATAGGTGGCACGCACTACTGACAAATAGGCAAATATATATAAATATATACATGTTCTGGAAAGAAAGCATAATAATCAAGGCAAAAGCAATAATTTCAATCCATTATGCTGCTAATTGACTTCGGTTGCTTGATTTAATTCAATCTTGCATTTCCAGATCATTGACCGAAAACCAAAAGTAAAGAATTAATTAATATGTAGCATTGTTGCTCGTCGCTCGGTCTTAATTCTTATAAGTAGCTAGCCAGACAGCGAGGTTCGTATGTACCATGAAGCTCTAATTAATGTGTTTGATTAATTCCTCCGCCCGCCTTTGATTCATCATCAGACATCAGCTAGGTAGCTAGTTAGAGCGTCCATATATACATACATAAAGCATGACACGTACGATCCTGCTGCAGAGCTTGAAATTGATCATCGGCCTTCTTCCCCTTAGTCCGGCACTGTTGATAACAGCAGGAATTGCTTCGGCACAACAACTATCAACGGATTACTATGCAACAACATGCCCAAGAGCCTTGCCAACAATTCAAGGAGCGGTGTTCAGACAAGTGTACAAGGAGCACCGTATGGGGGCATCCTTGTTGCGTCTCCATTTCCACGACTGCTTTGTTAATGTACCTAGCTCCTTCCTTTTATCTATCTATCTATCTATCTATCTATCTATCTCTTCCTAGCTAGCTAGCTAGATTTCCTTGTCTTAGTTTCATGTGCATGCACGCACAAACTTTTCATGTTACTTAATGCATGTGCTTATTATGTACGTATGTGGCATGCATATATATATGCTGCAGGGATGTGATGCATCGGTGTTGTTAAATGATACATCTACCTTCACCGGGGAGCAAACTGCAGGTGCCAATGCAGGTTCGCTGAGGGGGTTTGATGTCGTTGATGAGATCAAAGCTGAGGTCGAGAACGTATGTCCTGGTGTTGTTTCTTGTGCTGATATCTTGGCCGTAGCTGCAAGGGACTCCGTTGTCGCGGTAATTAATAGTCTTGCCATATATGCCAACAGTCCGTGTGTGTGTATTTGTGTCTCCATTCTTTTTAAAAAACGAAAGTCATTTTAACAATAAATATTTTTTTTAATAACTAACTAATATAGTCTTAAAATTTTACCTGCACTTTTCATTAAAATATAATAAAATATTGATCATAATAAAAAAAATGACTTATAAAAGAAGATAATATATAAATTTTGATTTTTTTAAAGTGATTTATTTTTTTATAAGGAGGGAGGGAGGAGTAGTATAATATTTATTACTTCAATTCTTAATCAATTTTGGTTTATTTTTCCACATATATAATATATGTATATATACATCTTATAGCTGGGTGGTCCTTCCTGGGACGTTGAGCTAGGGAGAAGGGACTCCACCGACGCAAGCTTGAGCGCAGCAAATGCCGATATCCCATCCCCAATCATGAATCTTAGCGCTCTCATCTCTGCCTTCCAAAAGAAAGGCCTCACAGCAGATGAAATGGTCGCCCTCTCAGGGGCACATACAACCGGAAAAGCAAGGTGCAGGGTGTTTCGTAATCGAATCTACAACGAGTCCAACATTGCGGCCAACTTCGTAACTTCGCTCAAGGACAACTGCCCCAGCATAGGAAGCGATGATAACCTCGCACCCTTGGACGCTACTACCCCTGTAACCTTCGACAACGCCTATTTCACGAATCTAAAAGACAGCAGGGGTCTCATACATTCAGATCAACAGCTCTTCAGTGGTGGGTCCACTGATTCTCTCGTCAGCTCTTACAGCTCCAACGCTGGATTGTTCTTCCAAGACTTTGGCAGCGCCATGGTGAAGATGGGGCGTATCAGCCCGCTGACCGGAAACAGCGGACAGATCCGAACTCACTGCTGGAAAATCAACTAACTAATTGATCAGCTGCATGCCTTTTGAATCTGGCATGGAAAATATTCGAAACTAGCTAGCCCCCTGCTTAGTACTAGCTGCAGGTCATCTTAATCAAAACAACAATAAGAAATGTGTAACCTATATATACATATATTTGATAGTTCACGGTTGAATCTGTGTTTTATACTTTGTTGTTGACATGATATGATAATAATTATAAGCTCTGCCTTCTACAAGAGTCAAACTTTCAATGTTCTTAATTAATCAATAGTCATATATTTAACAAGATTGTATTTTGCATCGAATATGTATGTATGTATGTATGTGGTGAGTTAATTATATATAATGCATGCATATATGTCGGCAGTCCTTGCTGTATATGCTCTTTAATAATTGGTCATATATCCATCCGATCAACGGGATCAAGTACTAGATCTCCAAATTTTTGACCTAACCTGCTCGTCGAACTTATATAATTGCCCTTATCAAACTCTATTTAAGGCAAACTGCTAAAATTTTGGACCTAGTCAAATATAGTTGTTCCGATCGCTTCCGAACTATATATGTGCTTAAACCACACTCGACTTGACATACCTCGGCCCTTCTTATTGATTAATTAATTGGCGTAGGTAGGTATGCAGGTAGGTAGGTAGGTAGGTGCTTAATGGACCCGGGTCCCATGACTTTGACAATATGGATCAGCCTTTGGTTTATTTTCAAACAAGGAGAGTTCAATATATTCAAGCAACTCATATCACGGCGACTACCAACCCGCCTCGGCGGTAGAAGAGAATGGGCCGGGGCACCGTTTGGATATGATGTTAGGTCTCGGGTTTGATTCTCAGATTTGTAATATAGTGGCAAACTCATGTCTATTGTGGCGCTAATGGATATGGAAGTATGGGACCATTTACCTTTTTCACAATTAATTAAGGAGGCGACTTACGGAGACTTTAAAGACGAGGGTTTTACCTGTCTACAGTTTGAGATTACCCGTATTTTTGAGAAAACATATATATTTATTTTAAGTGCTCGTTTGGTATGGGGGTAATAGGGGTGGAAAAATTACCCCCATATTTTATATATCTTGTATAATTTATTTAAAATTAAATATGTTTATTCTAATAAATACCCATTTTAGATCTTAATTTGATCTAAAATGGGTATTTCATTAAAAATATATTTATTATTATTAAATACTTAATATAAGAGATATAAAATAGAGGGGAAATTTTTCCACCCTTATTACCCCCATACCAAACAAGCCCAAAGGGAATAAATCTTGGCTTAGTTTGATTTGGAATTAATGAATACTTAAAAAAATATATGATTGTGATCTTTTAAATTTAACATATTTATTGGACCTATTAAAGTAAGCTAATAGATGGATTTATGACGCTTAGCATCTCTTCACCTTCCTTTATATTAGTTTCATCCTACTCACTAATGATAGAAAGTGTGGAGTCACTTAGGCTTATTAAGCTATTTAAGCGAGCCATTGAATTCCATGGTATAACACGCCTTCATATATATAAACCAACATGGGGTGAAATCTACCATTATTCACCGCTTCTCCTAATTCTTCTAATCTATGCTATCCTTTTCA
Organism: Tamarix chinensis; assembly: GCA_030549775.1. Taxonomy (NCBI): domain Eukaryota; kingdom Viridiplantae; phylum Streptophyta; class Magnoliopsida; order Caryophyllales; family Tamaricaceae; genus Tamarix; species Tamarix chinensis. Next base: position 84,182,003 of record CM060181.1, read on the forward strand.
ATCGCCTTATCTTCTACTGATAGTGATATCCTCGTGTGAATATTTTTTCAAGGATTGCCTAACTAGAGAATTAATATTAATTTTGGATCATAATTTCAAGTAAGCAATGAAATTATCGATCCTTTTGTTTTAACGTGACTTTTATTTTATTAAGTTTCGTCTCAGTTTTACAAAATAATTGGTCGTAAAATTTATCAGTTTCTGCAATTGATTGCTTTTATTTTACTACTTTATACTCCGAACAAAAATTAGAATCAAACATCGTATACATTGCTATTGATTGTCTCAAGTGATCCTTTTGTCTTATAACTTATTACAATTGTATTTATGATAGCGGGACCGTTTTTATTGTTTTGTGATTGTGCCCCGAAGGGGGAAGTCTTTACTAGATCATAACTAGTGTGTGATTGTTAATTAATAATGTAGAACTTAAAAAAATTATTTTGGCCCCCGATTAACAATAGGTTGATCGTCGATTAGTTGTTATTTTTGTGCCCTATCTTCAAGGAGAGAATGATCGTAGTTTCAACTTTATCTGATTGATATATGTTTCTATTATCTATTACAATTTCCTTAATATATTGTTTATTTGGTCCTATTGAATTTTCTATGCTATTTTCGTTGACTATTTTTAAGTAGATTTTATACCCGACTTTTATAATGTATGGCTACTTTATTGTATTTCATACCGATTTTGTATCTTTTAAGGGTCATTAATTATCTAGTTTTAAAAAAATATATTTTATATTAATAACTTGATATCTGTTTTGGTCGATAGTCCAATTCCTTACTCAGATGTGGTCGCTCACCCTTTTTTACATTTTATATTAGAAGCTCAAGGTGTAGCCGAGGATGTGAGATTAAGTACTTAGTCAGTTAGCTAGTTCGTTAGAATTATTATAAGTTATAAAAATAGGTACGTATTGCTTGTCTAGTCAATTTTGTAACCGATAAGGATCTTATAGTAATCCGTTTGGACTCTCTATGTTTATTAAAGTTTATAAATATTTATTATTATAGTCTACTCTTTTTAGCCTTATTGTAATCCTTTCATTTGAAACATAGTGAAACTTACTGACCAAACATCCAAGGGATTCTCTCTAAAGTAATGCTTAGAACCAAATTCAACACAATAACCATAACCTTCATAATATCTCATGCCTCAACATCAAGTCCAATAAAAACCATAACACCACAGGTATTCAAAGGCAACTAACAAATACAGGTAGGTATGAAGGCTACTACCTACCCACATATAGGAATAAGACCATAGGTATGCACTAAGGCTACTGCCAAATCATAGGCAAGCATAAAGGCTACTACTGAACTACATGCAGGCGTAAACGTAGAGGTTATTATTGAGCCATAGGTAGGTACAAAGACTACTACCAAACCAATCCAATAATCATTTCAAACCAATAATAATAATTTTCATTTTTATTTACTCGAGGGAAGAACATATCAATACAAAGACACTAAATTACTCCAGTCATATCGACACACTAAGACAACACAAGATCCTATAGACTATCAACCCCAGGTCACTAAGGTACCCTGGTCGTATTGGCACACGAATGAGACACAATACCCCGTCAATAAGGATACCTATTTCATAATTATGCATAACTTCTATAAGTCAACATATCTAAATACAATAAGATATAGGGTCTGGCTACGACACTAAGGTACATCAATAAAAATCCATAATCAACTGTAGGACAAACTACATCTTTAGGGTATCTACCCTCAAAGAGCCACCATTCTCAATCTTGAATTCTTTTATTTTAACTATTAGTATTTTATAAATGTGACCACGATACCATATAATATACAAATAAATATAATTTTTATACTTAAACAATTTTTACTCATTTCCAAATATTCAAGACAATCATAATCAAAGTCTATATTAAGGTTAACATGATAATATACCAAGGCCATCATAGGATTATTTATTCACTTTTAGGCACACTAGGCAAAAAATAACCAAAATACCATCGATACCATAATTACTACATTATCATCCATTTAAAATACTAATTTTATTTTTGTTTATTAATAGATCATGAAAAGGCTGAATATAATAATTAAATAATAATACGTCTAACCATACTCAACCTATCATATTGGACATACATAATTTATTTTTGGCATTAAAACCATTTTAACAAACTTGCGTACATATAATAATTTATACAAATCATCATGCTCCATTTTACCAAATTTTATTCTAAAATTTTTAGGCATATAACTACAATGGAAAGAACATACTTAATAAAATTTATACATCAAAAACCCTAATGTGCTATTATGAGATATCTAATATTTTAGTAGAGTAAAAGAATTACCAATTTTTTAGCAAAAACTTAAATAATAGACAACCTACTAAAATTTATTAGGCTCCACTAATAGACCTTTTGCACCTAAAAATAATATCACTTTAACAATATTAATATTTAACTAATAAAACAATATTTTTATTAAAATATTTATCAATTAAAATTACCAAAATACCACTAGGTTGTTAAAAATGGGAGAAGAACAACCTTACTCTGCATGGGTAGGTAGCGTGAGTTTGGGCATGTAGAAAGGTTGGAGAAGGTAGAGTTGGGCTTCAAGATAGGGAAAAGAGAAAGGATGGTGGCTATGATGAGGTGTTGGGTGGTGGCAATAAGGCAGTGGTGGCGGCCAAGGCTGGATGGTGGTTACATTGGGGAGGTATGATGGTGTTGGGTGGAGATAAGACGAGGGGCAATAAGGAGGAGGGTCTAGTCGCTGGTGGTTGGATATGGAAAAGAAATAAGAGGCAGGGGCGGTGCGATAGGCAAAGCGTAGAGGTGATGATAATGAGGAAGGTAGTGGATTGGTGGGCTGTAGGCATTGTGATGGTGGTTGATGCAATGTTAGGGAATGTTGAGGAGGAGAGGGTGAGGTCTAAGGAGATAAGGGAAAAAGGGGAAATGGGGCACGAGCAAGGAGTGAGGCATGAGTTGGAGCATGTAAAGAAGGGATGGGTCCTATGGTTGTGCATAGGTGGTAAAAGATCGTGTGATGCCCACCAAAATAGATAATAGATAATAGGAGAGAAGAATAATAAAGGAGAAGAGATTGGGGTCAATGTCAGAGGAAAAAGAAGAAGGAGAACATGAGAGGCTTAGTAGTGGTGGTTAGTGGTGCGATGGTAGAGGAGAATACGAGGAGGAGGAAGGTTGGGGTTGGACTAAATGAATGGAGAGAGTATGGATGGTTGTGGGAGATGATCCAAATGCAAAGGATATGTGAGGGTGATGGCTTGACATGTTGGTGGTTGGTGAATGGTTAGTTTGGTCTAGGGGAAGGACAACATAGGCTATGAGGGTAGGGGTTACAGGGTGGCAGAGTCATGGAGGGGTTGTGTAGGGATAATGGATGGTTGACGTGAAATACCCCAAAAATCCTAATTTAGGAATTATGGCAAATAATAATTTATTAGAGAAAAATTAAGAAAATAGGTGAATTTATTAAATAAAGAGGAAATTTATTGAGAAAAAATAAGGAGAAATTAATAAATAAGTTATTTAGAAAATTTTGGTCATTTTACTAATTAAAATGGAAGTTAAGGACAATTTATTCAAAATAGCCTAACTAATCTAAAAATGGATTTAATTATTATAATTAAAATAATTTTTATTAAAATTAAATATATAAATTAATTAGATAAATAAATAAATACCCAAATACCTCCAACCCAACCATTTTGTCATTTCTCCATTTTTCCTTTTTTCTTTTCTTCTTTCTTTTCTCTTTTTTTCCTTCCTCCTCCTTAACTTTTTTTCTTTTTCTTTCTTTCCCCCCGGACTGGGCCGGCCTGCGCAGCCCAGACCCCCCTCCCCGCCTGTCCTTCCTTCTTCTCGCCCGCGGCCCAGCGAGCCAGCCGCCCGTGCACCCAAACGCAGCGTTTCGGCTCTCCTCCCGCTGAGACGCTGCGTCCGATCGCTGAAGATAGCCGTTGCCAAACGGGCAACGCGACGCGGCGCTCTGTCCCCCATACCGTTGAAACGCCGTGTTTAGTTTTAAAAAAACCTTATAAACGCCGAACCGGCCGCTCCCCCCTTCTTTTTCTTTTTCCCCTGGACCGCTGGTCCTCCTCCTTTCCCCTTCCTTCTTCTTCCCCCGCACAGCCGCCGACCTGCAGCTCGAATTTTGCCGGCGGCCACCAACCCAGTACCGGCTGTCTTTCCCTGCCTCTCTCCCTGTCGTTTTCTTTCTCTTTTCGACCCCGACCAAGTCCCTCTCTCCCTTTCCCGCGTGCCCACCTTTTTCCCTTTTCCTCTCCCCTTCCCCGACCCAGCCTGCCATGGCAGGACCTGCACCACCTGCCACCAGCCGGCCACCTACACACCTGCCTCGCACGCCTCCTTCTCCCCTTGTCGTCTTCCCCTTCCAATTGCCTATAAATACCCCCCATTGGCAGCCCCGATCAGCTCCCTTTTCGTTTTTTTTGCCCCGAAACCCTGCCTCTCCGCCGCCTCAAAAAGACGGGCTTTTCGCCGTCACCGGAGACAGCCGCCGCCACCTCTGGCCACCGTTACCATCCTTGCACCTCCCTCGACAAAACCAAGCCACCACCACCCTCCGCCTTGCCCTGCACGTGCCGCCCTCGCCGTGCAAAGTTCCTATCCCAAAAACCACCACTCCCAGCCTTCGCCGCCCTTGCGCCGCCTCCCACCGCCAGCCCAGCCGCCACCAGAGCCTCTTTCACCCTCCAAAATGCCCAGCAGACCTCCCTCTACCTTTCCCTACCTTCAACTTCCCCTGCCTCCCTCTCCTCCTTCCTCCCTCATCTTCCTCCTCTCTCCACCACCCTCGGCCGCCGTCGTCGCCGCCGTGAGCCGCCGCCCCTTGCCACGCCACCACCCTCACTCCACTCCTCTCCACCTGCTGCTTCTCCCCCACCTCAAACTTCTCTTTTCCTCCTGCCATCCAGCCCCCACCTTGATCTTTTCCCTTCCCTTCCTCCTCCACCGCCGCCGCTGTCGCCGCCACGCGCCGCCGCCGGACCACCACCGACCCTAGGTGGTTCTCCACTCATCCGAACCCTAATACCCCTTTTATATAATTGCTACTATTTTCTACTAATATTGATACTAATATACTTATTATTATTATTATTATTATTATTATTATTATTATTATTATCATTATTGTTATTACTTTTATTATTACTATAATTATTATTATGATTATTATTATTATTGTCATTATTACCATTATTATTGTCTCTATTATTAATGACTTATTTTCTTACTAATACTAACATCCCTTTTAAAGCCTAACTTGTATTATACTTAACTTTGGTCCTATTCTTATAATTATTAGTATTAACATTTTTATTATAATTATCTCTATTATCCTTACTATGGTTATTATTATTACTACTTAACCTTACTTGGTTGTATTATTGTTATAACCATTACTACTAGGAGTATTATTATTATTATCGTTATTATTAGTATTATTACTATTATCATTATCACCCTTAAGAATAGTTTACTTGTAATATTGTGACCTTATAATATTATTATTTCAAACCTAACACCATTGTTGGACTTAATCTTAAAAACGCTAGAGTTCTATTATTTGAAACATAAGTATCATTATTAGTAGTCTTATTATTATTATTATTATTATTATTATTATTATTATTATTATTATTATTATTATTATTATTATTATTATTATTATCACTATTTTACTATGACTAGTGAACACTAGTATTATAAGAATGGAACTAATGGGCTCAATAAAATAAGGGTAACAATAAGTATCATAAATAACTATATTTTGACTACTAATATTTAGTATACTAATTCTAAGGTAAAAACCCTAGCTTTTGTATAAAACCCTTTTTAGTAATAAAAACCCTAACCTTAAACTAGAATGAGGATTGATAGTAATTATAAGGGAAACTAATACTTAGCATTTTCCCCTTTTATAGGTAACCCTGACCAAAGCCCTAAGGAGTTAGAGGAGCGTGCTCCAAGCCCGGCGTCGCCTTAGGTAAGGACGAAGCTAATGGCCTCGTGTTATGTGTGACATGGATGTGTTGAATGTTGTGTATGCCATGCTACGCCATGTATTATCTGATTTGTGGATAACTTGTCTTATGTGTAGCGCAGCTTGGAGATTGAGGTATGTTGTATGTGCTTCCGTGACATGAGCATGACATTTATATGTATGATGTTTATGATGTATATGTTATGGCCCACTAGGACGTGCATGTTAGGATAAATGGTAATATGAGTTGGGAACCATCATGGGAGTCTTGAAGTTTGTATGGTGGGATTAGGGTTTGTATGTGGGCATAAACGTTCGTATGGTGGTACTAATGATTGCATAGTGGTATTAATGGCTTATGGTGGTATTCGGGTTTGTATGGTGGTATTTATGATTTTATGGAGGTATTAATGTTTGTATGGTGGTATTTATGATTTTATGGAGGTATTAATATTGTATGGTGGTATTAGGGTTTGTATGGTGGTATTTATGATTTCATGGAGGTATTAATGTTGTATGGTGGTATTAATGTTTGTATGGTGGTATTTATGATTTTATGGAGGTATTAATGTTGTATAGTGGTATTAGGGTTTGTATGGTGGTATTTATGATTTCATGGAGGTATTAATGTTGTATGGTGGTATTAATGATTGCATGGTGGTATTAATGGCTTATGGTGGTATTAGGGTTTGCATGGTGGTTGTGGTTTGTGTTGTGGTATTAATGTTGTAGGGTGGTACTAGGGTTTGCATGGTGGAGTATGGGGTTGAGAGTGAGAACTCACTTATATAAAAGATGAGCGGGGGTTTCTAAAGGAGAGAAGAGATTTTGGGATGAAAGAGGGAGGTTACTTGTTGAAGAAGTAAAGTGCTAGGGTTTGGTGCGGCCAACTAGAGTTGGCGTGGTCAGATAGGGTTTTGAATGGCCAACTAGGGTTTTGTCGGTCACACGTGAACTTGGGAGATAAAGTAACACATTTGGGGAATTTCCTAATAAAAGAATGAGGTGCGAGATAGAGAATAAAGTAACGTTTGGGTAAGTAAGAAAGAGTTGGGCCACATAGGTCCGATTAGGGTCTCCGAGGAGGAACCCTAGAGGGATGAGGACATGCGGAGTCGACATCATATGTAATGGGATGGCCTATATTCTTGGAGATTGTGCCTTACTATATGCCACTATGCCTAAGTCTACAGGGGATGGATGTCGGGTGTGAGAAGAGGTACGAGTCTCAACATATGAGACGGGCCCTCTTGGAAGGGAAAGCAATGGAATGTAGTGGGCATGCATGTTAGGGTGTGATGTGATTTAATAAGACACCGATAAGACATTAATCACGTAAAGCGAAAGATGTCGAGCCGAGCCTGTGATCCGGTCCACCGGCTATAATAGTGGATCAGAGGCGTTTTGCCCTGTGTGCTTATTTCCGGTCCACCGGCTATAATAGTGGATCAGAGGCGTTTTGCCCTGTACGATATCTTCCGGTCCACCGGCTATAATAGTGGGGGATCTCGTGTTCGACAAACCAAACGTATAAGTTAATCCATGGGAAAGATACTAAGTACTTAAAGCGAAACACCATGTGAGTCGGGGCTGTGATCCGGTCCACCGGCTATAATAGTGGATCAAAGGCGTTTTGCCCTGTGCGTTTATTTTTCCGGTCCACCGGCTATAATAGTGGATCAGAGGCGTTCTGCCCTGTGCGATATCTTCCGGTCCACCGGCTATAATAGTGGGGCTCCCGCGCTCACATGGATTAATGAAGAATGCTTTGAATGAAAATGAATGAAGTAATCCATGGGAAAATACTAAGTACTTACAGTGAAACACCATGTGAGTCGGGGCTGTGATCCGGTCCACCGGCTATAATAGTGGATTAGAGGCATTTTGCCCTGTGCGTTTATTTTCCGGTCCACCGGCTATAATAGTGGATCAGAGGCGTTCTGCCCTGTGCGTATATCTTCCGGTCCACCGGCTATAATAGTGGGGCTCCCACACTCACATGGGTTATTGAAGAAATGTGTGGAAATGGACTTATTATCATCAATGAGAATAAAGATTAAGTCACTAGAAAAGTGTTCAGACCTTATCTTCGCATGTTGTCTACATGATTGTGTTATACGTGCTATGTGGTATGACTGTATGCTTGGCCTTAGCGCACCAGCGCCCTTACTCAGTATTTGACCCGTACTGATACTACATTGATTGAATGAGTCCTGTGATGATCCACCAATGGTGGGGAGCATACCTCCTATGCAGGTTTGATCGGTTACAAATTGTGGGGTGGAAGGCTTGGCTTGAGTGAGTAGGCGATCCGGATATTGGTCCCTTGGGATCTGTTTTATTGGCTATATTTTGTACTACGCTTCTTGTTTTGAAACCGTACTCTAAGTTGTATTCCTAAACGATATTTTAACTGTTGTTGACTTGTGGTTTTCGTGAATGGTCTATGTTAACTATGGACCTATGTTTTGATGACTCTTACCTAAGGATTGTTTAGTTTAGCCTTAGCACTTAGTATCGGAACGGTGGGAGTGAACCGGTCTGGTACTAAGTGTGGCGGTAATACCCCCAAGTTTATGGTTTTAATTCTTTCGCTTCCGCTAAAACCTTTGACTTAAACGAAATTTTTCAGTAGTAAATTTGGGGGTGTTACATGACATGCATGGTTGAGCGAGGGGAAATGTAGGGTGATGAAGATGGGGGGTGAAGGGGTGTAGGGGCATGTTTGGTTTGAAGGAGAAATGAAGCATGGGTTGGTGCTCAAGGGGGGGAAGGTGAAAAGAAAGTGAAAATAATAAAGCAAAAGAGAAATGGGGAGAAAGAAGAAAAAGGGAAAAGAAATAAAAATGAAAAAGAAAATAAATTTAGGTAAAATTTTACCAACTTATTTACCTTTATTTTGTTTTCCTAGCACACCCTCTAATTGTTCCTTTATTTTTGCCCTCATTCATTTGCATTCTCTTTTCCTTTTGCATGCACTTACCGCATGCTCTTAGCTTGCATTCCCTCTCCCTCTTTGTTAATCTTCGAGCCCAATTTGTGCCTATTCCCTTCTAGTTTTTCTTATAGTTTTACCTTATCTAACAAGTAACCTAAATACCCTCCTAACTAGTGCATTTGGTTCCTTTTTTAGTTATTTTTTTGCTGCATTGTTCTTCTCATTTTTGACCTACATCAAGAGTGTCATGACTTCTCTTCTAGCATCATCATTTCTCCTCCATTTTCCGTCATTTTTTTGGGTTTTATTCCTTACATCTCCCTACACAAATACCATCCATTTTCCCCAGTTCCTCTTTTATCCTCGAAACTTTCCTTGCCAAGCAATAAGTAATCTTTTGAGGTGTCCAAGTGAATTAAAAGTATTATGGTCATTTTGGGTAAAATATGGAAGTTTGAGGTTGTATAAGTATTTATGAGTTATAACTATTATAAGAGTGATATGTGAAGTGTTTTAGAAAATTAGGAGTAGCACAAGTATGATATTATGAAAAAATGACTTAATTTGGGAGCTAAAAAGATAATATCACTATTTTAGTGTAAAATGTTAAAGTTAAATCTTAATTTTTGGATATGATGTTTAAAATCATGTATTGGGGTAATATGTTATGTTTGGTGAATTGGGCTGTCTTATAGATGGAGTTATGGCACAATCGTGAATTATGATTTTGAGAGGGTGTTATGGTCTCTTCATTTGTGTGATGTCCTTTGTTGTACTTGCTAACTTTCCTTTTGTCTTATCATTACATCATGTGGTTAGTAATAGATTTTATTTAATTAATTTTGACTTAATAATAAATGTTTATGGTAATAAAAATTGGTGGTATAAAATCAATAGTAATCGATACTTCATTATAATAAATGATAAGTAGCTTCCCACATGATAAGCCAATGGTAATAAAGTGGAAGTATGATGATCTTAATTAAATAAAGTAATGCATTTTTATGTAATAATTTTTTTTATGAATGAACTAATAAGATATTAATACTTAAAGTGAAAGAGCACATGAGTCAAGACCAAGTGTTTTCAAGTGATTGAATATATAAATTTTATAATGTAATATCTTATATGCTTATTATTGAGTGTCCTTTTAGTTAAATATATAAATATTTTAGCTTTAAGACTTAGAATAAGAAAGGTAGTAGTGACTAGATCTATGCTAAGTTTTTCATTAGCATCCTACATTTTAATGTTTTAGCTTCTACAATAATTCTTTTAAATGAAGTTTTATAGTGCTAAACATAGGGGTATTACAAAGATACACGGGCATTTCATGCAATATCTCTAAATATTTTTTGCTATAAATATCATTTGATGAGATATATTTAATGTATTTTTAGTAGACCGTATGAAATAATATATAATATGAAGTAATAGTATGTCCGAAGTAATAATGATGGTTGGTAAACACATTTAATAAGTATCTAAATTGATGTCTAATAATAATAGTGTTTGGTAACTCATTAATTGATGTCTATTAATAATTTCATAACTTCTTTATGTTATAAATGGTGATGAGTGGGTATATTTAATAAGTGCATAAGGGTAATAGTATGAGAGAGTTTAGATATTTAATAAAAATAATGGGGACTACTCATAAAGTAATAATATGGAAGATAATATAAATAATAAAGTTATGAAAATAATATGTAAAACAAACGTTTGAAGTTTTTTTGAGCCAATACTATAAATCATGAGATGGAAAACCAACAAACATTTAATAAAGATATATTTGATGATATGCATATATACATTTTTTTAATATATGTGGAAAAATTTAAGGGATGATCTTGGGATAGCGTTGTGACATCTAATAGTTACTTGTCATATTTTGAAACTTTATAAAAAAATTTATAAATTTGATTTCTAAATAAATTTAAAAAGATTAATTACAACTTCAACTACCTACTATAGCTAATTTCTCCAACTATACTTTTTGAATCAGTAGGAGTAGTATTTGAGATCAACGGCCAATAGATGCTTCATCAACTACCTAAATTGGAAAATCATGCACCATAATTTACATTTTGTAATATTTTGGGTGTGTTTGGTTTAGGAAAATATATGGTTGTCTCATATTGAGAATATATGGTTATACGTATATATTAGAGAATGTAAGCTATTCCTAATAAAAATGATTCTTAATCAAACTAAAGTTTAGGTATATAGGACTGGGAGCAAGAGTACTTTTATCCACCTCATTTCATCCATTGTGAAGTACTACATAAACTAAGATGAAGGCATATACAAATTATATGTGATAATCCCCCATTTCACAAATAGTGAACCTATACTTTCTATATCACCATGTATATTAAGAAGTATTAAATTTTAGAATAAAGGATGCATAAATTGACTAAAATAGTCACATTAGAACTTGAGCAGTTTTATTGTTATGAATTATGATATACATTACTGAGCTTGGAGAGGATAAATTAGAAAACATAATAATAAATTTTTATTATAATATAAGAAGAATTATATTATAAAACAAAGATAAAAAGCTATAGCCTATTTATTATGAATCAGAGGCATGGAATTCCATGCGATTGGGGAACTTGTCAGGTATTGTTCAATTGAATTAGATTTATAAAAATATATAAATTTTGCAAGTAGTAGGAAGATGGGAAATATTTACGGTACTTCATAATTCTGTTTGGATCAAACCAAAATAGTATAATTAGGTGTAATTTATATTATGGCCATGGGTGTACTTTACAAGGTGTACCAAGTTAATCATGAAAAAAAAATGAACCGTTTTGGAATGTACATTGCTATTTTCATATAATCTCTCTAAATCCTATGAATTTCTTTGCTTCTTCAATTCACCATCACCATTCAAATCTCTTGGGTAAGTATGAGTTATATCACCATTAGAAACACCCCCATAACCATCTTCATTAAGAATAATACACCATCATCAACACTTGTATTATGTTTAGTTAAGATAAAATTACTCCTTGTACTTCTGTACTTCCTTGTGCCTTTTTTCTCCACCAATGATTGGTGAGCAAACTTTAATTAATGCTTGATAGTTTGGTAATATATAACAAGTGGTTTGGTGAAATTATGATAGTAGTTCGATTGTATAAGGAAATCACCACTCGTGTTTTGTTTAATTTATAGAATGTTACTGTCTGGCTTCTTCGTCTTGACCTCTCTACAAAACTGCTAGATCTTATCTGCAGGTTAACATAATATGCATCTCTATTGTTACGTGTGATATCTGGATCTATTCATGGGCCATGCAAAAACCCTTATGGATAACGAATTAGGACCCTAAAACTAGAACATCAAGAATAATGCAATAGTATGAACCAAATCAAGGATATCAAAACTTGATACTTTTATTACTATCCTCTTAAGTAATTACAAAGAACCTTTATAGATATTGCTGCTAAATCAGGGCCATCGACATGGGCTTGTAAGCTAAGAACCCCCTATGTCAATTACCATGGTTGTGTTGGCCACCAAGGTCACCATGTGTTGATCATCGGTCTTTTGTTCTTGCTCCGTCTTTGCTCCTTGCCAACACCATCATGTTCCTGGGCACTTTCTACCCATGTTAACTACCGATTAACCTCTTTCTCTTCGTTTTCCTCCATTTGAGGTTCTTTATAGCCTCCATCACATGAGCTTGAATTATGACACTTCTTTCTTCGATTAAACTTTTTTTTTCCTTTTGTTGTTTGATTTGACTCATTAATGGGTTACTTTTACGCAATTCTTATATCATTGCTTGAATTAGTGGCCACGGCAGTGAGTTGTTGATCGATGGACAAGATTGAGGAGATAGAAGATGGGATTGGGGATAAGCTATAAATAGGGTGGAAGGAAGTGTATACTAGAAATGGGGTATACAAATATTCCGAACCTACATAAATTATTTGATTAACTTAATTATTTTATGACATAAATCTATATATTAGGTGCTATGAACTTAAGTATTTTCTAGGGCTAAAAATAATTTATAATATTGATAAACCTAAAATAACTATTTTATGATATGAACCTATATATTAAGTTTCATGAACCTAAATATTTTCAGAAAAACCTAATTTATAAAATTTATAAACCTAAAAGGATTATATGATGAACCTAGTTATTTTATAGCTTGAGCCTATTTATTAGGTATTATAAACCTAAAGGTTTTTAAAGCATAACCCAAATAGATTATGTGATGACTCTAATTATTTTATGATATGAACCTATATATTAAATGTCACGAACCTGAATATTTTTAAGGCTAAATCTAATTTATAATTAAAAGTTAGAAACCTAAAAGGATTATACGATGAACCTGCTTATTTCATAACTTGAATCTATATATTAGTGTGATGGATCTATAACTTGAACCTACACGTTACCCAAACAGATTATCTGACGAGCCTAATTCTTTTATGATATAAATAAAAATTATAAAATGATAATAATTATTCATATTCGTCCTACCCGCTAAGCATGTTTATATTATTGATTTATAAAATGTATAAAAATAACATCATATCTAGAAATAAGAATTATAAAATAACAAAAATTACCCTATGCCTATAAATAAGAATTATAAATTATAATAAATATCCTATTTCTGTATATAAGAATTATAAATTATAAAAAAAAATGACCACGTATACTTAAATAAAACTTATAAAATTATAAAATAAATGATCTTATGTACCTAAATAAAGTTTATAGCATTACAAAAATGATTCTAAATGTACCTTGTAAGGTATTTTTTAGGTTCATGATATATGAATCCACCACGAGCCTTATCCGCGCGAATGGTTTTGTCCTTAAACGAATTGTGACGGAAAGTTTCAATATTGACTCTATGTGCATGCATGCAGCAGCTGGCTGTAGGATATAGTTGGTCATAATTATTGAAGATTAGGTGACCTGCTATTGCCAAACTCATGTCCTTTTCAATTGCTGCTGGATATCTATAGTTACTTCATGATACTTGTAATTAACGGAATCGGTCATACCCGGATAGCTTGCTATAGGTAGCCTGCAGGCGGTATACACCACTATAAATAGCTGGGGGAAATTGTCTGTGTATCCTGCTCTATCATATATATAAGTATATAACTCACCCCGCCTAGCTCTGTCGCTCAACTCATTCTTTTTCTTACACACACACATATCTAGAGGGGGGGGGGGGAGATTGAGAGAGCAATGGCGGCTTCGTCTGCTTCTATTACCGTCAAGTTCACCAGTACTACTGCATGCATAATAATGGCATTGTTCGTCATGTTGCTTTCCGCTGGAAATTCCTCAGCTCAGTTGTCCTCAAGTAACTTCTACTCGAAGTCTTGCCCTAACCTCTTCACAGTTGTTAGATCCGTGGTTCAATCGGCAGTGGCCAAAGAACGCCGCATGGGCGCTTCTCTTCTCCGACTCTTTTTCCACGACTGCTTCGTCAATGTAACGTGCTACCTCCGTTTCTTAAGATAAAAGCCTTTGACGTTTTAGCCCACATCAATTTTTTTATATAAAAAAATAATTTAAAAAATTGAAACATAATTTTTACTTTTACATTCATTTATTATTATTATCTATACTATAATATTTTATTATATTTTAATAAAAAAATTTAATTTTTTTTATTAGATATGGAAAAAATGTATAAATTATTAAAACAACTTTATTTTTATACTGAAGGAGAGATAAAATTTAACATCTAAATTAACTAATATGTTTTTACATTAATTTAATATCTGTAATTAATACTTTAACTTCAATTGTAATTACAAAAAAAAGAGCGCAAAATAGATAATAAAACATTTAATGATTTGTACCATTTGTGATAGCCATAATATTGTGAAATAAAAATTTAAAAGTCATGGGCCTTGTACTGTAAAATAGAGAGTAATACATATGTACATATAAATGCTTGCATATATAAGTATTTACCATGAGCAATATTATGGCCCATGCGCATTCATTTGATTTAATTAGTGGAATATTACCGGTCAACATTCTTTTATACATATTCTTCAATATTACTTCATATAATTAACTACTCTTCCTACGTACCTACATGCATTTGTGCTGTACTTGACATATACGCATATATGTATGTATATATTAGGGATGCGATGGATCCATACTTCTGGATGATACATCTTCTCTGAAGGGAGAAAAGACTGCGGGACCGAATTTGAACTCTGCTAGAGGATTCAATGTCATTGATAACATTAAGTCTAAGGTCGAACAAGTTTGTCCCGGTGTTGTCTCATGTGCTGACATACTTGCTATCACTGCTCGTGATTCCGTTGCTCTGGTAATTTATAAATAGCGTATATTTATTATACTACATATGACGCAATGCATATTACTCTAAATGCTACTTTTCAAACAAATACAAACCCGTTGACCCTTTCAAATACATTTAGCTGGGCAGAAGCACAAATCAAGGTCTTGTTACATATCGATTGTACGTATATGTATGCGCACGACTTTTTCAATTCCATGTTTTCATATATATAGTATATTATTATTGTTACAGGGGAAACTGTTATGGGTGGGTGAAAATACTATATTATCTTACTATTAGAAATAATATTTTTATAAATAAGTATATATTTTTGTTTCAAAGTTAGAAAATTATCCTTATTGAGAGACCAACTTAGAAAATTATGATTAGTTATCAGTTCTGACTATAAAATATATTTTTTCATTAGATATGTCCCATATATATATATATATATAGGTCAATTTCCTCATATTTGCCGAGACCAAACACTCAATTAAGGAGCTAATAGACCAACCATATCAATGAGGCCAACAACTTCCTAGCTAACCACTAGCTAGCTTGCTCGCCTAAACTAGCTAGGTAGAAGCTTAATCTACTTTGTTAGGTCTGGTCATGATTTTAGATTTTAGTTGATGTTATAAAGCCTATATATCATAAGTTCGGCTTAATTGTATATATAATAATACTAACTTGGAAGCTTCCAAAAATAAACTGCACGCATATGTCCGGACCTCGTGATGTATTCTGCCTCGACGTGGCCTCGCATATAATTGGCAACCATGTCCAAACTCTTTCTAAAAGGTGAGGGACGTGGGTGGAAATGATGCTCCTTGGCCATGCATGTCGATGCTTATGTATAAAATCTTCGGCGCTAATTATCAAATATGTATATATATATATATATATATGAGCAGCTTGGAGGGCCAAGTTGGAGCGTGAAACTAGGGCGGCGAGATTCAAGAACAGCAAGCCTTACAGCAGCCAACAACGGGATCCCACCACCAACATCAAGCCAGAGCAACCTTATCTCCCGATTCCAAAACCTGGGCCTCTCGGCCAAAGACATGGTAGCATTATCGGGTGCACATACCATAGGGCAAGCTCGATGCACAACCTTTAGGGCTCACATATACAACGAGACGAATGCCCTCGATGCCTCATTTGCGATGACTGCACAGCGAAGTTGCCCAAGGAAAGCGGGGTCAGGGGACAACAATCTATCTCCTTTGGATTTCAAGACACCGACTGCTTTTGACAACGATTATTACAAGAACCTTTTGAGAAAGAGAGGACTTCTACATTCGGACCAACAGCTGTTTACCGGTACTAGCGGATCCTCTACGGATGGGATTGTGAGGAGGTATAGTAGTAATGGTAGGGCCTTTAACTCGGACTTTGCCGCTGCTATGGTTAAGATGGGTGATATTAGTCCTCTTACCGGATCCAAGGGCGAGATTCGCAAGAATTGTCGGAAGCCTAATTAATTATACCCCTACTAATATTGATAATTGGGATGTAGTGTACGCACGCACTTGCGTCATCGAATCGCAATTAATTGCATGGTTAGCGGTTGCGTGTTTTTCATGTATTGATTCACACGAGGAAAATAAGGTCTTTGATTTCCCTCTCTCTTTTTCTCTTGTCGGCAAGGGATATCGTTGGTTCTCTGGTCTAGAGTGGATGGAAATAAGCACTCCGATATCCTTTTCTTTTACTTCTGTCGAATGGCTGCTTAATTTGAGCAGCAGCTTTAAGTGTAATTTATGTAATTTAAGTCCTTGTTTCTTTGAATATATATATTCATTTTAATTGAACAAATTCCTACTTGACATGATAGTTGTTGGGGTCCCTCCTTAATTAAAGGGGTTTCCTAACAACAATAATAGTGGGGATGATGCATGAATTACAAAGATGGTTAATACTTTGTAACTCTTGGGAATTTGAGAATGCAAATGCATTTTATCATATGTAAGTTACCAAAGTTTCATTGGCTTAATTTAATAGAAGAGCATTCAATAGTCATCTTATGGCTTTTGGGTTACCCCCTTCTACTCCTATAAATAGGGGTCTTTGGGAAGGCTTAGAGCATCAAGCAAAGCAAGCAATCCTCTACAAAAAGAGAGAAAGAGAGAGCCACTACAAAAGTGAGGTGCTTGGGAAAAGTTCTCATATTTTCTCAAGCGAAGTTTGAGTGTTCCACCACTTAGTCGGTGAGAGAGTTCATCCTTTATAATCCATCCTCTTTTAGATAAAGAAATTGAGTGAGCCTCTAGTTCATACTAGAGAAGAATTACTTGTAATCCTATTATCATCATAGTGGAAGGTTCGTGGTTTTTCCCTTCAACTTTAAGGGTTTTCCACGTAAAATTTGGTGTCTTTATTTTTCTATTTCTGCTATCTTTGTTTTGCCCATTTTAATCACACATACAAGGAAGGAAAATGTTTTCCGCTATCAACCGGTCCTTTTTCCGCAACAGTGGTATCAAATCTTGGTTCATAAAGCTATCATATTCTCTTGTGTGATTAAAAATGGAGGGTACCATCACTCGTGATGGTGACATGTTCAAGCTTACCGCCGAGAATTATTCATATTGGAAGCCTATGATGGAGGATCACCTATATTGCAAAGATCTATATGAACCCATTATAAAGGAGACGATGCCAGAAGAAAAAGATGTCGCAGAATGGGAACTCTTGAATCGAAAGGCGGTTGCTATGATCCGTAAGTACATCGATCGAAGCCTATTCGAGCATGTGTCAACTTACACAAATGCTTATGAGTTATGGAAGAAGCTTGAATCAATGATTCAAAAGAAAACACCCCGAAACAAGGCTCATCTTGTTAGAAGATTGGTCAAGCTGGAGTACAACGATGGCCAAAGTATGATCGAGCATTTGAACAACTTCAAGGGGCTCGTAAATCAACTAACAAAGATTGAGATGAAGATCGATGATGAATTACAGACTTTGTTACTCCTTAGTTCGCTACCCGAGAGTTGGGATACTCTTGTCGTCACCCTGAGTAACTCGGCTCCCGAAGGAAAGCTCTTCATGGATAGCGTCACCGACAACCTATTGAATGAAGAATCAAGGAGAAAGGAACGTGGAATCTCTGTCCAATCCGAGGCCAATGTCATCGAGAATCGAAGAAGAAGTGAGACTCGAGGAAGGAGTAAGACTAGG
Source organism: Tamarix chinensis (assembly GCA_030549775.1). Classification (NCBI taxonomy): domain Eukaryota; kingdom Viridiplantae; phylum Streptophyta; class Magnoliopsida; order Caryophyllales; family Tamaricaceae; genus Tamarix; species Tamarix chinensis. The sequence goes on from CM060181.1 coordinate 84,200,476, forward strand.
GGTCATGAAAATTCAAGAGGTCGGTCTAAATCTCGTTCTAGGATCATATGCTACTTTTGTAATAAGCCCGGCCACAAGAAATCCGAATGTCGAAGTTTTAAGAGAGATCAAAAGAACGGGACCGTTAAGACCGATACAACCGATCCGAAGAAGAAAGAAGACAAGAGCACAACAGCTATGGCGACAACTGAACTTGATGATATCTTTCTCATTGGTGAAGATAATTATCTTAACATCGCCGACGATGATAGCTCATGGATTATTGACTCAGGTGCCTCCTTCCACGTCACCCCACATCAAGAATTCTTCTCATCATACCAAGGTGGTGATTTTGGTAATGTAAAGATGGGAAATCAAGTTTCAAGCAAGATCGTCGGCATGGGTAATGTCATTTTGGTAACCAACACAGGATGTGAACTTGTGTTGAAGGACGTGAGACATGTTCCGGACATGCGTCTCAACCTCATCTCAGCCGGGAAGCTCGATGATGCAGGGTACATGAATAGCTTCGGTGCTAGAAAATGGAAACTCACAAGAAGTAGCATAATTGTTGCTCGAGGAAGAAAAGAGGGCTCGTTGTATGTTACACAAGCCAAGATATGCAAGGGGAGACTAATGTTGCCCATGATAATTCGTGTTTAGAGCTATGGCACAAGAGGTTGGGGCATATGAGCGAGAAGGGATTGCAAATCCTCACTCGAAAAGAGCTACTCCCAAATGTGAAAGGTAAAATCCTCGACCGTTGCATTCATTGTTTGGCTGGCAAACAACATAGAGTTTCATTTTCTAGAAGCAATGTTCCTCGTAGAAGAAAGCATGTTCTTGAATTGGTGCACACAGATGTATGCTCGATGACGGAGAGATCATTGGGTGGTGCATTATACTTCGTGACATTTATCGATGACCACTCGAAAAAGGTATTTGTGTCTTTGTTGAAGACTAAAGACCAAGTACTTGAGGCATTTAAGGAGTTTCATGCTCGAGTGGAGCGTGAGACAGAAAGAAAGCTCAAGTGTGTTCGAGCTGACAATGGTGGAGAATATCGTGGTCCATTCGAGGCATATTGTAAGCAACATGGTATCAGGCTCGAGAAGACACCTCCCAAGACACCACAATTAAATGGTGTGGCTGAAAGAATGAACCGCACAATAGAAGAAAGAGTTCTATGCATGCTCTCAAATGCCAAGCTACCTAAGTCCTTTTGGGGAGAAGCTGTGAAGACTGCTGTCCATATCATAAATCACTCACCCTCAGGTCCTTTGGATGGTGAAATATCGGAGGGAGCATGGACAAGAAAGAAAGTATCATATGACCAATTCAAGGTGTTTGGGTGTCGAGCATTCGTCCACATTCCTAAGGACGAACGATCCAAGCTTGACTCAAAGTCAAAAGAATGCATCTATGTTGGATCACCTCAAGATGAGTTCGGCTACAGGCTGTGGGATCCTTTGAAGAAGAAGATTGTAAGAAGTCGAGATGTTGTGTTCTTTGAGGACCAGACAATAGAAGACTTTAAGCAGCCAGAAAAACCCAAGCTTAGGGTTTACACCCATCCTCAGGAAGAGCCATCTCCGGTGGTACATAATGAATCAAGAGAACAGACAAGCATCAATGATGAAACTAGTTCTCAACAAGATCAAAATGGAAGTACAACAGAGGAGTCATCATCTGAGTCAAATGATGCAGAAGCAGCTGAATCAGTTGAGCCTTCAGTAACAGAAGAGCCTGTGGTACAGCCTCAGTTGCGACAGTCAACTCGGGTAAGAAAACCTTCCTCTAAGTATGATCCAAGAGAATATATACTCTCTGCGGAGAAGGAGCCTCAAAGCTACATCGAGGCCATGGAAGATGTCCAGAAGGAAGAATGGATGAAAGCCATGCAAGAGGAGATGGACTCATTGCATGAGAACCATACTTATGATCTAGTCAAGATACCCAAAGGAAGGAAAGCCTTGAAGAATAGATGGGTGTACAAGATCAAAAGTGAAGAAAATAGCTCGAAGCCTCGATATAAGGCTCGGATCGTGGTCAAAGGGTGCAATCAGAAAAAGGGCATTGATTTCGAAGAAATTTTCGCTCCATTGGTTAAGATGTCCTCAATTCGAGCAGTTCTTGGTCTTGCCGCTAGTCTCGATCTTGAGATCGAACAGGTCGATGTCAAAACAGCATTCCTACATGGAGATTTGGTAGAGGAGATATATATGGAACAACCTGAAGGGTTTGTAGTTCCAAGTAAAGAGCACTTGGTATGTCATCTCAAAAAGAGTCTTTATGGACTCAAACAAGCACCAAGGCAGTGGTATAAGAAGTTCGAAACCTTCATGACACAACACAAATTCAAAAGGACTCACACCGACCACTGTTTTTTCATGAAGAGGTACGCAAGTGATGATTTTATTATTCTTCTTCTCTATGTGGATGATATGTTAATTGTTGGGCATGATATGAAGAAGATTGTGGCACTCAAGAAAGCATTGAGTGGTGCCTTTGCAATGAAGGACTTGGGTCCAGCAAAGCAAATCCTTGGGATGAGGGTTATTCGAGACCGACCCAAGAAGTTATTATGGTTGTCTCAAGAGCACTACATAGAGAAGGTGCTTGAGAAGTTCAACATGCATAAGGCAAAGCCAGTAAATGTTCCACTAGCTGGTCACTTCAAGTTGAGCAAGAGCCAAAGTCCAACAAGCAAGAAAGAGAAGGAAGAAATGATGAATGTTCCCTATTCATCTACTGTTGGGAGTCTTATGTATGCCATGGTCTGCACCAGGCCCGATATCGCCCATGCAGTTGGAGTTGTGAGTCGATTCTTGGCTAAACCAGAAAAAGAGCATTGGGAAGCTGTCAAGTGGATACTTCGATACCTCAGGGGTACATCTAAGAGGTGTCTGTGCTTTGGCAATGGGAAACCTGTGTTGGAGGGATACACAGATGCTGACATGGCTGGAAATACTGATTCGAGAAAGTCCACTTCGAGATATGTGACCACATTTGCAGGGGGAGCTATCTCTTGGCAATCAAAGCTCTAGAAATGTGTGGCCTTATCTACTACAGAGGCCGAATATATTGCAGCTACAGAAGCATGCAAGGAGATGTTATGGTTGAAAAATTTCCTTCGAGAGTTGAGTCATGAGCAGGAAAAATATGCTTTGTACTGTGATAATCAGAGTGCCATTCACTTGGCCTATCACTCTCGCACAAAACATATCGATGTTCGATACCATTGGATAAGGGATGTGCTAGAGGAGAAGCAGCTACAACTCGAGAAGGTTCATACCGACAAGAATTGGTCGGACATGATGACCAAGACAATAACAACCAAGAAGCTTAAAGATTTTTGTGAAGGCATTGGTATGCTGGTTCCCCCAAATTAAGTCAGGAAGGGGGAGATTGTTGGGGTCCCTCCTTAATTAAAGGGGTTTCCTAACAACAATAATAGTGGGGATGATGCATGAGTTACAAAGATGGTTAATACTTTGTAACTCTTGGGAATTTGAGAATGCAAATGCATTTTATCATATGTAAGTTACCAAAGTTTCATTGGCTTAATTTAATAGAAGAGCATTCAAGAGTCATCTTATGGCTTTTGGGTTACCCCCTTCTACTCCTATAAATAGGGGTCTTTGGGAAGGCTTAGAGCATCAAGCAAAGCAAGCAATCCTCTACAAAAAGAGAGAAAGAGAGAGCCACTACAAAAGTGAGGTGCTTGGGAAAAGTTCTCATATTTTCTCAAGCGAAGTTTGAGTGTTCCACCACTTAGTCGGTGAGAGAGTTCATCCTTTATAATCCATCCTCTTTTAGATAAAGAAATTGAGTGAGCCTCTAGTTCATACTAGAGAAGAATTACTTGTAATCCTATTATCATCATAGTGGAAGGTTCGTGGTTTTTCCCTTCAACTTTAAGGATTTTCCACGTAAAATTTGGTGTCTTTATTTTTCTATTTCTGCTATCTTTGTTTTGCCCATTTTAATCACACATACAAGGAAGGAAAAGGTTTTCCGCTATCAACCGGTCCTTTTTCCGCAACAATAGTACACGCAGCAACTGAGATTCGAAGGCAACAAATAAGAGAAATCGAAACTCAGAAACATCAAGATTACAACTGTTGTGCCGCGACGAGAATCATTGATATGAAGCGAAATTCAACTGATCCTTGGTGCAAATTTAAACATCCGCTCGTCCCCAAAATTAATACAACAACTTTTGTTCTAGTACACTCAATAAAATAAATAAATAATGGGTTTGCAGAACGTTTGTCTAGAAATTCAATTGTGGAAAAAGAAAGAAAGAGAGAGAGAGAGAGAGCTCGGAGATGTAAGGCAGAGGAGGAGAAAATAGTAACCCAAATTAGCTTTGTCCTCTTATAAAACGATAACCATCCTCCCACCTTAGCTTTGTAAGACCAGGGCCGAAGCTAAAGAACGTTAGAAAATGTGGAGCAAAAATGGTAACGAAAGATTTATTAAAATCAAAACAAAGGTTTAAAACAGGAATAGATAAGGTCCTAAATTAAAGAGGCCACCCACACCCGAATCTGGTTGGCGGGCAGCGATTGCGTGTCTACATATTTTGGCCTAGTCCACCAGCTTAGTCAAAGAGTCCATACTCTCAACTTTTAATCTCATACCAGAAAAAAGGGGATGTAAAAAGGGTTTTAAACCTCTTATCCCACTGATGTGGGGTGAGGAAAAGCAACAGCAGCAGCAAGGAACGCTCGGCTAATGAAAACCAAGCCTTCCCCCTCCCCTCCCCCTCCCCCCCACAACACACCAAGTTTCATCATGATATCAAAGCAGGGATTAGTATTGCGCCTCTCCTCATAGTCGTATATTTTCTCCTCTGTTATTCTTCATATTCTCCCAGTCTTTTGTCCTTCTTCGAACATCTTTTCCAATACACCCAAATTCTACTTTCATTAGCCCTCTAATTAGCAGTCTAATGGATCAGACTGATTCGCCATGTTATTTTTCTCTCTCAGATAACCTAGGCAATATTCTTCTTACTTATCTTCTCCAAGGAGGCAACAATTATGCGGCACGGAACGCTGGCGTGGAAATAATACTCTGTGCCAAGAACAAAGGCAGTTTCATCGATGAAACAATACGCTCTCCCTCTATCGACTCCGACTATGACAGACGATGGATGAAAGGAAGTGCAATGGTACTATCTTGGATCATAAATTATGTATCAAAATAGCTTGCACAAACAATAAGTTATAGGACCGCAACGTTTGAAGTCTGGAATGATCTAGAGAAACGATAAACCCCAGTTAATGCTCCTCTCCAATCCCAAGCATTAAGAGCCAAATATTTCCCCGACCTGATTGAGGTGTTTGCCTTTGTACAACAAGAGGAAGTCCAAACATCCTCTAAAGCCATATTTTCCACCATTAACGGGGCTGCCTTCTTCGCTTAGGGGAATATGAGAAATGTTCATAAACACGTAGACAAGGCAAAAGGAATCACTACCACGGAAAGAAGTTTTAATAACGGTTATTTTATAGTTTTAATAACAGTTTTCAACCGTTATTGAATCGTCCGTTATTAAATCTTTAATAACGGTTTCATAACTGTCATGAAAAATACATAAAAACCCGTGAATATGTGCGTAAACTTCAGATTTAATAACGGTTTTTACTTAAAAACCGTTATTAAAACCGAAGGTTTAATAACGGTTCTTAAACAAATCCGTTATTAAAACCTAAGTTTTAATAACGGTTCTATGAAAACCATTATTAAAAGTATATGTTTTTTTTAGCATTTTTCTGTTCTGTTCCTACCAACATACACAGTTGTATGTTAAAACAATTACCAAATCTAAAATGTAAAACAACATCAATTCATACTCACACCATAATTTCAATCAATCTATAATTGATATTCATGTCTCAATACACCAACTATACTTATGAATAAAAATTAGTAGGCATACCACAACTTGGTAGCTCTACACCCTAAAGTAAAGAGTTCACAGATCTAGGCTGAAAGACCGAAAGATGTAGACGAAATACAAACCTAAAAATGCATGTAGAATATATAGATCACTACCTAATACCGAATGAATGAATGCACGTGCTTGACCCATTGGTCTCTAACTTCATCAATTTCATCAACATTATATTGCGGGCCTCGTGCATAGTCATCGGTGAAAAACTACAACACCCATGTTTCAATTAATATACAGTTAGCCATTAGGTCAAAAAAATATATGCCATGATTCATTAATAGAAAAATATGGAAAAACAAACATACATGGCTTGGATCTATGTTGACCAATCTATTCTGGACTATAAGATCCATTGCTCGTCTTCTTCACTTGAACCCTTAAAAACTTCAATTTCATCATCATCATCATCATCTAAGTTCCTTTGTCTCGAAGATCTGGTTCCAGTAGCTCTTTGGAGGTACCTGAAGCTCTTATCTCATCCATAATTACAATAGAGGATAAAGAGATAAACAATAGAGGAAAACAATTCTGATAAAAGTAAAAACTAAAATAACTGAAAACATGTAATACCCTACATACAAAATAATATAAGGGGGTAGATATATAATGGTTTCTAGAATAAATTCTATATAAAAAATACAAAGGTAGGCAACATGTATTACCACTTTAATCAAGAGGTTATATAACACCAATGTGAAAAAGGTTTTCAGGATAGTCTAAATTAAATGTTCAATTTGTAAAAAAGGCCCTAAAAATATATCCTCAAGGTTGTATCACTTGTATGTAACAAAAAACCTCAATTTAGAGGCCAAAATGGCGTTTTTTGGGCTCCCAGTTTGCCCAAACCGGCTACCACTATAAAATAGTTCACTTATACCAACAAGGCATTATCTGTTGACAAAAGTCATTTTTCTGTTGGCAAAATGTTTACCAACAGATATTTATCTGTGACAAAACTATGGGTAAAAACTCTGTGCTTAAAAATTTTTCCCACAGATAAATATGATATGTTAGGAATAATTAATAATTCCCACAGATATTCATCTGTTGGTAAAACTTATACCCACAATTATATCTGTAGGTAAAAGTATTAACAACAAAACGATATCTGTGACTAAAACTATTATCCACAAAACGATATCTGTAACTAAAAGTATTACCCACAAAACGATATATGTGACTAAAATTATTACCCACAAAACGATATATAGTACTAAAACTATTACCAACATATATATATAACGATAATGATGTCCATAATACCTGTTGTTGTAATAGTTACCTGTAATAATAACTTATCCTTATATACAATTAAGTACACCATACATAATCATCAGTGTTTAGTTTATTTGTCAAAGTGATAATATAGTCTTATAGGTAGAATAATATAAATACAACTTGTAACATACGCTGACATACAAGACATCTTTATTAACACATCAAACACCATCATCTTCATTCTCATCTTGTTCAGCATCTCCAACGACTTCAACGACTTCAACGCCTTCAACATTCTCTTTAATAATCATCAAGATGTATTCCCTAAGAAAAGATGCAAGTAACTTAATTAGATTAATATAAATTCATACCCAAAAGCTAAATAAAGGAAGTTTTAAAATTTTCTCAAAAATAATAAGAGTCCATAATTAAGCGGGAGAGCAGGTGCGAGCAAAATCAAGTATTTTGAAGAAAACTTAAAATGACTCTCTAATCAGTATTATTCTAGAAAAGCATTCTCAATAGTTTTAGAATTTTATCGCAAAGTGGTAAAATAAAAAGGAAAACTAAAAATCAAATGGAATTTGTGTTTTTATTTACATGTAATAATATAGAAGCTCGTGCAGCTTGTAACCTTGATTAGGTAATTAGAGTTCACATGGCATGCATATTTCAATCATCAACCGATTTCAATGTTTGCAAATTATACTCTTGGAAATATACATTAGAAGTTCGAAACCCCAATATTCATATTCGAGTGTTACTTTAGTCTTGGAAATATTAATTACAAAATAATATCTTTTAGGGTGAGCAGCAATGAATAGCTTAAAGCCTTACAATTTAAGCTTTTTGGTTTTTGACATGGTAGAGTCGATCTATTCAACAAGTTGATCTATTCAATAAGTTCAAATCTTCATAGCTCCCATTTATACTATTTCAAGATGTGTGGTTTCTAGAACTGGTGTAAGCAAGCCCATGTCTTACGCCCAAACAAAGTATTCACGTACAAAAGAATATTGAAAGTATAAAATCATCAATTAAGCCAAACCAACAACTTATACTTTTAGGTTCATTAGTTCAAATACATAGTCTAAGAAAGGCAGCATGTGACTACTTATCACCTAAAAAGAGAAACATCCTGAATGAATCCTCCCTTTAGGTGTACTCTAGTTAAACTTAAAATATAATTGATATAATAGTTTGTCTAACAATTGCCCTTAGGCACTTTTCAAGACTTTAATTTCTTTTCCTAAATGATGTAATTACATGCACTAGTTGACATTATTAAATGTCAATGTTATTTCTATTTTTAATGTCTTAACATAGCCACCTATTAGAATTTATATCATTCAATGAACAAAAATATAGAAGTAGGTCAAATGATATCACAATAATAATTAATTATAGTATACAGATCATTATGACAACAATGTTGGAATTACTTTAAGAATGGAACCTCTATGGCCATTTAATCAATTAAATGAATATGATCATCCATGTGATCAAGACACTCAACGTTAATTAATAATAATTATAATAATGATAGTAATGATAACAATAGTAATGGTAGTAATAAAAAAACTATTAATTATGACACTAACATTAGTAAAAGAATAATAATAGCGCATTGAATTTTTTTCAAATCAAATCAATTCAACAAAAATGAGACGAAGATAACATAACCATAGGAAGCATTGATGCGTAGATAAAGCATGCAAAAATATTGCCTATGAAGTAGCTTCTTTGATTACGAGCATTAACTAGTTTCCACATAGGTCTCTAATTTTCCAATAATGCATGAGCATACTAACAATTAATGGCTTTTATGTAGGTCCAAGTGAAAAGAGAGTCTAACAGCTTATAAGCTCCATTGGATTTTCATCCTAAAACCACACACTTATGGCAAAGTCATCTTATTATTTTTTCATTTTTTTTCATATAGGATAAATTACATGTAGGTTTCAACTTCTTAACACTCCCACTCACATGTGAGTCCCTCTTATGATTGGTAATTCATGAAAGGCCACAACCTCTTCATAGTGACTACATCAAGGTTGTTCGGAAACGGGGTTTAAATATCAAGGCCACAACCTCTTCTAAACAAATCCGAACAATCAATTTTAGCAAAAAGAATCACAATGTTGACCAATTCTAGAAAATTACTTTCGAAACTAGGGTTTTAGGTCCAAAACATAATTTGGTCAAATCTTATTAATTTCTTCAAATTCAAAGTTTAGAAATGCAATTAGACATATTGTATAACATATTGTATAATCAATTTAAGAAAATAAGCCAATGATCGATCAAATTTCAAAACCACAAGAGTTTTGACCAAGAAATTTGATTTCTATCGATTCTGGACAAATTTTTCGAATTGACACTTTCAACCTGCAATTAAATACATTTCAAAGCACCTTACAGAATCAATTGGTAAAAATTTCTTAAAATCGGATGAAGCAGAGCTATACCGATAAATCGTGGTTATAAATCCAAATTTCATAAATCAACCATATACAACACAATCAACCCGTCCAAATCAATCATCTAACTCATATATACATAATCTAACAACCAATTTAGCTTATCATAAGCTAATTCACAAATCCGGATAAAACCCGCAAGAATTTTGATCTAAGAATCCAATTCCAATTAATTTCACACAAAATTTTTAAATTGATACTTCTAACATGAAATTAGATACATTTTAAAGCATAATCTAAATTTAATTGATCTAAAATAGCTTAATAGGATAAAACCGATAAAATTTGGATATATCCGGGTCACAAATCCAATTTTTAGGAACCAACCATAACCAATACAATTAACTATCCCAAATCACTCATACAACACACACATATATATAATTAGACAACTAAATTATCTTATCATAAGCTAAATCATTTAAAATTAATCAAAACAGAAGTTAGGGTTTAAGTATTTATACCAAGCAAGTTGCTGTGAAATTGGAGGGAGTGAGGGGTGCTGGAGCGTCGCCGGTGGTCAAGGAACACTCGCCGGTGACGAGCGGCGCTAGAGGCGGACGGGCAGTGGCACCACGCGGCTGTCCTCGTGCGTTGTTGACGGCTGCTGCTGGTGCTCGGCTGCTACTCGCTGCTGTTGCAATGGAAGACGACGACGACCAGCTAGAGCAGATGTGGTGGTGTGCTCGAGCGGGGGTGGCTGGTGTGGTGGTGCGACCTGGGTTGAAGGTGCAGAGCAGGAGGATGCCATGGTTGAGGGTCGAGGGTCGGGACACAGGGGCACAGACAGGGGACGGGGGACGAGGGACGGGGCTCGCGAAAAATTAAAATGGTATAGGGGCGGGGTAGCAGGCGCGCGAGACATAAATTTGGGTTTTTTTTTTAAGTTTAAGGAATTAAGGGGTTTAAGTATTTTTTTTATTGTATTTTATTTTTTGGATTTTAGAGATTTGAAAAAACATTATTATAAAATATATATATGTGTGTGTGTGTATGGAACTTAAACATTTTTAGCGACTAATAAATTAATAATTTATGATAAAAAATTATTTTAGTTGCAATATATATATTAATAACGATGACTTTTAATAGTGATCGTTAATAATATATCAATAACGATAAAAAAATTGGTCGCTAAATTGGTCGTTAATGCACCATTTTATTGTACTATAAAATAAATAAATTCAAATAAGAAAATATTTGTTACAAATAAATCATTATAATGATTTTACTACTTTAAAGAGATTTTATAATAAAAAATAATTTATTTTTGCTAATAAAATATAACTCCATAATAAAGTCGTAATCACACAATGGAGTTATAATTGGAAACAAATTTAAAATATTAAAATAAAAACACACAATGAAAATGAAAATATATTTTAAATAAAAATCATATAGCTTTTGGAAAAAGGAATAAAATATCAAAATAATAATTAAAAAAAATTGAAAAACATTTGTCTTCCTTATATACTAATACCAACAGATATATGAGTGTGTATTAGTTTTGTTGGTACAATGTTACTAATACCCACAAATATAAAAGTAGGAAAAATATCTGTTGGCATAACATATTATTACCAACAGATAAAAAATTTCTGTAGGGAAAACTTTCTTCATTGCCCACAAAAAATTATCTATTGGTATTAGTAATTTTTGCCAACAGAAAAAAAATCTGTGACTAAATTTCTGTTGGCACAAGTCATAAATTTTGTAGTGTACGCCCCTTTTCCACGTTGTAGATCTCGAAAAAATACCCAAAATAGCCTCCTAGATCACCTAAATCCGAGGTCCCATGAAAAAGTTATGACCCTCCAAAGTTTCCAGTAATAATGTCTTCTCTTTTGTTTATTACTTATTAATATGTTGAATGGTGTTAATGTTAGTGATTTTATTGCTCTAAATATATTGTATTTCTGATCCATAGTACCCAAATTTATTTCCCAACAGCCATTATTCAACAATAATGTTGAATCTATATTCTCCATACAAGCAAATACAACAATAATATGTAAAGGTCTCAGCCAACACATGCATTTGTTAATATATAACAATAACGTAACAAATTCAACAATAAACAACAAAATTTTCAGCCAACACATTTTCGAACGACAAACCACAATCTTTCAATAACAAACAAACGAGAGGAAGAACAAACACATACATAAAGTGAGCTAGCTACAAACATGACGGTGAGAATGTTGAGAGAGGCAAGGGCTTCAAACACGACGGAGAGTTGTCGGTGCGAGGGTTTCCTTTACTTCAGAGGAGCCGGTGTGATGGTGCGAGTTGGTGGTGCACGGTGTGGTGGTGCGAGGGTTTGCAAGGAGAAGGAGAGCAAGAGAACGAAGGTGCAGAGAGTCTGAAAACTTTGGCACAAAACAGAACTGAGCAAAATTTTGGGGTTTTAAAACAGAAGGAGAAGTTTGATTTTGGGGTTTTAATAACGGTTCCTGAGAGAACCGTTATTAAAAAGAGGATTTAATAACAGTTCCTGAGAGAACCGTTATTAAAACATCTTTTAATAACGGTTCTTCCAGGAACCGTTATTAAAAGCTTCTGACTTTTGACAACGGTTCTAATATGAACCGTTATTAAATCCTCTTTTATTAACGGTTTACATAAAACTGTTAATAAAACATCCGTCCAAATTTTAGCGTTGCCTTTTTAATAATGGTTTTTAACTAGAATCATTATCAAAACTCTCCCGCCTATTAATTTTCACGCGTTTGACAACAGTTTTTGAACTACCGTTATTAATGTCCCGTTATTATTTTCCATTTTTGTAGTAGTGAATAATCGGTTAGGCCTAAAATTTTGTGAACATTGCAGTAAGAAGGGGCACACAGAGGTTGAATGTTACGAAGTAATTGGATTCCCTCTAGGCTTAGAAAGGGATGAATAAAATAGGGGCACATAATTAGGCTGGACGACAACAGACCCATGGAACAAACTACGGTCAGCAATCACAAATCACTACTGGCGTTGAAGTATGAGACGGGAAAAGACAAAGAGCAATGGGCCATCCTTCAACCCAGCAATTGGCGCTTTACGCACAATAGAAGTCAAGCCCAGACTTGCTCCAACCTTTTTTTCCAACCAATACCGCATTCTTATTGGGCCATTCTCCCTAATCTGGAATCACTCATGAACAACTAAACTTGGTGAGGCAATTTATAAATGAGGAACAACATCGTGCCAATGAACCACAAAATCTCACAGCCAATTTCTTCAATAAGAGCACCAATAACTCTTTCTGGATAATTGATGGTGGGGCATCCGACCGCATGGTAGGATCCCAAGCTTAACTTCTTAGGGCCAAAGTCACACGTGTATACTCCTGTGAGGGACCCAGATGGCTCAACTTTTACGGTTACTCATATTGGAGATTCAAATATTACACATAGCCGTAAATTAGAAAAAAAAAGTGCTATACATTCCTAATTTCAAATGTAATTTACTTTCGGTTTCCAAACTCACAAAAGATTTAAATTATTCAATCACCTTTTATCCTAACTATTATTTTTTTCCTAGGGCATGCATATAAGAAAATTGATTAAAATTATTCAATATATAAAAAAAATTATATTGATTTTCTAGGCATTTGTATTTGAGTCTTCAGCATTTAATTTTATTCTTTTGCGAAATATTACATTTTCTACGATTCTTTTGATTACTTTGTTTTCACATATTTTCAACTTGACCCAAATTTATAACTCATTCTAAATTTATTTCTAAGCATTCCAACTCTTTTCGTTCTATTTTAGTTCACTTATTCCTTCTAAATCATTCATTTTTTTTGTTTAAGCGATTAGATAATTTTAGTCATTTTTTATCCATTTTATCCATCTGTGCTTCAAATCAATTTTGATATCAAATATTTTTACATATTTTTTTTGAATTATTTCACATCTATTTTTACCATTTTGGACCCTTTGTTATTTATTTTCCATGTTTGTAGAAAAAATATGTTTCTATAGATTATCTAACTTTGTCGTTTTCATTTTCTTTTTCCATCCATTGAGTTTCAAGCTAACTTTAATACCATTTATTATTATTATTATTATTATTATTATTGGGTTCCTAAAATTATTTCATACATTTCCATACAATTTTTTTAAATTTTGGGGATATATTTATTATTTTCCTAATAAATCTCTTTTCTCTAACCTTCTTACCTATTTTACTATTCTAAAAATATGTAAAATACATATCATATCATTCCCTACTGATGAGTTCATATTTTGACAAATTTTATACCCTTACAATATTAGTTTTTGGTATTTTATTTAACTAATGTAGGGGAATAATTATTGTTTTATGCTTAAGTGGTAAAAATTGCATAAATTTTATTATTTGAGCTAAAATGATATAAATTAAGTAAATTTAGAATAAAATATCATTTATTAATATTTATTGAATTTTATTTTTGCAGGTATTGTTTTTAAATAAAAGAAATTTTTAAAAAAATAAGACCTTTGAACCAACGGCCAAAGGCCGAAGGCCCAAAACGCCACAAAAATGAAACCAAACGAGCCACAGACCTCGACGCACGAAAAACAAAAGAAGAGTCAGCCGTCAGGACTGATGACGTGGCGTGGGGAGCAACGTTAATAAAAGGGGCGTGCGACATTAATTGAAGGGAGCCGCAAAAAAAAATAAAAAAGGAGAGGCTAGGGAGAGACAGAGCGACAGAGAACGGCAGAGAGCCGTAGAAAGGAGATTGACGCGCCACACGGAATTCGAGGCAACCGAAGCCTCAGCGTACTTAACGAGCACTGTCAGCCATCAGCCGCCAGCCGGAAAGAAGAAAAAGAAAAAGAATCATTACACTGAAATCAAAGCCGAGAGAAAGAAGAGAAAATTAGAGGAAAATTATACCGGTAGAATTTATTTCAGATAAAATTAATTTTTATCTGAATAAATTCTTGATCTTTTATCCAAAATTAATTCCGGTTATTTCTTTCTCTTATTTTTAATTTATATATTAGATATATATTTTTGTGTAATTAATTCTTTAATTATGAGTGGCTGATTATTTATTGTTAGGGAATGAATTGAAACCCTAGACTATGGTTTGACTTATAATTTTATTTTCTTTGTTTCATGAGATTGTTTCTTGACTCTATATTAATTGGTATCGTTTATATGTATAATTCTGTCAAGTATAGTTTATTTGGTGCATACCTTGTTCTAGTACCTCATAAGTGACAGTATGTAGGATTAATTGCTTGCTAGGTGGCCATCTAAATATACTAGAATTTATATGTATAAATTGCAGCTAGGTTAGATAACAATTCACCTAATCGTTTTGTGATTCTAACCGAAGTGGTAAAACGTTTCGATACGTGTGGGTCAAGGAAAGGAAATACAGCTAGACATGCTTTTTGTACTAGTTTGGGTACTTAGATTGATAGCCTTCCACTTACACTTAATGCATTAAATCTAGTTAAATATAGAAGCCGCTTGCTGCTATACTGCTAGTATTTAATAGGGTTAATATTGACGCTTTGTCGTATTAATTAATTAAGGGAAGTAATATAAGGTGTATAGACCTGCTTTTGGTGTGGAACTTGGTCGATCTCTTTCTCACGATTAAAAGATGACTGAGAAATAAATATTATATTACAACCTAGTCTAGTGGTGGATTTTTATTTCCCTAACATATTTCTCATATCTGAGGTTTCCTATTATTTTCATTATTAGTTTATTTTATTTATTCCTTTTATTATTATTATATTTATAACCCCCATTAATATTTTTCTTATTTGTTTATTCTGTGTTATTTAGGATTTTTATTTTTAGTTTTAGTTTTATTTTCAAGCTAGTTAAATAAACCCTCTCAATCCCCGGCTAGAACGATACCCTTATTTACCAGTACTACAAGTGACAACAAGAGGGTTTAAATTGTGTGCTGGCTACGGTCACACCAATTTTTGGCGCCGTTGCCGGGGATTGGTAACATTGCCTATATTATACTAGTAAGGTTTTCTTAGTTTTTTATTTATTTATTTATTTATTTTTATTTTATTTCATTTTAGTATGGTTTACTCGGGTAAAGTGTTTCTCTTATTTCAGGTATCCACTGGTGAATGCACACGAGAAGAAAAGCACAAGGAGAGTTGATACCAGTGAATCTTGAGATAGAAAAGTTCATTCGAGCGATTATAAAGTCAAGAGTTTCTGGTTCTCCATCATCATCAACCGATTCTGTCTATTTCACTCAAATGGAAGGTAATAGAAGTTTACGGGAACTAGCAGCCCATAACATAGCTGAAGATGTACCTACATGCATAGGCTATCCTAAGCCAGCTAAAGGGAAATAAAGGGATTTCGAGTTAAAGTCCAGCCTACTTCATCATCTTCCAACATTCCATGGTCTCCCAAGTGAAGATCCAAATAAATTCCTAAAGGAATTTCAATTTGTGTGTGTCTCCATGTGCCCCAAAGAGGCAGATCTTCAAATCTTGAAACTCAAGGCATTTCCATTTGCCTTGATGGATGGTGCAAAATACTGGCTTTATGAGTTATCAATAGGACATATATACTCATGGGATAACTTAGCAAGTGCTTTCTTAGACAAATATTTTCCAGCATCACGTGTTACGATACTCAGAAAGAGGATCACCAGGATCTAGCAAGAGCCTGATGAGTCATTTCATGCATACTACAATAGGTATAAGGTTTTGCTTTCACAATGCCCACAACACGGGATGAGGGAAGAGAATTTATTGCAATATTTCTATGAGGGTCTCACTCAGCTTGAAAGGAATATGTTGGACGCAGCAAGTAGCGGTGCTTTTATGGACAAAGATCCCATTTCAGCACAAGCGCTATTAAAGAATCGAGCCTCCACTGCACAACAATATGATGGCCTTTCTATTCGTGCAAGAGTAAATGAGGTGAGTGTAAATCAACTTGATGATAGACTTACCCAACTCCCACTTTTGTTTCGCAGCTCGCAATAGCTTCTGGAGCTATTACCACATGCGGAGTATGTTCGGTAATAGGACATTCAAGTGAGAAGTGTCCGCAGGTAACAGGAGGAGACGATCATGCACAAGCTAATGCCATCAGATTTTCAAATACTTACCATCCAGGTATGCGTAACCACCCCAATTTTCATTGGAAAGACAATAATAATGTTCTTAATCCTCCAGGTTTCAACCAAGTGGGACCTGTTTTTTTATCAAAAATCACAAGGAGGATCTTTTCAGCCTCAAGCTCCAGCTACTGATAAATATGATAAGATGTTTGAGTTGTTATCTAATGGACTGAATTAGTTGCATCAAATTCAACTTAACATGGATAAGAGAGTGATGAATATTGAGAGGCAAATTGGAGAATTGGTTACTAGTTTCAATCAATCGCATGATCCGGGAAAATTGCCAAGTAGCACTATACCAAATCCAAAGGGTAATTTTGAATCAGCAAATGCAGTGGTAACCAGAAGTGGTAAATCAAGTGAAGATAATTCTAATAAAGTCAAGGAGAATATTGAGCAAGTGGAAGACAATCATGCTATAAAAGAGGGGGAAAGCATGGAGAAACAAGAAAATAAAAGTAGAAATCGACAAACAAGTGATCAAACAGATAATGAACTGCAAGCTGAAAGTTCTTTAAATGGTAAATCCTATACCATTCCTAAAAATGTTATAACTAATCCTATTTCTGCAGCTCCTTTTCCTAGCAGGTTATCCAAATCAAAGAAAGATGAGAGTGATCAAGCAATTTTGGATACATTTAAGAAGGTGCAAGTTAACATTCCACTCCTAGAGGTTATCAAGCAAGTGCCTAAATATGCAAAATTCTTAAAGGAATTGTGCACCACAAGGAAAAGACTACGGGAAACGGAAGTAGTGAAGATGAGTGAGCAATTGTCTGCGGTGATACAAAGGAAGCTACCTCCAAAATGCAAGGATCCTGGAAGTTTCACAGTTCCATGCGTAATTGGTAACAATAAGTTTGAAAATACTATGCTAGACTTAGGTGCATCTATTAATGTTATGCCATATTCTATTTATGCCTCTTTATGTTTAAGAGAGCTTAAGAAAGATATTGTGATCATTCAACTTGCGGATCGTTCTACCGCATTCCCTAAGGGGCTTGTAGAAGACGTTCTTGTGCAGGTTGATACACTTATTTTTCTAGCAGACTTTTATGTGCTGGATATGGATGATAGCATCTCAAGTCCAATGCCATTGCTATTGGGAAGACCTTTCATGAGAACTGCTCGCACAAAAATAGATGTTCATACTGGTTCTCTTACCATGGAATTTTATGGGGAAGTCATAAGCTTCAACATTTTTAACACTATGAGATACCCCGTGGATGATCATTCTTGTTTTACTATTGACACTATTGATTTGTTAGTACAAGATTATTTTGAGGAGGACAAGGAGGACCCATTAGATACCACTCTTGTGAAAAGTTTAGGATTGGATGAAAAGGGGGAAATGATTCCATTGGAGGAAATAAAAGCAATACTTGCAACACATCTTGTGCATATGGTATCACACATGGAGGCAAACCCTCCATATCGGTATGGATTCCCTCCTCTTTCGATTCCCTTATCTACTAACAAGCCCATACCTTATGTGATTCAAGCCCCTTTATTAGAACTCAAACCATTACCGGACCACTTGAAGTATGCTTACTTAGGAGATGATGAAACCCTTCCGGTGATTATATCTTCAAAGTTAGCAGATGAAGAAGAGAGGAAGCTCTTAGGAGTTCTCAACAATCACAAGACTGCTATTGGATGGACGCTAGCAGACATCAAGGGAATAAGCCCTACTATGTGTGTTCATCACATACTTCTTGAGGATGGAGCAAAGCCAACTAGAGAAGCTCAACGTAGGCTTAATCCTCCTATGATGGAAGTAGTGAAGAAAGAGATCATCAAGTTATTGGATTGTGGAGTTATCTACCCTATCTCATATTCTAAATGGGTGGCACCTATACATGTGGTGCATAAGAATTCAGGGGTTACAGTGGTGAAGAATGAGGAGAACGAACTTGTCCCTCAAAGGACAGTGACGGGATACCGAGTATGCATTGACTACAGGAAGCTTAATGCCATGACAAGGAAAGACCACTTCCCACTACCATTCATTGATCAAATGCTTGAAATATTGGCCGGTCATTCCTACTACTGCTTTCTTGATGGGTACTCCGGTTACAACCAAATTTACATAGCGGAGGAGGATCAAGAGAAGACAACTTTCACATATCCATTTGGCACATTTGCCTACCGACGCATGCCCTTCGGGCTATGCAATGCCCCTGGTACTTTCCAAAGATGTATGGTTAGTATTTTTCTGACTACATTGAGAAAATTATTGAGGTTTTTATGGATGACTTTAGTGTCTTTGGCGACACTTTTGAATCTTGTCTTGAAAATCTGAATTTAATTTTGAAACGATGCAAAGAAACTAACCTTGTACTTAATTGGGAAAAGTGTCATTTCATTGTGACACAAGGAATTGTACTTGGTCATGTTGTATCATCTAGAGGGCTAGAGGTTGATAAGGCTAAAATAGATACTGTGCGTTACTTACCCTCTCCCACTTGCGTGAGAGAGGTGTGTTCTTTCCTTGGACATGCAGGTTTCTATCGCAGGTTTATAACAAATTTCTCCAGCATTGGACGACCATTGATACGCCTTTTACATAAGGAGGTGATATTTGAGTGGAATAAAGAATGCTAACAAGCATTTGACGAGCTAAAAAGGCTCTTGACTACTGCTCTAGTGATATTACCGCCAGATTGGTCCCTACCATTTGAAATCATGTGTGATGCCTCTAACTATGCAATTGGGGCAGCTTTGGGACAAAAAAAGGACAAAAAACCATATGCCATCTACTATGCTTCAAGGACTCTAAATGATGCTCAGTTGAATTACTCAACTACCGAGAAAGAACTATTGGCTGTGGTATTTGCTCTTGAGAAATTTAGGTCATATTTGCTTCAAACTAAAGTTACCATATTTACTGACCATGCAGCTTTGAAGTATCTGTTGTCTAAGAAAGACACAAAGCCACGATTGATACGATGGGTACTCTTGTTACAAGAATTTGATATGGAAATTAAGGACAAGAGAGGTAGTGCGAACGTAGTGGCAGATCATCTGAGCCGAGTGATTCAAGATGGTGAACCTATACCATTGATCGAGAACTTTCCAGACGAGCAGCTCTTCGGGATACAGGTAAGTACACCATGGTTTGCTGATATAGTAAATTATTTAGTAACAAATAAGTTGCCTAATGGCATGCCACGATCTATAAGGACTAAAATTAGAAAAGAGGCATCCCAATATGTTTGGGATGATCCCTATTTGTGGAAATTTGGTAATGATGGTATAATTAGGAGATGTGTCCCTGATTCAGAATTCGAGCATATTCTAGCACATTGTCATACATTGTATTGTGGGGGACATTTTGGTGCTAAAAAGACTTCTTTCAAGGTCCTTGAAGCAGGTTTTTATTGGCCAACACTATTTAGCTATGCCAATGATTACTGTAGGCGATGTGATAGATGTCAGAGATCAGGTAATATTGGTCCTAGAGACCAAATGCCCTTAACTTCTATTATAGCTATAGAAATTTTCGATGTTTGGGGCATTGACTTTATGGGACCCTTTCCATCTTCTAAAGGTTTCCTCTATATCTTCTTGCAGTAGACTATGTATCAAAATGGGTGGAAGCAATTGCCACCCGGACTAACGATTCTTGTGTAGTTGCAGGGTTCCTTCAATCTCACATTTTCTCTAGGTTTGGTATGCCTAGAGTAATCATTAGTGATGGAGGATCACATTTTTGCAATAGGAAAATTGAAGCCTTGCTACGTAAGTATGGGGTGACACATAAAGTCTCTACACCCTACCATCCTCAAACTAGCGGGCAAGCCGAAGTTTCCAACTGAGAAATTAAGAAGATACTAGAGAGAACTATGAGTCCAAATCGAAAGGACTGGAGCCAAAGGCTAAATGATGCTTTATGGGCTTATAGGAGAGCCTATAAAACGCCCATAGGCATGTCTCCCTTTCGACTCGTTTATGGAAAGACATGCCATCTACCGGTGGAGCTTGAATACAAGGCATGGTGGGCTGTTAAGAATTTGAACATGAGTATCAACTCAGCTGGAACGCATAGGAAGCTACAACTTCATGAATTAGAAGAAATAAGGGACGACTCTTTTGAAAGTGCTATGGTATACAAGGAGAAGACAAAAGCTTTTCATAATAATATGATTCGTGGAAAATCATTCGTTGTAGGACAAAAAGTGCTACTCTACCATTCGCGTCTTCGCTTATTTCTAGGTAAGTTCATTCTAGATGTGTTGGTCCTTTTATTGTTACTAATGTTTTCCCTTATGGAGCAATACAGATCAAAAGCGAGAAGACGGGGAATGAGTTCAAGGTAAACGGTCATAGGCTTAAGCCCTATTATGAGTCATTCATGGAGCATAACGTTGAAGAGGTGTGCCTACAAGATGGACCCACACCGAATGAATAGATTGCTATGACGTCAGGCTGAAGACGTAAAAACAAGCGCTACTTGGGATGCAACCCAATGTGATAAGGGAATTTTTCTATCCTTTAGTTATTTATTTATTCACTTTGTTTTCTCCATACCTTAAATTATAGGTTTCCTTAGTTGTTTACACATTGAGGACAATGTGTGATTTAAGTGTGGGGGTGCGTGTGTTTTATATATGTAAAAAAAAATTGTTTAGATTTTTTTTAGAGTGTTTAGTATTTTTAGAGTCGTAGGAACCCTTAACTAGTTAATGAGGAATATATCTTTGAAATCTAACGAAAAGATGATCATGAAATCGAGATAAAGTAAGTGGAGATTTTTTGTGTTAATTTTGATAAAGGGAACACATATCTACGTGCCTAAGTTTGAATGGAGAAAGAATATGTATGATTGTCTAATCACCGACATGGCATGTTGAGATTCGTCACATTCCTTAGTGAGCTTTTGAACCATATGTACCTTCTTTTTCTGAGCGAATTTACACAAAAATCATATACTATTTCTTGGCTTCAAAAATTTTTCTTTATAAACCTCATATATGTTTAATTGTTTTGATCAAATTATTTTCCATAGATCTTGTAATGGACTATACAGATTACTAGAACTTACTCTTGTACTAGTCGAAGCTTATAGTCAAAACATGCTCTGATTGAGAAAATGATAAAGGCAGCTTAGAAATTTTCCATCACATGACCAAATAGCTTAACCTAATTTGTGTATACATGATGTACATCCTATAGAAACCCTTTTGAGCCTATACATGGAGCAAACATTTTTTTATTACCCACATTCAATAACCTTCGGGCCTTAATGTCCTTACCTTTGCTTAAAGCTAGTGGAAGGAAATCAAATCGTTATGGATATGAAGAGTGGTTGTATATGTGTGTATAAATATATATATATATATATATGTATGTATTCATGCTAAGAAAGGGGATTGGTTATGTTTGGTGGAGAAAAAAAGAAGAAGAAAAAAATAATATAAAAAAATTTGAAAAAAAAAAGAAAAAAAATGTTAGGATATAAGGAAGAGATGGAGTTATGGAGATTATGTTGAGAAAGTTCTATTCATGTTCTATTTTTGTGATATGTATCAATGATCGTTGATGTGAAGTTATGCTTATATTTCATCTAATTATTAGATTCCACTAGCTCTTGATCTTTTTAGCACCACACTCCTAAAATAATCCGTACCCTTCTTTACCTTAAACCCCGCTACAACCAATAAGTAAGTCCTATTTGATTCTTGAGATGAGCAGCCTTTGATCTGATGGAGATTAGTCACAAGAGTTAAGCATATGGTTTAGTCCATTTGGCAAGTATTTAATATCTTTCATGAGGTCTTATCCACAAGAACATGAGCCTTCTTTGTTTATATATGTGAGTCATTCATTATTTTTATCATCTTACCTCACATACATGAGTGTTTCAATACATTTGTAGCCATGAATCTAAGAAAAAAAAATAGAGGGTATCCATAGTGATGATGGATCTTGATGTGACTAAGACGTGGTAGATTTTCATCCATAATATTGATCTGTTCATACCTGTCATGTTTATGTGTGAACCATATGTTGAAATTGATTCTTTAAATCTCCCAATACTGAATCTTGATTGATTGCTAATCTTGAAGTTTGAAAGTAAAAGATTCTGAGACAAAAATAGTTAAGGGTGTTAGGTGTTAGGTATGTTTATTTTATTTTATTTTATTTTATTTTATTTTGTCTGTGATTTTGTGGGTATATCATCTACGAAACCCTCACGAGACCTTACTCGTCCTCGATGGGTGATCTAGGGGTTTAAAGGCCTTGTTGCACATGCTAAGTGTAATAGTGAGACCTACGAAAGTGGCTAGTAATTTAATTTTATTTATTTAGAGTAATAACTTGCTTGAGGACAAGCAAGAAGCTAAGTGTGGGGGTGTGATGATTTCATATTTTGACAAATTTTATACCTTTATAATATTAGTTTTTGGTAGTTTATTTAACTAATGTAGGGGAATAATTATTGTTTTATGCTTAAGTGGTAAAATTTACATAAATTTTATTATTTGAGCTAAAATGATATAAATTAAGTAAATTTAGAATAAAATATCATTTATTAATATTTATTGAATTTTATTTTTGCAGGTATTGTTTTTAAATAAAAGAAAATTTAAAAAAAAATAAGACCTTTGGACCAACGGTCGAAGGCCCAAAACGCCACAAAAACGAAACCAAACGAGCCACACACCTCGACGCACGAAAAACAAAAGAAGAGTCAGCCGTCAGGGCTGATGTGGCGTGGGGAGCAACGTTAATAAAAGGGGTGTGCGACATTAATTGAAGGGAGCCGCAAAAAAAAGGAGAGGCTCGGGAGAGACAGAGCGACAGAGAACGGCAGAGAGCCGCGGAAAGGAGAGTGATGCGCCGCACGGAATTCGAGGCAACCGAAGCCTTAGCGCACGTAACGAGCACTGTCAGCCATCAGCCGCCAGCCGGAAAGAAGAAAAAGAAAAAGAATCGTTACACTGAAATCAAAGTCGAGAGAAAGAAGAGAAAATTAGAGGAAAATTACACCGGTAGAATTTATTTCAGATAAAATTAATTTTTATCTGAATAAATTCTTGATCTTTTATCCAAAATTAATTGTAACACCCCCAAATTTCACTCCTGAAAATTTTTTTTTGAAAGAATAAAGCGGAAGCTAGGAGCGAATTTGGGAAATGTTACCGCCACATCTAACACAAGATAAATGTCAACCATCTATCTCATGTTAGATGCAAGGCTAAAAACCTATTAAACAATTAAATCCGAACTTTAAAAGCATGACAACGTTACAAGAATCTAAAAGTCAATTACAAAACCCTTGGAAATTTAAATACAACACTTGTAACTTCCAAGGATGAATACAATTAAACAAAACAAATCCCGAAGGATAAATATCCGGACTGCCTACTCACTCAAGTCAAGCCTTCCACCCCAAATTAGTAACCGATCAAACCTGCATCAAAGGTCTGCTCCCCACCATCGGTGGATCATCACAGGACCCATTCAACCAGTGTAGTATCAGTACGGGTCCAATACTGAGTAAGTCTCACTACCCTATCTTATGAGAGAGACGTAAACAATAACATCAAATACATATTAAATTATGATACAATACGTTGATACAATATCATACATACTCACAAACCACAGCAGGAATCTTTCCATACACCTATAGTAACATATGAAACATATATAACATCCCATTTAAACACATAAGCGTAGTATAACCGAAATATAAAGTGACTCATGCACCTCAAGTAGGAATAATCCATATTATTGGAAACTCAACGCGTGACATACTCACGAAATCAGCATATAGTAATATAAATAATAAAAGCTGACCATAGTCCAATTAGACTTATTCGCTTTGAGTCTTTATTAAAAGTAGTCATTTCACACCACAGTCTTTATTAATCCACGTGAGTGCGGGAACCCCACTATTATAGCCGGTGGACCGGAATATATAAACTCAGGGCAGAACGCTCCTGACCACTATTATTTGTCGGTGGACCGGTCTCCAGGGCAGAACGCTCCTGGCCACTATTATTTGCCGGTGGACCGGTCTCCAGGGTAGAACGCTCCTGGCTGCTATTATTTGCCGGTGGACCGGTCTGGCCCCGACTCACATGGTGTTTCACTGTAAGTGCTTGTGACTCATTCTTTATTCTCATCAATAATATATTCATTCCACACATATTCTTTAATAGTCCATGTGAGTGCGGGAACCCCACTATTATAGCCGGTGGACCGGAAAGTATACACTCAGAGCAGAACGCTCCTGACCACTATTATTTGCCGGTGGACCGGTCTCCAGGGCAGAACGCTCATGGCCACTATTATTTGCCGGTGGACCGGTCTGGCCCCGACTCACACGGTGTTTCACTGTAAGTATTTAGTATCTTTCCCATGTCTTATAAATTTTACATTTGGGTTGCTGAGCACGGAAACCCCCACTATTATAGCCGGTGGACCGAAAATCATACAGGGCAAAACGCTCCTGACCACTATTGTTCGCCGGTGGCACGGTCTCCAGGGCACCCCGGCTCCTGGCCACTATTATTCGCCGGTGGACCGATCTGGGCCCGACTCAGCATCTTCCTTTTTAAGTGATTAGTATCTTAACGTATCTTATTTGAAAGTGTTTTACCCTTGACATGCATGGATAACTATATCCACATTTATCCTCCCAGGAGGGCCCGTCCCATATCTTGGAACTCGTGCACCCCTTATCACACCTCGATATCCATTTCCCTCTATAATAACATATGATAAAAACCAACTCCTAAGGGTGTGGGTTAAGACCCAACACCTCGTGGCATCAGACTCCACCCGCTATCTCCCTCTAGGGTTTTCCCTTGGAAACCCTAATTGGACCTATGTGGCCCAACTTTCTCTCACATACACTAACATTACTCCATTTATCACCCCACACCTCATCTCATTTAGATCAAATCCCAAATCATATCTCTTACCCATCGATTCCACCTGTGACCCTAAAACCCTAGTTGGCTACTTCAACCCTATTACCTTTCTTCTCCCACAAGTAACCTCTCCTTTTTACCCAATACTTCTTCTCTCCCACAACACCCATAATCGTTCCTCATAACATAAACTCTCACTCTCAACCCACACCTCACTCACCATTAATCATTTTTACTTTTTCCTTTTCCAGATTACTAATTCTTCCCAAACCCTAATCGGGTCCCTTATACTCCCTTTTAGCAACTCACTTCCCATTTATTTCTTTTTGCCCTTTTATCTCCATGTCATAATAATAATAATAATAACCACCCTAGCATGCATGTCCTAGAGGGTTACATCATATCACAGCACATCATAATCACCACATATGGACATCACATTCATGTCGTAAGAAAACGCATACCACATACCTTAACTCGAAGCTGCACTACGCATAAAACACATTAAGGACAACCATACGATACACAACCGGACATGGTATATATACAAAACATCTAAGGCATGCAAGTCACACAACACATAGGAACCTTAGCCACCTCCTTACGAAATACCCATAAGTAGAGGTAAGTAGAGAACTTACCTGGATCCGAAGCTAGCTAAGCGATATAAGAGGGAGAGAGATCACTAGCTCGTGGATCCACGAGAAAGCTTTCCGAATGAAATCAACACAATCGGGACAAGAAAATGCCGGAGAAGCTTTGTCGGGGAATAGAGATGGCTCGCCGGTGGTCGGCGACGCTTGGCGTGGCCGGACGACGGCAGAACTGGCGTGGCTCGTAGTTTTCTCCGTTGCAGTTCGATGCTGCGCTGCTGCGCAACTGTGGCGCTGCGTTGGTTACACCTGCTGCGGTTGCTGCTTGCTGTGGCTGCTGTGCGGCGCCGCCAGCGGTGGTTGGTCGACGGCAGCTGGAGGTCAGCTAGCGAGGAGGAGGAGATGAGGAGGCTAGAGTTTCGAGGCGCAGGGAACAGGAGTCACGAACAGGAGAGTCGGGGGACAGAAGAGAAATGGAAGAAGAGAAAAAGGAAAAGGAAGAGGGGGGTTCGGCCGACGGGTTAGAGTTTTTTTTTTTTTAATTTACAAATACAAGTATAGAATAAATACTAAATATTTAAAATTGTTATTAGAAGAGTTTTGCCTAATATTTATTTAACGAAAATTTATTTTGAACGGATCCGAAGGCTTAGAATTGATATACAAGCTATATAAAGAATTTCGGGAATATTTTCGAAAAATTAAACAACAAACGTAAAAATTTATTTTGATTACGGAAATATATTATAAGACCTCGAAATAATGTTTAAAAATATATAAGGAAATATTTAAGTCAAATTCTAATAAACCGAGACGATTTAAATAATTTCCGAAACCGATTTTCCGTAAATTGAAAAGCGTAAAATAGAAGAAAATTAATTTCAAAAAGAAATTCTTAAATAAATCTTTTAAATTTAAAACTTCCTAAAAATATTAACGATTTCCGAAAATGAATAAACTTAAAGTCGGAAATATTTTCTATAGGTAAAATCATTAAAATAAATTTAACTATTTAAACAGAAATTCTATAACTTAAATAATATATTTCGTTAACGAAATATAACTTCAAAACAAAACCGTAATCACATGACGAAGTTATAATCGAAAACGAATTTAAAATATTAAAAATCAAAATACGAGAAAGAACGGGAATATATATTTTTAACCGAGATTCGAACTCATAAGAATATAATAAAATCATTGTCGTTAACGAATTTATCTAGAATGGTTTGCAACAACAACGATTAATTAAATTCAAATATGAATTCGAAATCGTCGATAAATCCATAAAATGAATCAAAATTAAAATAATTAAATATTTGCATCAGATTACGTTAATCAAATCATTAAACTTAATAATTTGGATTTTAAAAATACGGGGTATTACATTAATTCCGATTATTTCTTTCTCTCATTTTTAATTTATATTTTAGATATATATTTCTGTGTAATTAATTCTTTAATTATGAGTGGCTGATTATTTATTGTTAGGGAATGAATTGAAACCCTAGACTATGGTTTGACTTATAATTTTATTTTCTTTGTTTCGTGAGATTGTTTCTTGACTCTATATTAATTGCTATCGTTTATATGTATAATTCTGTCAAGTATAGTTTATTTGGTGCATGCCTTGTTCTGGTACCTCATAAGTGACAGTATGTAGGATTAATTGCTTGCTAGGTGGCCATCTAAATATACTAGAATTTATATGTATAAATTGCAGCTAGGTTAGATAATAATTCACCTAATCGTTTTGTGATTCTAACCGAAGTGGTAAAACGTTTCGATACGTGTGGGTCAAGGAAAGGAAATACAGCTAGACATGCTTTTTGTACTAGTTTGGGTACTTAGATTGATAGCCTTCCACTTACACTTAATGCATTAAATCTAGTTAAATATAGGAGTCGCTTGTTGCTGCTATACTGCTAGTATTTAATAGGGTTAATATTGGCGCTTTGTCGTATTAATTAATTAAGGGAAGTAATATAAGGTGTATAGACCCGATTTTGGTGTGCAACTTGGTCGATCTCTTTCTCACAATTAAAAGATGACTTAGAAATAAATATTATATTACAACCTAATCTAGTGGTGGATTTTTATTTCCCTAACATATTTCTCATATCTGCGGTTTTCTATTATTTTCATTATTATTTTATTTTATTTATTCCTTTTATTATTATTATATTTATAACCCCCATTAATATTTTTCTTATTTTTTATTCTGTGTTATTTAGGATTTTTATTTTTAGTTTTAGTTTTATTTTCAAGCTAGTTAAATAAAGGTGAACCCTCTCAATCCCCGGCTAGAACGATACCCTTATTTACCAGTACTACAAGTGACAACAAGAGGGTTTAAATTGCGTGCCGGCTACGGTCACACCACCTACCTAGAAAGATTTCCCTTCATGGTGGAAAATCAAACTTTGTTTTGTTCGGTAACAATCACCTACAAACTTTATCCAAAATCCAATTACTCTTACACCCCCACCTAATACCTTACACCACCATTTTTTTCTCCATAATCTAATCAAGTTGACCACACCATACATACTCCATCTCTCTGGAGACCACACACCACTTCTAGCACTAAATCACCCCTCCAACTCATACCATCATTTATCAATTCATTTGTAAAGAAATTCATCAAAATCTTCCATCATTCTCCTCTTTTTCACTCTATTTCTTGAGTGGCCATATTGGCCTCTTTTGGGCCAAAATTATCCTTTTCCCCCATCATTTGTTTTCTTGGGTTGATTTTGTTCCTTGCATGTTTGTCTCCATTCTTAAACTATTTCTAGATACATAGAAGTGCCAAAATTTTAACTAGTAGCCACTTATTACTGTTGAATGGTTGAGCTTACAACTAATCATTTTTCCCACTTCCAACCTATAACGTTGCTTCTTTTTCCAACCTTTACTCCTTTTTTTTTGATTGGATTGATTCCCTACAATGCATAATCTATTAACCTACCCATTTTCATTTGAAATCACTAGCCTTTCCCCCTCTTTTTGGCCCCAACTTTGCCTTCCTACTACTATTTCATGTTGTTGTTGTTTACCATCATGCATTATAATGTTGCTATTGTTGATTCTCTTTAGCTTATTTCCCTCTCTTTTCTATTACATTTTATCCTCCCAAACGTTATATTTCATTACCTTAACCTTTTTCCATTCCAATTTGTATTAATTACTAACTCTTATTATTTTGTTTGAAGGTGTTCTAAGGGCTTACAACAAGTGGTACTTATGGAGTTTAATTTTTTTGCTTGATGATTTATCTAATAGTTAATGTGATTAATTTTGTAGATATAAGATATGTACACTTATTGTTTTATTAAGTTAAATGCCATGTATAAATGATTATCTTTATATGGAAAAATGCTTGAGAATATATGTAAGTTTTTGTACATATAAAGGCAAATTGATGTGTAAAGCTTGGAGTTTACCTTAGTAGCACATATCATTGGTATGCCACTTCACATGTTCCTATGTTGGTATCCATGATTCATGAATTAGGGGCAAGCATGGTGAACCATGAATTTCCTACACTTGGTGTGAATCAAGATGCTTCTATGAATTCCATGCCTGTCTGACTACCTCTATATTCATGTATAGAGTACCATGTTGGGAACACCATACTAGTAGAGTATATTGGATGGTATGCTACTATATGATCATGTTAATGTGTATTATCATAATTTGCATGCCTATTACGACCATACGTGAAATATTAAATTCTGTGATTAGGTGACTTGACTTACTCAGTGCATAGCATACTGACATGCCGGTTTAACCGGTCACCTCCTCTATTTCACAATCATAGGGTTTTGTTTAGGTAATTGATGGCGGCTAGTAGCTGGCCAAATTTATGTGTTGGGCTAGGGACAATGAGCATGGTCGTTGGTTGTCTTTTTGTTAGTTTTTGAGAGACCTAGAATTTCCTTTGTATTGCCCTATTTTGTGAGCTCTCTCTTTATGTATTTAAATATGTTTTGGGTCTTCCATGGTCTTGGTTTTGTAAACCCTAACTCTTATTATTTTTTATACTATCTATTTGGCACACTCTGTTCCTTATGTTTGTTTAGACACTTTGTAACACCCTGATTTTTAATATTAAAAAATTTCATTTTGCAGCGGAAGTAATTAAGTAAAATATTGGGGGTCACCACCGTGATCAACATAATTCTGGCTTATGCAACCATCCTTACATCAATCAAAAGGCTACAACATTTAAAAAAAAAGAAAATTATAAACAAAAGAACATTTATAGTGCAATACTGAGTTTGGTGCCTAACTCCGAGTTTAACAATACAAAATACAAAATAGGGGATACCATGTATCAAGAGTACAAAAAGGGTATCCGGTTAAATACATCAACCGGATAACAATTACTCTTCACCCAACCTCTAACATATATGAAGTCACTCATCCCCACATAAGGTGCCATAGGCAACATAATCATCTATCTGATCTTCTAAGACATGCACATAAGATTCAGGGCCTTCTACTTGTGGGAATGAATAATACTCATAAAATGGGCGGTCAGTATGCTACATACCGAGTAAGGGAACACTACTATTGAAATAGGGATACAAATAACACATGCTTTCACATTAGATATTAAGGGAATAACCACATAAATGAAACATCTCATAAGATAGAATATGATCCTGATTCCTTCATTAAGTATAATCTATTTTCATTCTTTTACATACATTGAGTGCATGAACCCAACTATTCTTAAACCAATGGAACGGTCTGAAACTCTTCTCAGAGACAACATACCTGAGCCACTATTCTTTCCGGTAGAACGGAGATTAAAAATATCTTCTTGGGGAAAAATGCCCTCGAGCCACTATTCTCTCCGATGGAACAGGAATACATACATATACATACATACATACATACATACATACATACATATAGATCACCTTTGTCATGACTCACGTATTATTCCACTTTAAATAATTAGTATCTTTTCTATAGATTATAATGATACATTTTTATTTCACGATGAGTAAGGGTCCAACTATTCTTAATTCGGTGGAATGAACTGAAGCACCTTCTCGGGGCAAAACGCTCCCAAGCCACTATTCTTTCTAGTGGAACAGAGATTAAAAATATCTTCTCAGGAAAAAATGCACCCCGAGCCACTATTATCCCCGGTGAAATGGGAATACATATATATAGATAGAAAAATAAATCACCTTAGCCCTACTCACGTGCTCTTTTACTTTAATTGATTAGTATCTTATTCAATATTGATTGTTAGGCATAGAACACATTAAAACAAATATACATATAGTGTAGGTCCAAGTCTTTAAGTCCTTTCAAACCCTAATTACACACCCTTTAGCAATCAATCTCCCATATTGATTATTCCACACAACTTATATTACATCATCTCCAAATCCCATCATTATTATCATACCCAAATGCATGATCTAATTCCCATACACATACATTAATAATTTCATATATTACTCATAGAAATATCTAAGACCCAAATTCTATAGATTTGTCATAACACCTCCCATGAAATTTACATGATTACCAATTCTAGTAGATAACTTCATAAGGTTAAACATTAACAACGTATACATAAATCAGTATAACCTCTAGATCTTATACATGAAATAATGATATTATCATTATAATATAGTTTGCTTCAAATTATCCATTAAATCATTTAAGGACCCCAAAAAATAATAATACTTCCAAGAATTTCTCATGCTATTATTATCATATTTGAATGAAACTAACACATAAAATACCAAAATTTCCTTATTATCCCATAATGACTAAATTACCCTTAAACACAAATAATAATCTTTATTTTGTAACATCTTGTACCTTACACACATATTCTTTTTCCAAGTCCACAATTTATTATCATACCTCATGAGAATTCTTAAATCCATTTATCAAAACTCATTTAACCCATATTTCATACCATAAGATATATTTTCACATATATGACATTATTTCAACAAAATAATAATGGCACCTCTTACCCATTCTTACTTTCTTTCAATAACATAACCTCCTTAAGCCCATATTTCATACCATAAGATATACTTCCACAAATATGACATTATCACAAAAAAATCATAATATAATGGTACCTTTCACCCATTCTTACTTTCTTTCAATAAAAAATATCCTTAAGCCCATATTTCATACCATAAGATATATTTCCACAAATATAACATTATCAAAAAAAAATCATAATATAATGATACCTCTCACCCATTATTACTTTCTTTCTACATAATATTCATATCATCACAAAATATCATGATCAACACATGTTACATCATATATAAACAATACCATGAAGAACACATATAACCATACAAGCAAATAACATCAAAAACCCTAAACATCAAATAGTATCCTTACCAACTAGGACATCGAGATCTAAGCATGCAAATCCTAGACTTCCTCACCCAAAAATTATTGGAATACCACCTACGAAAAATAATAAAATTCATAGTTAGGCTTGAAGAGTTAAATTGAAGGAGAAATCAAGGTAAAGAGGGTAAAAATAGAAATAACCATAGTCAAATGGGAGCTTGAGATGTGTGGTGGAGCTATGGTAAAATTTTGGTGGTGTATAGACAAGGCTTGGGGTGAAAATAGGGGTGCATGACCAAAATTAGGAATTTGCACGGCTGTGCAGTAGGTGGTGCAACCCTTGTCGAGAGAAAAAGTAAAGCACGACCAGGAAGTGCAAAAGTTGCATGGCTATGCTGTAGCGGTGCACACCAAGTTGAGAGAAAAGCTCACGCACAACCACGACTGTGCAATAGGAGATTTAAAGTGT
Organism: Tamarix chinensis; assembly: GCA_030549775.1. NCBI lineage: Eukaryota > Viridiplantae > Streptophyta > Magnoliopsida > Caryophyllales > Tamaricaceae > Tamarix > Tamarix chinensis. The sequence continues at coordinate 84,233,527 of CM060181.1, forward strand.
TGCACGATCATGCACATGCTGCACACTCTACAAAAGTGCGACGAATGAGGGAAAGAAGAAGGGAAAAGAGGAGGTGGTCGGCGGTGATGGATGACGACGGTGTTGGGAAAGGTTGGGGTGACCTTGGCGGTTGAGGTGGTGCACAGTAGTGGATTGGTGGTGCATAGGCCAAAAATAGGGAAAGAAGGAGAAAGAAGAAGAAGAAGAAGAAGAAGGAATGAGAGAAGGAGGAAAGGAGAAGGAAGAGGAAGTGCTTGGATAGAGTTTTGGACACAAAATGGCAGAATGGAGGAAAACCAAAGAGAAGGGAAGAAGAGTGTGTAGTGTATATATATCTACCTGTTCTTTTTCTCCTTCCTCGATTCACACCATAAACGCACATATGTATATGTATATACATACATACATACATACATATGTGCGTGCATGGTGTGAATCGGGGAAGAAGAAAAAGAACAAGGGGTGTATGTGATGGTGATGATGATGATGGTACAATTGAAAGGTGATGATGATGGTGATGGTTGTAGAGGATGGTTAGGAGTAGGGTAGTAGCTGCAGGGTGAGGGTGGTGATGGTTGTATGCAGGTATTGGGTGAGAAGTAAAATGGCAAGGGGAAAATGGAGTGTGAAGAGTGTGCGTATGGGTGTGCAGTCGGGTAGGGATAAGGGAGTAGAAGGAGAAGAAGAAAAGGAAGAAAGGAAGTAAGGTGATGGCTGATGGATGCAGAAAGGTGACGGTGTAATGGGTAGATGCAAGTTGCAACATTTTTCCAAATGTTGTGGCTTGGACTAACGGGAGAAGGGAGAAGAAAGGAAATAAAAGGAAAAGGAGAAAGAAAAGGAAAAAGAGAAGGGTTGGGGGATTAGTTTAGGGGTGATTTTTTTTAGCCTTAAGTAATTAGGATTAGTGAAAATTTTAGAGAGTTTTGATTTTGGTTTCGAATTACGATTTATCCGAGTTAAGGTTTCAGATTTGGTTAAATTTTTGGGATTAATGGATTGAGTTAAGGCTAAAAATAAAATTTCTTGAGATTAGAGTCAAATTAGGGCATTAATTATATGGGATTAAGCTAAGTAAATTTTCGGAGTATTACACCCTTAGCGTTATATCTAATATGGAATGGACAGTAGGATGTCTACCCAATGTTAGGCATGACAATAACACTCTGTTTTTCTTAGGAGTGTTTTCATATTTCTCCCTCCATAAATGTTTTAACAAATAAAATTTTTCTGTAGTGAAAAATGAAGGTGTTACACATGTAGTTGGTACATTGTCACCGTGTTATCTCTTTTTACTCCTATTTCTGGCATAAATGAGGTTTTGGAGATGTTTCGCTCACGGAAGACTATTTTTGAAACATAATAAGACATGATCCAAATACAACAACAACAACAAAATAAATTAGTTGATGAGTAGACAAATGCCTCCGTTGGATCAGTCACAACAACAACCCAAAGATGATGACTTAGATTAGTGTTTTTTTTTTCAGGACATGGATGACAAAACACCCATTATTCTATTGTTTTCTTTTAACTACTTAGATGACTAAACCACTATCGTGTTTTAAAAAATTTATATTGAAGGTTATTAAATTTGGCAGTATATTGAAATAATTTATTTTTGTTAAAAATATTATTGCAAATAATTTAAATTCAAAAAATAGAAAAAATTCAAAATTCAAATATACAAATTTGAAAATTTCATATGAAATAATCAGTATTTGCAATGACGGGTCGTTCGAAAACATATAAATTTCAAAATTCCCATTTTTTTTAAAAAAAATATGTCATCCAAAATAATATATATTTTTTTAAATCAAAATAGTTAACTAGATGTCATCGCAAATTGTAATATTTTGTTTGAATTTGTCATTACAAATAATGGTTATTTCGAATGCATTTTTTTGCTACGAGTCCCCTCTTTCTTGCAACGGAGCTTCCACAATGACATGTCGTCAAAAAAATATTTCTGCCAATAAGTGGACTTTTTTGAATGACAAATATCATCACAATAGGTTGGTTTTCTTGAAGTGGATTTTAATGAATATTCTAGGACGATAACCGTTATCAAAACTTCTTGTTCTAGCACCATACATCTATACAAAGTTCAATCATACACAAGTCCAAATCAAATGTTGGAATAAATTATGAAGTGTGAGGGCCTTGAACCCTCAATATTTCTTGATAGACCTATACCATACATGTAAACAGTAATTAAATGCAATCAACATATAGGAACCAAGCAATATACAAGAACTAGAAATTGTAAGGTCATCAAATAGGGGCAAAATACGATCTAATGAATGCAATAAGACTATACCTTGCTAAAAATATACGCCATTAGGATCACGAAGTATAGATTCAATCAATGCATAGTATTAAAAATCTTTGTCTAAGTTCTAACTATTCATTGGCCGCAAACAAAAATACCTCTTTATTTAGCGACAATCTCTAGCTAAGTTGTTGGATAGGTAGCAAAAACCATCCCTATAATCCATTGTTTCCATCATTGATCTAATTCTTTCACCTCCAAAGTGCCGGTTCCTTCCTTAGTGAGTGAATTCTTCTATTTTTGTAGCTCTTTCACTTTCCTATTTGAATCTATATGAATGCTCCAAAGTGCCACCATGTCAAGATAAAGCTTTAATTCAGCGATGCTTCTAGCTAATCTCGACTTAGCATTAAAAACTTCGGCATGGCGGTGGTATGTTCTAGGTGGGGATTGGAGCTACATTTTTAATTGTTCTCTTAGATATAATCTGATTGTGAAGAAAATTAGGTGAGATCTAGAGCTGATACTTGCCTCCATGATGTATTTTGCATCTTCAAGCCCTTATTCTGAGGTTCGTTTGGTAGATTCCCATATATGGTTCTCAAATCTACTAGTTTATCTAAGGCTATATATCCTAAGGAAAACCTCATCTAGGCATATTGCTTTGAAGCACTTGGTGATCGAAATGTTTGGTAGATTCGCAAATCCTGTCCTTAGATCTACCTATGGACACTTACTCTTTCTAAGTTGGAAAATTGAAGGAAATCACCAAATAGAAAGGAGTTGACCGGAGAGGAAAGGAAATTGGCAATGAAACTGATGAGGAAATTAAATGAAGAGAAGCAATATAATGACACCAAAGTTACCATAACTAGGCTGGAGTATGTATGCAAGGAAGAGGAGAGCGCGTGTGCTCAATGAGAGAGTGTACAAGAGAATATATACTTTGTGTTTGTTTAATAGGATTTGATATTGGTTTTACTTATAACAAGATTTTTTAAACTGTCGTTAAATGTGAGATTTTTAATAATGGCTCCACCTAGAAATGTTCTTAAAATCTTTTGACAACGTTTTTTTTTTGAATAATCACTTATATATTCGGTGACCGGTGTTACTAAAGCTATATCCCCTCGTAAGTAATTTTGTAAACTTTTGCAGTAGCCAGCTGCAATTCAAAAAGTCGATCGAGTACTATTGGATCAAAGATCTAGATAGCTATATGCATGATGTGTACTTTGTGATGATTCTTAAATTCTTACTAGTAACTGCGAAATGAAGAAGCCGTCCAACTGCTAACACATGAGTACGTTGCGTAATTTAGGTCACAAACCACAATGCATGGCATTGGCGACCCAATTCTTTTCCCTATATTGGAGACTTGGAAGAGTAAAATCACCGGATTAATCTGAAGAGGCATGCATGCATGCCGAAGAAATAAAAAGAGAATAAGGCTTATTTTATGATAATATTCTTTCCTTACATAAATTAGTTACAAGTTATTATTATTATTATTATTATTATTATTATTATTATTATATTAAGGTGGATGTCTAATTTTAAAAATAATCCATACTTTATAACAATAAAATTGAAAATAAATTATTAAAATACATATATAAACATATCAAATTAAGACCAAGAGAATATGGTAATATTGTCAAATTAAAAATAGTTGGCTTTGAGAAGAAATGTGTAGAGTCGTGCGTGGCGTGATTATAAGAGTCGAGTTGGAAGAATAAATGAAAAGTGGAAACTTCTCCGATCCTTTTGCCTGAGAAAAACAAAATGGTGGTGGGCATGACATGATCAACTAGATCAGAGTGATCAGACCATTTCAAGCAATATTATCAGACGACGTGACTCCATGATCTCGATCACTTACTCATAAACCACTAGTCCGTGTCATGGTAGCTGTTAAAAAAAATATTAAAAATATTGTTGGAAATATATGTTGATACACTACACACATACCAAATTGATTATATAGACGTGAAATATTCCTTTCACAAACGTAGCAGCACTGATACGTATATATATAGGTGAGAGAGATCTTACAAGTTATATTTTGATTGGGAAATTTAGCTTAGCTTAAAAATAAATCAAGTATACAATCGGGTGAGGTGTTTGTTCAGTTTAGACATAGTTCTTAAATTATCAATTTGGATCTTATGACTCTACAATTATGTGATCTAAAAATTATAAAATGATTTCTAATTCTAGATGGAATTTTAAAACAATAGAACTATTGTATGATTAATCATATATAAAATCGATATAATTTCATGACTATATATTCTGGATTCTATGTGTGACTAAAAGTTGTTATCTATTTTCCTTAAAATTTAGTATCCATCTTATCCACTCAATAATGATTTCTTAACTCTAAGTTTCAACTCCCATTATTTTAAATATACTATATATTGAGCACTAACTAATACAAATGAAACACGGATAATATAACAACAAAGTTGATTGTGGGGAAAAAAGGTATATTTGTTTTGATAATTGTGAAAACAAGAAGAAAAAAAATACAATGATTGAAAAGAAAATACCATCATGCACGTTGTGCACCACTTCATCAATTCTGTATGGAAATTCCTCTCGTCTATTCTTAATCCAAAAGCTGACTTTCAAACAATATCTTGTTCTTGAACTCCCAAGTATCTCCCATTATTACGAAAAATGCTGCAGTCCAAATTTTCCCCCTAAGACACCCCTTCTACCTCCAAGCCAAGTAAGAGTGTTATCCATTGTAGACCTCGACATTATCCACGTGCAACCAAAGCACTCATAAATCTCATACCATATCTTCACTGTCACTATGCAATGAAGGACACGTGATTGACTGCTCTTGTTTAATCTTGCAAAAAGGACAACTAGATTTCCTTATATCAATGAGCTAGAGCCTAGCTAATCTATCTCTTGTGTTAAGTCTCTGTTGAACTGCGAACCAGTCTATAAGCTAGATCCTCAGTGGCACTATGACGATCCAAACTCTGTTGTAATCGCTACTCTTCCTTCTGTCCTCAAGAAGAATTGCTTATACGAGATCTCATAAAAGGATCTAACTAAGAAGATTCCCTTATCGTCATAGGCTCAACTAATCATATTCTTCCTATCCTTGCTCAGGGAATACTGCCTAATCAAACTTCCTAACTGCTCCGCCTGTTCTTCCTCCCAAGAAAAAAGACTATGCCTCCACAATAATTGCCACCTCCACTGTTGGGAAAACATATGTATGGAAATGTCTTAACTCAATACATAGAATAAAACAACTATGTTAAATTTGGTGATGCTATTTACTTATTAATTTATATTTAGTTCATATTTATTTATTTTGTGTTTTTTGTGGTATTGTTAGCTTTCCATACATCAATTGTTTTGTATGCATATAATTTGACTATTTTTATTACTTTTTTGCTGCTATAATTTTTTTAGAGCATTTTAGTTGTTATGGTTTAATTGGTAACTAAAAGAGCTTAAAAATGAGCTTTCAAGGTTTTTTTTTGTAACTTCAATTACAAGATCTTGTAACACACAAGTATATTGGAGTCATATGTTTGTGATATTGATAAGATCGCAAGATCCTATGTTCCAATTAAACAATTCGAGTTTGATGACCTCTATCAATTTTAGGTCGAATCTCAATTATAATAGCATTTGATTTGGGTCCAATTCGGGTAACACCGATTTAAGTCGGATCATTTTAGATTAGGAGAATGTTGGCTGGGTTTGGACTCAATCCATCAATTTTTTTTTGAGTTCAAGATTGATTTAGGTCTATAAACTCTAAATTATATTAGGTTTGGGTCAAGTCAATTCATTTCATAATTTATTATGCTGATAAAATTTTATGTTTAAATCACATTTCAGATAAAAAAAATATTCTGATGGAATTATTTAAATTGAGTCAACTTTACCATATTTATACTTAATACACAACCAAGGTTGCTTGTAAACATATATGTTGAGTGGCTGGTGGCTGGCACTAGCTAATAAACGTGTGGCTCAAGGAGAGATTATTACGTTACTAAATTTTAGATATACCATTTATATACTTGGTATAATTATAATATATTTTTTATATTTTTTAATAATATTTATAAGTATATATTAAATTTATACAAAAATATATTAAAAGTATACTATATTTATATTAAACGTATAGATGGTGTATCCAAAATTATATATATTAAATCCACTAATTATAAATTTAATATAATTATGATGTATTTTTAATACATATTTATAAAGATATACTAAAATATATTTAAAAAAAAATATTATAATTATATTAAATATGTGTAATAACTTGTCGCGCTGAACCACTTCTCTACTCAACTGCGTAGTGCGTACATAAAGAGAGCTCCGCACGCGAAACAAATCCATTTGCACGGACTATATTATGAGTGACGAAACTGCTAACTTCAATAAACAACGTCTCTTATACACGGTCAAACCATATATCATTCGTTTCTAAAATAAAATTTTAATTAATTTAAAAATAAATTATTAGTTTTTTAGTATGTAGATTAATAAAAACTATAAAAAGGTATTATTATAAAAATAAAATTTAATATAAATATATTAATTATATTTTTAACATATAAATAATTATAACTTATCTCCAAAATTATAAGCACTTTTTTTTAGCAATGGAGAAAGTATATATAGACCGACCGCTTGGTCATCCGTAGCTCCAAGGAATCTTCATCATGAGATTAGACATGTATATATAGTAATGCAACTCCCAAAATTTTGTTGTATTTTCAAATAATAAACTTGTGTTAATTGCTCAAAAGATGGCCGACATCGCAATGGAGTAATCATAATTAAATCATAAAATTTAACATCGGTTTTTTTTTTCTTTTTTTTCTTATCATTTGAATAGGCAAAGAAGCCAAGCAAAAGCAATCATTCTACAACAAAAGTTGGTGATCAAAAACGACCTCACACCTTCGAAGGCGTGTCAGAGAACCCACGCCATGGGTCCTAAAAATGGCAACGGGCCCCTGCGCGGGATGCCATCCCCATCACCAAATCTAAAATTTATTTTCGTTTCTGAATTTGTTTTATTCTTTAATTTTTAATGAGGAAAATTTCTTCATCCAGCCCCCATACCTGAATTTTTTAATATTTTGTTATTTTTTGAAAAAACTATAATATTATATATATATATATAAAGGTAGAATCGGAGATAAAAATCTAACTCTATTTTGATTCATTCTCTAATTTTTTATTTATTTATTTCAAACTCGAATCCATCCTTAAAATTTTTTTCGAACCCAATTTAGAACGGAAGATCTCCAACAGAGCCCCAACCAATGGAGTCCACGATAGAAGTTAACAATTTGATTTAAGACTCTCATTCTTTTTTTTGTTTTCCTTTTTTAATTTTATGATGAAATTGTTCAATATAAACGTTTTAGTCTAGCAATTAATTGATATGAAGAATACTTATTTTGAAGATTCCAAAAACTCATTTTTATAAATAATTTTTTGTAGAAAAATGTATTATGAAACTAATTAAAAAGTTAATTTAATTTGACATTTACATCAATGATTTTATAAATATGGTATCAATGATTTTACATAATAAATTTTTTCAGGCAAAATTATGTAGATATAATTTTCTATTCGTAAAGATTAATCTTAAAATTATTTTGATATAATCATTTTATATTTTAATAACTGAAATCGAAGATAATCTAATCTAATATATATATATATCCTCTCCTCTCTCTCCTCTCTCTCCCACGTTCCCATCATTCCCTTTTCCCTCCCGTGTGAATTTGTCCCACCCCCACCAAACGATACCCCCTAGCCTCAGCTGCCTCTGCCGTTTTGTCTAAATTTGTGTGCTGAAAAAGTTTAGAACCGGTTTGATAGGCAGAGCCAAAGTCAATTGGTTTCTAGCATGTATAGACTATAGACCATGGAACCTCAATGCTTTTAATTTCTTGGTTCTTTTGGCTCTGAATATGTTTTTTTTTTTTCAGAAACCTTCATTGCTAATATACTCTGAGGGCCTAACTATTTTAGGTCCGTGTAATATTCAACACCGGCCTCCTTTAGTATTTTTTTTTTAGATTTCTAAGAGGTCTATAAAAGTAATTATAAGCGGTATTATAAAAGTATTATAATATTTATGGCCAGAAGGTTGTCACTACTATTAGACTAAAGTTTATCCCATATATGCATGTGACTAGACGTATATAAACTTTTTTGTACGTAAGCAACTGACTCATAGGGTAGTTATGTTATTACTCCTTCCGTATTAAAGAAAAAGTATTTCATTATTAAATTTTTATATAAAAAATTTATTTTATATTTTAAACATAATTTTAAAACTATATATGTACTAAATGTTTTAATTTTTAATAAAGTATGTAAAGTATAATTTTAAGAATACTTTTTTTTTTTAAAAAAAAACTTTTTTTATACGGAAGTATTACTATATTTTTCATGTGTAATGCAAAATGTGGATCGGCTATTTGTGTTTGGACGAGGGAAAATTTTAAGTAGGAAATTTTTGGATTCTATTAAAAGTTTTAAGTGGTAATCCAATTCGTAATAGTATTTTAGCACGTAAATAATAACCCACGTACTAATTTGGATTCTGTTAAAACACCTAATTTTCATGCTAACTGATAATTAATGTACTTTTCCACGTGCAACACCCCAAAGGTCGGTCGGTGTGAACAATTATTTGGTAGATAATAATTTCTTGGTCGGATCGACTCATTTCTAATGTTGGTGGATCTGTCTTGGGAGAGAGAATCTACGAAAAAGGAAAGGGCAAAAAAAAAAAAAAAAGAATAGCTAGCCTAGGAAGAAAAAGAAAGAGGAGAAACTGCCTGCAGATTACAGGAGTAGGTAGATAGGAGTAAACGAAATTCAAATGTACCTTCTGTCCCACCCATCATCATCTGTTCAGCGAGTGAAATCTCAGTCGTCCTTGGGCTTGGACTTACAGGGCGCCACGCCAGCGGCACACAAAGGAAGAAAACAAAAAGAATACTGCGTGCATGGGCATAGGGTAACAAAAAGATAGTACTACCGCTACTACTACTTACTACTATATTTAAAGACTCTAAAGGCCATTATTATCAAAAATAGCAAAGCAGTCCACATATTTTTATCAACTAGCTCATAGGATATATTGTTTCATATATACATATAGTTTATCATCTTCATCGACACATAATTATTCAAGTAGTAAGATTTAATTAATGGATGAACAACAAAGAATATTATTTTTAACTAGACATTGTTATTATTAATTAATCAAAACAATAACTTAATTAATTCGTACCTAGCTAGGTAGGGGTAATAAGTAATTAACATCTAGTAATTAGTAGTGAATAATAAACACATCTGGCCCTCTTTTTCCCCTCTCTCTCTCTCTCTCTCTCTCTCTCTTCTTTGTGCAAAAAAGGAACGGGAAATTAATTAAGAAAACACGGGAGGGGGTGGGGATTAAAAAAGAAAAAGAGCAGGGAAAATTCAGTCAAAGTATGGAACATGACCGTGGTGGTGATCATGCGTCGTAGCAGAGATGGGACTAAAACCAGCAGCAGCAGCAGTAGCGGTAGAGTGAGGCGGTGTGTACACAGACATAGAGGCAGCCGCACTGGGAGAAGTGCAAGCCGAATTAGCTGCGGGGTGAACGGAAACAGCAGGTGGAGGTGTAGTCGGCGGAGGAGGCGCCGAAAGCTGTTGCTGCTGCTGCAGTGTAACGGCTCCGGACGTAACTACTAAAACAGGCGGAGGAGGCGGAGGCGGCGGCGGCGGCCGCGGAGGAGGAGGAGGAGCGAGAGAAGCAGAAGCAGTTGTATTTACGGCTGCTGCTGCATGAGAAGCCGGGGACATGTTGCAGTTGTTGTTGTTGGCGGCCGAATGAGCATGATGATGAGAGGCGACCGCGGCGACGTCCCTGTATTTATATTTGACGATCTCCGTCCTAACAGCATTGAGCTCGCCCTGCAGCGTTTGAAGTTGTTGTTGAAGGGCTGAAATTGCACCCATGCACCCGTACACTGGATCTCGAAGCCTAACGTTTGCCTCGAATACTAAACTGTTGGCTGCATCCGCCCTCTGACTCTCCGGCACCTCCTACGTACGCACATGCATGTATATATATAAAATTAATATGTGCTGTACCCACAAAAATTAAGTAATTAACGATTCAACTATACGGTACTCGCTTGTTTATTTAAATAGATCGAACACGGATTAGTTTCCTTGCACTGGATAGAAATGCATATTTAATCGATCTATGGATTGAGCTTTTCTAATTAAGTGGAAAAACATAAGACACAAGACTAATACTACAATACGTTTATTAGCTAGCTAGTAGTAGTACCAAGCTATCGCACCGAGTAGTTAATTAATTAAAGGTATTAGGTTCGAATTCTATAAAGAAAATTAACGCCGATAAGTGCAAGAAAATGTGATCGATATTCGGTACTTGTCCTTCTTAAACTGTCCTGATCAGCCATTTGCGCATGTACATATATGGAAGGGACAAGGGGGGAGGGGGGGAGTGTGCGTATAGGATTCCTAGCTCAATTAACTCACAGTGATCAACGAATACGTAGCGTAGGTTAGGTACACAAGAAGCACGATCGAACCATTAATAGATATTGGAGTGGTACGTGGCTATCTAGGTCTATAGATATGTATATGGAATTAGGCAGCTAGGTAGAGATGTCGGGTAGAGAAATAATTGGGAAAGTCGATCCGACTCATCATCAATTGTCCCACGATATATGCAGACATCACATAAAAATAGTATTTACGATTAAAGATTTTTTTTTTTTTTTTATGAGAGTCGGGAATTTCCTAAAAATTTCTCATCGACAGACGTACCATGAGCATCTTGGAGACGTTGCTGGCACCGAAGACTTTGTGAACGGCAGCAAATTTTTGGGGTTCATGAGGGGAGAAATATGGTGAGAAGGGGCACTCTTCTGCACATCTACGCCTCAACAGCTTACAGGCTGCACAAGGCGTGATGGTATTCAACGTTGTTCCCGGAGGCCCCAGCATATGTCTTCTAATCCCCATCTGTTGTTGGTGCTGCTGCTGCTGCTGCTGATCTGAACTTGGAGGAGAATTGTAATAATAATAATAATAATTACCATTAATTGATGCATCGATCTCTCGTTTTATCCTTTTTCCTAACTCATCCTCCTCATCGATGATTCTTTCCCTGCTGCGCACATGAAAATCATCTTATATATATGTACACACACACACACACAATAAAATTAACCACTCATATATATATATATATCTACACACACACGCACACTTACGCATCTATATAGCTTCAAATACAAAACCCATAAAAGTTAGATAATTCAATAGCACTGTATATATACATATAACCAAACCCATAAAATAAAATGAATTAATTTAGGGTCAAACACCGATAACCGTACTACTCCTATGAGTAACCGTGTATAATAATCATGGACCAAACTAACCATATACTTACTAATTAATTACTATTAAACGATTCATCATCAAACTGATTAATGAGGAAAAAATGATTGATGACTTAAACATACATACCTTTCTCTGGACATTCAAGCATGCTAGCTATATATATATTGATTAAAAGTCTGCCGGCCGGAGATGGATCTATATGTATGTCCGCGTCTCTGTCTGTGTGCCTCCTACAGGGATTTATATCGGATCGAAAGGAGCTATATATGGAGGATCGATGGATGGAGAGATGAAGAAGAAGAATAAGAAGAAAGGAGGCGGCCGTGAATAGATATCAAGAGGCCAGCCGGATTAGCTAACAGAGTACTGCGATTGAAGGAGAAGGAAAGAATTTCAATGAAGATATATGTCTGTGTGTGAAAGAGAAAGAGAGAGAGAGAGAGAGAGAGAGAGAAGAGAGAAGGGGGGAGGGGGAGAGCCAGAGCCCGAGCCAGAAAAGACAGTTGCTAGGTCAAAGTTGTCCGCAAGCAAAAACAAAACAATTGAGCTAGCTTACTCTAATTATTGAGTTTAATTGATTAACTAAGAAAATTGTATTATATATATGTTTATACCTGGCTCTGTATGAATTCGGTGCCTACAGATGAAGTTCTAGTCTACTGCAAGGTTAACGCGCTAGCCTAGCAGGCCAGCTAGATTATGAAGCACCGAAAGATCTAATCTTATAACTTATACTCATCTTTATAAACTCCCTTTAAATAAAAAAATATATAAATGTGCGTGTGTTTATACTAGTTCATATCATGGTTCATCACACAAAATTCATAAACTATTGTTTTAAATAAGAAATGGAATCTGCCACAATACGTATTGAAAGCCTGAAATGTAAATAAAATGAATTAATATGTACTAGTGATGTTTTCAAGAACTCGAACAACTATATATATTTTATAAAAATAATTTATTATAAAAGGTTGGACCAATTTTATTTTTCTACAGAAATTAATATGACAGACCAATTTATATAAATGATTAAAGTGGAAATAACTAGGCTACCAATTAAGCTCTGAGTTATGAGTATGCATGTACATGTAATTCATACGATCGATGTTTCACTTATATATATATATATATATATATATGTGTGTACCATTATTCAACTGGCTTCTTAGCTCATACTACACTTTATATATTTATAAGAGAAGAATAAATTAAAGAATGCATACTTAATAGATAATATTTGGAGAAATATATATAGGGGTAGTTTGTTTCGGGGTAAGTAGAGAAAGGAAAAAAAATTGCTTTATTTGGTTACAAGTAATTTAAAGTCAAAAGAAAGTACTCATAACTTCTCATTGATTATATATATATATATTATACATTTTTCTAAGAAGAAACTTAATGAGCTACACGTAGGTAGGTATTTTATTATGTGGTCCTAATTACTTTTCAACCCACAAATTATCCTTATAACTTATACACTACTTCTCTCGTAGTGTAATAGTGAATCAAACATTAAATATTTTTACTTCTAGAAAAATGGGTATACGTGTTAAACACAAAATATTATTACTTTCTAGAAAGTATTTCCTTATAATTTATTTCCTTAGAATAGTTAGTTACTTTGTATCAAGCATACCATGTATATGCAATGTGTCAATGATACACCTAGAAGAAAAAAAAACATGTAATAATTTCCCCTTTTTGTTATTATTTTAGTTGCATTAATATGGTCATTATTTGGGTCGCTCAAGTAATTATATTTTATTTATCTAGGGTTTGATCCCCCCCCCCCATAATCTTTGCATAAAATACGTTGAGTAAAATTGATAAATCACCCGGTTTTAAGTTTATTCATTATGTTCTACATATATAGTTTATTTTTTTTATTTGAATAAGATTCAAATAGTTAAAGATATGTAAATAATTTCTTTGGTGAGTAACTCCTATTTATTTTTAATATTTTTTGGGAATGATGTGTTCTAAAACTAAAAAACATTAATCTTTTATTTTAACTTTATGCTAGACTATCAATTTTAGGTACGAAACTAAACATATTTCCTAGATTAAAAATTAGAATTTACTTTTTTAGTATTTGAACCCAATATAGTATTAGCGTAGGAAACTTAATCTTGCTGATGGAATTAAATTCGCACTCAAATATATGTATAAAATTAAAAAACACATATAATTTATAGGTGACTATTTCACCCTTTTAAGTGATTATCTAGCATTTTTAAATAATTATATCATCATTTTAAGTGATTAGATGTTATGTGTATTTGTTCTTTATTTTTTGTCAACTTGCTATATTATTAACATAGGGGATTTAATTTTTTGATAAAATTAGATCGGTACTAAAATCTCAGTTTAGAATTATAAAATATATAAAATTTATAGGTAATTATTTAGTCTTCTTAAATAATTATCTAGTTCAAATAAATGATTATTTATCAATATTTTTTTAGGTAATTATTTGAATAAAGACTGGTTATGTGCTACACATAACGTGACGATTATCTATTTGTAGCAAGTAATTATCTAACCTTTGCAAGTAATTATCTTCTATTTTTTATTTATTAAGCGTTTTATATTTTGATCGTTAGTGCTACATATAATAAATAGATTTTTTATTAAAAGACAACCGTATATCGAATAATATATGTGTGCCGGGAAATTTATGCGAGAAGCGACAGGTCTGTCCAAGCTTCTGCCACGTGTGACTCCCCTTTACCGCATGTTGACTTTTCGAAGCTAGTACCATTGCATCCGACCTACTTTTTACGACTTGTGATTCACCCGATCACATGAGCCTAATTAATGAAATTAATTAAGGTAACATGATGTAGTTAATAGTCTATGAATAATTGCGGTGTTTTGCTAATTTTATCAGAAGTTTTTGTTTGCTTACAACTTGGGTTTGTTTGATACGAAGTAATAAGAATAGATATAATTTTTTTTATTCTATATTTTTTTATTAAATATTTAATAATAATAATAATATATATATTTAATAAAATATTTATTTTATATTAAATTAAGATGTAATGTAAAATAAATATTCGTTTAAAAAATATTAATTCTAATTATACTATATAATATATGTAAAATAGAGGAATGAATATTTTTTATCTCTATTATTCCTACCGCAACGAGCACTTATTTAAAATGAAGTTATAATTTTGAGAGAGAAGAATAAAAATATTCCATCATTAATTTGTACTAACTTGCAGCTATGTAGATTGTCAAGTAATCGATGAGAGAATAAGTATTTATATATTACTCCTCTTTTTTTTTTAAAAAAAAGGAAATATTTTAATAATTACTTTGAATACTATTTTAGAAATTAATAAAACTAATTTTAAGATTACATGTACTTATGTTTTTTTTTATTAAAATGGACAAAGAAGATAATACATAGATGACGAAAAAAAATATCAATAAAATTAAAAGTTAGTCAAAATTTTATTTCTAAAAGTTAGATTGGTTACCAAAATTCTAAGCTCATAAACAAAGAGATGCCATACGAATCACCACCTAATGATTCTCTTGTTCACCTTTAGAAAAGCATAAGATAAAAGAGTTACATACGTATAAAAGACATAGAAAATGAAAGGGAAAAGAAAAGAAATAAAAATAAGTGAATAATCACTAGAATTTTGGAAGCTTGAAGATCAAACTTTAAGGGGTGAATGACTCATGATGGTAGAAGACAAGAAAAATACGAGGGAAAGATGGACGAAGAAGGCTGAACATCAATAGATGGGTACGCATTTTAGTAATAAAAAAAACACAGCCAGTATCAAAAGTGCAAGTTTGGTTGGCAAGGAGGAAAGGATAAAGAAAAGAATTAAGTTGATGAAGGCCATGGTACTAAGAGAAATATGGGTGGTAAATGTAGTTAACATGCAATTAACAATACCAAAAATAAAGCTCAAGAATAATTGAAGAGGAAGTAGCCTAAACAGAGACATACTCCGTCAAAAGTTAGCCACAGTAGTAGCCTGTAGCTGCTCGACAAAGGGAAAAAATCATAGTTGGAAAAAAATCATAGTTTTAAAAATTGGTCCAATCAGTGAACTAGTTAGGTTAACGGTCAAATTGTACATACCGATTCTCAAGAGTTCAGAACAGACTAAACAATTGTCGAACTAGCGAATCAATAAAAAATCAGTTGATTCGAATGGTCAAATTCATATGTTGCTTAACTTTTTATATATTTCATATTTTTTGACTTATTATATACTAATATACCGCTAAAACAAAAACATAAATGATAGTTAGAAAAGTGATATATATGGTGGTTTGCCTAATCCATCATCATATATAATATGCACAACAGTTCTAAAACCATCGTATAATTTAATAAATTTAGTTTTAAATTTATTGATGTCATAATATACACGGATGTTCAAATGAAAACATTGCTTTATAATATTGATATATACGATGAATATAAACAACAACCATCGTGTATACCCATTACATGAACCTCCCAAATATTTTACTTAAGGGAATACATCTCAATTATTAGCCAAAAATATCATGTATATGCATAACAAACATCCAACTCACTAAGAAGGAATACAAAATAGTTTTTGTAACACCCCCAAAATTCACTACTGAAAAATGTCGTTAATTAAAAGAAAATTAGCGGAAGAAAATTAATAAACCGTGAACTTTGTGAGTATTACTGCCACACTTAGTACCAGACCGGTTCACTCATACCGTTCTAGTACCAAGTGCTAAGGCTAAGAAAATAAAATACAATTTGAAAGAAATTCAACATACATAAATCAGAGTAGCACATCAAATCATTACAAGAATAAAATCTACCAATGATGGTTACTTAAATAGCATTAGCATTAAAACCAGGAGTTTAAAAGAGAAAGAGAAAACTCTAACGATATCGGATAACTCCTTACTCTCTTTCCCGTATCCCACTTGAGTAGCACCTGAAAAAACCTGCAAGGGCACTGCCCATTGAATAGGCAGGGGCCCCACAAAGGGAATCCCTTCAGTACTACGGTACTGAGTAACCCTTTAATACCACACTTAAAAATAGGCCCGCAATGCAATACATAATGCAAGCTATATACGTATGTAATGAAGGATGCATACATAATGACCACATATATAACAAGTTATAAGTCACGATCGATACCTTTGGGCCTTAAGCCATGACATAGTGTAAAATCAATACATTCGGGCCTTAAGCCATTATTCCGCCATCATTCAATCAATCTCATATTTTATATCCATGTGAGTGCGAGAACCCCACTATTATAGCCGGTGGACCGAAAATTATACACTCAGGGCAGAATGCTCCTGACCACTATTATTTGCCGGTGGACCGGTCTCCAAGGTAAGACGCTCCTGGCCATTATTATTTGCCGGTGGACCGGTTTGGCCTCGACTCACATGGTGTTCCACTATAAGTGATTAGTATTTTTTTCATAACTTTATTCACATACATAACTGGTTTATTGAGCTCAGGACCCCCACTATTTTGGCCAGTGGACCGGAAGTGTATATATAATCATCATCCAGGGCACAACGCTCCTGGGCCACTATTATATCCAATGGACCGGTACTCAATATCATTTGCCAGGGCAACACGCTCCTGGGCCACTATTATAACCGGTGGATCGGTACTCAATATCATAAGTCATCTGGGCCCCGCTCATTAATATTTCACTTTCGTAATTAGTATCTTTCCTTTCCTTAATCAGCACATCAATCATATTTATTTGCCTCGGATGGAAAATCAATAACCCGGGACACAAAGGTACACCGGTCGTACCAGTGCATATACGCTACTCAGCACCCTTCAACCACGAACCCAAGGATACAAAGGTACCCTGGTCGTACTGGTGCATATAAGCTACTCAGTACCCTACCGACAAGGACACTTAATCCATAAGTATGCATACCCCCTAACTAGGTCCGTAGAGCTAGAAAGAGTAAGATATAGGGCCTGGCTGGGGCACAAAGGCACACCAGTAAATACCAGAATAATCGTGGACTAAACCACGTCCTTAGGGTAGCGACCCCTAAGGAGTCACCATTCCCGATCTCGAGGTCTTTCACTTTAAGTATTAGTGTCTTAATTAAGTGATCACAAAAGGCACGATAATCAGATACTTATTCGCTTTCTATCGTTCTGATATCATTAGTCATTTCTTATTCAGATGGTTATCCAGGCTATCACAGAGAAACCATCAAGGCCATACCAATTATCAAACACTCTTACTTAGCTAATTAGCATTATTTAAATCATATTATGAAACTCCACAGTCACAACGACATGTTAGGTACAAATTACTTATTTACCCCTTTACTTATATAATCGTTAAGTCTCCCCTTCCTTACTTGACAAATTATCATATTACCCCCTTTAGGTTGCATAATTACCAAATTACCCCTTATCCAATTTAGGTTACCAAGTTATCTCCTACACTTCTTAGATCACCATTCACCCCTTATAATTGCTATACTTAACATATGTCCCATTTGGTTGGTTAGATTACTATTTTGCCCTTTTCTTTTATTATAATTTACAACTTTCCCTTCAATAGGATAAATTCCTAAATTACCCATCTCCGCTATTATGATTACCAGTTTCCCCCTTTATTAGGTTAAATAATTACTAACTCACCCTTTAGTCGATTAATTACCAAATTGCCCTTCTCCACTGTCATAATTACCGAATTGCCCCTTAGTCGGTTAAATTACCAAATTACCCTTTTCCATTGTCATAATTACCATTCTACCCTTCTCAATTATTATAATTACCATTTTGCCCTTTTCATTTATTATAAATCCCAAATTACCCTTCTTCATAATTTTAATTATTAATTTACCCTCCTTCATAATTATAATTACCAATTTACCCTTCTCCATATTTATAATTATTACTTTACCCTTCTCCATTTTTATAATTACTAATTTACCCTTCTCCATTTTTAAAATTACCATAATGCCCTTTTATTGGTTAATTTACCAAATTACCCTTCTCTAGTATCATAATTATCCAATTGGCCTTCTATAATCATAATTTAATTACCAAATTATCTTTCATCGTTATCATAATTACCAAGTTACTCCTTACTCCCAAGTTTGCCATAATGTTCTTTTTATTTACAAAATTACTCTTCTACCCCTTACTTCCAAATTACCATATTATCCTTCTATTTACAAAATTACCACAATACCCTTTCACTTATAAATTACCATAACACTCCTTTTTCTTTACAAATTACTATTTTACCCTTTTACATCCAAAATTACCATTTTTATCTTTCCTTACAAAATTACCATTTTGCCCTTCTTTTCCAGAATTATCATATTACCCCTTTACTCCCAAAATTACCGTAATACCCTTACTTATAAAATTACCATTTTTCCATTCACTTATAAAATTACCATATTGCCATTTATTTATGAAATTACTATTTTGCCCCTTACATCCAATTTTACCATATTACCCTTTTGCTTGCAAGTTACCATAATACCCTCGTTCATCCAAAATTACTATTTTACCCCTTTCTTTCAAAATTACCAAAATACTCCTTTACTACAAAATCTCCAAAATACCCTCTTCACTTAAAAAATTTCCACTTAACCCCTTTATTATACCACTTTTATGAATTTGCCACCACTACATTAAATTCTAACATTAGCACTTCATTATTAACATTTAACTTCACCACTTGTCATTATTCAACATAATATTCATTAGCAACTACATATATTAGATCACATACTTACATAAGCATATTACTAAAATACCCTTAGATAATAATATTACTCATGCATTAGCAACATAATACATCATAGCCAAGCATTTAACATTTCCATCAATAATCAAACTCCTTCATTAATTATCATACCTACACATGGCACAAAGGCTATCATACTTTTCTTTTTTTATCAATCAATATAAACAACCATCTATATATCATGCTAGGCACACAAAACATGCATAAAATCATACTAAAATCCCTAATGTGCTAGCATACGTTTTTCCATGTATTTAAATAAGGATTAACGATTACCTTAATCCCGCAAAAATCGAATCTTACCGGTATCCCCGTTAAAGATTCAAGCTTTAATTAGCAAATCAACACCTAAAAATGATATTAATCATTATCATGTTAGAAATAAGAAATTAAAAGGATGAAACTTTATAAAAATTTATTTGATAATAAAATACTTTAGTTAACCATTAATATACCTCAAAATTTATCCAAATAAATTTCAAAATGAAGGGGGAGCTCACGCTGCATGAACAGCGTGAGTCTCATGCAAAAATGAGAGGAGAAGGGTTCGAAGGGGGGTGAGATAGGCAAAATTAGTTATTTTCGGGTTGGGGTCTTTGGGCTAGAAAAGAGGGTAGATGGGGGAGGTTTCAAGGCAAGGGAATGGTGCAAGAGTTAAGAGGAGGTGTAGGTGGAGGCTAAGGGTGGTTTCACGGCAGCATAGGGCGGCGGAGACGGCGGCGGCGAGGCGGCAAAGTTGGCTACCGAGGTGGAGGGGCTGAGAAGGAAGGAAAAGAGGAGGGAAAAATGAAGGGTTAAGGGGGTTGTTTTCGACCAACTAATGCATGGTGGTAGTAGAGGGGGTTGCAGGGTGTCGAACGGTGGGTTGGGTGGCGGCAGAGGTGGCCGGAAGGTGGTGAACGGGGCGGTTGCAGGTGGCTCGGCGATAAGGGGAAAAATGGGAAGAAAAAGGAAGAGGTGGAGAATGGAGGAAGTGCAGGGGCTCAAAGGTGGCTTGGGGGGTCTCGTGGTGGCGCAGGGTGGTAGTAGGTGGTGGCAGAAGGCGGCGCAGGGGCTGGGTGCGGTGGTGCAAGCGGCGGTGATAAAAAACCGGGGAAAAGAATGGGAGGAGGAGAAAGTGAGAGAAGAGGATCGGGGAAAGGAGAAGAGGCTCGAAATTATAGGGAATGAAGGGCTGGGGAGATGAAGAAAAAGAAGAGGGAGAAGAGAGGGAGCAAGTGGCTGGTCGGCGAGAGGATGCAGGTGGTAGGGCTGGTCGGTTGGTAGGGGAAAGGAAGGGAAGAAGAAGGAAAGAAACAGAGCACGCGGGCTGGGGATGCAGGGGCTGGTTGGGTCCGAATGAGGAAAGAAAATGACGGGAGGGGAGAGGGGGAGTAGCAGGGAGGTAGGTGGTGGCAGGCGGCGGCAGTTATAGGCGGTCGGCATGCTCGGGCATGGCAGGTGGAGTTGCTGGTCGGGCGTGGGAGAAGAAAGAAAGGGAGGGGAGGTGCGAGCGGCTGGACCGGCGCAGGAAAGAAGGGGAGTCGGCCGGTCCAGGGAAAAAAAAGAAGGATGCGTTTGGGCGGCTGGACGTGCGTGGGAGAAGGAGGGGCTGGGGGAAATGAACGGGCCTGGCCCAACGCGCAAGGAGGGGGGACAGCCAGGCCGGGTGGCCCAAGGGAGGGGAAAAAAGGAAAAAGAAGAAAGAAAAGAAAAGGAAAAGGGTAAAAAGGGAAATGAAAAAATAGGGAAAATAAAGTAAATTAATTTATAAAATCATAAAATGTAATATTCTTGATAAATTATTTAATTTAATAATTTAATTCATTATAATCTAATATATTAGTTTAAAAAGGATAAAGTTAGTAAAATATTAGTTTGGAAAATTATTTAAATAAAAATGGCATGATAAAATAATAAAGTATATATTTTAACTTACTAAACATTCCCGTCCAAATTTATATACTCAAAAATTCATAAAATAATTAAATTAAATAATTTTGAAAGACAATTTATTTCAAATAAAAGTTATTTATTAAAATATAGGTTTTTGAAAATTTTGGGGGATTACAATTTTGTCTAATAAGCGTAATGTATATGCATAATATATAACCGTTATTAGACAAAACCACCGTGTATCCCTTATCAGTGAGCTGGGATATTTGTATACACGGAGGTTTTGGCTAATAAGCGTTGTATATATTCTATTTTTTAATTTATTTATAGAGCATATATTATCATTATCATACCACATTTTTTCCTGTAAAAAACTCTGCACGTGTTTTTTAATATGCTTTCAACAACATTAACATTTGCCACATCCAAAACAAGCAACTATAATTCATAAGGTTCACATCAAAATAAATAATTTTTATACTTTCACTATATACGTTTCATACAAAACCATATACAAAATTATTTTTCTTTCATATTTACATTTTAGATATAAAAACTTAAATGAGAACATATAATGATACAACCAATCATCATAAAAATTGTAATAAAATCTAACCATTCTTTCCAAAATTCACTAATCTTGTTATTATCATATTTACACATCTCAAAAGTTGATAGACTTACAAAAGATGGAAAGTTTCATGTTTGTATTAAGGTATATAGTTATTCATAATTAATATGAACTAAATAAAGTAAATGCATACTTCTTCTTGTCTCATCCAACATTTGAAAATGATTCTCTTCATGAATATCATGACATAGAATCCACAACTTACATTATCATCATGTTGTGGACACTAAAAAACAAAATATAGATTATATTATCTTATTAGTTTACCATACTAAGTACTTAAAATTAAATGACATAAAAGCTACAAGCCTTAATTTTATTTCCAATCTATACAAGATGGTAGTGCCCTTCCCTTCTTTTGTCACCCAAAATAAGTCGTAAATGACCTAATTGATGTAATATCTATATATTTAAAAAGTTATGTGTGTGTTTTTATATGTTATTTTAATTAATATCATTATATAGATGCGATTCTAATTAATATCATTATATAAATAAAGATATATCATTCAATAACCAATTTTCAATCAGTATGAGGATTTTCATCAATTAAATACATCTAATATGCAGTGTCCAAAGATAGTTGCAATATCACTAGTACCTAATGCATGTCAAAGGAAAATGGAGCAAACAAGAGGGATTATGAGGCCATCTTCATCACATTGACCACATATGGAACATGTTCAATATTATCATATTCATTGGATATCATTGTAACACTCTAAATTTTACAACCAAAGAATTTTGTTTTACAGCAGAAGCATAATCAAAATAATCGGGTGTTATCGCCGTAATTGATATAAGTCGGGCTTGCCATCCCCACCTTACGTCAATTACAAGGCAAAACAATTTAAAATGCTTAACAAGATAAACAAGAAATGAGAGGAGTTTCATAACACAAATATGGGTTTGGAGGTTAACTCCAATTACAATAACCAAATACAACAAAAGGGATATCGTGTATCAAAGAGTTCAAAAAGGTATCCGGGTAAAAACATCATCCGGATAACACAACTTTTCGCCCAACCACCCAGTATAGATAAAAGTCACTCTTCCCCACAAGGGCATCAAAGGTAGAAAAATCATTAATTAGGTCCTCAAAGACCTGCACAAAACCATCAGGGTCATATCTTCATGGGAATGATCAGTACCCATAAAAAGGATAATCAATACGCTACGTACTGACTAAGGTAATAATATAGTCAAAATCGGAAAAACATATCTTTACATACATTCACAACGGAAAGTAGTATACAAAATAATTGACACAAGGTAATTAGTGGTTTGGTTCCGTATTATTTGAATATGAAATAACCCATTTTTTTTATTTACGTTGAGTTTAGGGACCCCACTATTTTTAATCCGGTGGAACGGATTGAAACGCCTCCCCGGACAAAACGCTCCTAGCCACTATTGTTAGTCTGGTGGAAATGACTCTACACCTCCCTGGGAAAAATGCTCCTAGCTACTATTCTCAAAATGATGGGATGGTCTAAGCACCTCCCAAGACAAAACACACCTGACCACTATTATTAAGTTGGTGGAATAGACTCCTATACATCTGTCCTGACTCACGTAATATTTCACTGTAAGTGATTAGTGTCTTAATGATTGGTTACTTATCTCAGAATCATATTATCATTCACGTTGAGATTATGCCCTATTATTATTAAATCAATGGAACGATCTGATACACCTCCCAGGGAAAAACATGTCTGACCACTATTATTAAGTCGGTGGAATAGACTCATAAAACACCTCGGCCTGATTTATGTGATCTTTTACTTTAAATGATTAGTATCTTATTCATGAATATTTTATGAGTAAGAAACATAATTAATGCAATCAATATATCAATATACATATAACAAGACTGTTCTCAAAGGTTAAGACACTCATTTTCCCCATAAATCCTAAATTCACAATTTAAGCATAACTTCCCCCATATTGATCGTTTATCTACCAAATTTAGTATATGTTCCTCAAATAATAGTATCATTAACATAATCGAAATTTGAGGTCTAACTACCATGTCTTACACGTGCGATAATAGCCCTATTTTAAAAGTTACTATTCATAAGGCTCCCAAAACCCTAATTTCACAGATAAATCATAACATTTTCTATAAGGATCATATACTTATCGAATTAAACATAAATCCTTAAAATACCCATATTAACAACATATCCAAAATTCATAGCCTACCTCTAACATTTTATACATGTGATAATGATATTATCGCTAAGGGTAAGTATTTTCAAATTAGACTATTCTCTCATCCAAATAACTTATAGCCCTCATAATCACTCCCAAACACTTCACATGATGTTATTAGGATATCATAATCTTTCTGACCTAATAAAATACCAAAATTTCCAGTTACACCGTTATTAACCAAAATGCCCTCAAGATAGTCAATATCCTTTATTTTACGAAAAGCTTATATTTTCCTTTATCATTATTTTCACTTATCATACTTTATTAGACCCGTATTATTTTTACATAATTTATACTTATTCACAAAAAATATGACTTATCGTAACAATGCCATACCCACACCTCTTTTGTCATTCTCACTCTTTCTCTAGTATATAATCCAAATTATCACAACATATCGTTAACATTACACATTCAACAATATAATAACAATAAAATGATAATGCATATAGCCATTCAAAAATTTAGCATAATCCCTAAAAATTGACTAATATCCTTACTGAAAAGGCTCTGGTCTCTAATGTAACACCCCCAAAATTTACTACTGAAAAATTTCATTTTATTAAAATGATTAGCGGAAGCGAAATAACAAAATTATGAATTTTGGGTATATTACCATCATACTTAGTACCATACCGGTTCACTCTTACCATTTCAGTACTAAGTACTAAGGCTAAAAGAGAAGAATATAACTTACGAGAAACTCAAATATATTTAAATCAGAGTAGCGTAGTAAACAATTTACGAGAACAAAATCAACTAGTGGTGGTTACAAAACAATGAATACATTGAAATAAGAATTTAAAAGAGAAAAGAGGACAACCCTAGGACTTTCCAGATATTTCCTTATTCTCTTTCATGAGGGCTCACTTGAATAGCACATAAAAATGACCTGTAAGGGACACTGCCCATTGAATAGGCAGGGGCCCCACAAATGGAACCCTTTAGTACTATGGTACTGAGTAACCCTTTAAAACGCACTTAAAAGTAGGCCTGCAATATAACACATAATATACCACTATATTCATATATAATGATGGGTGTAAACATAATATTCAGATCCATACATTCACATATTTAACAAGTCAATCAATTATTAATGGCGCATACATAATATTCACTTTCGTACATTCGCATACTTGACATGTCAATCAAATATTACTAGGTTATAATAAATGATCTATACTTTTAGGGCCTTAAAGCCATTAGTCCATCATTAATCAATCATCTCATATTATAAATATCCATGTAAGTGCGGGAACCCCACTATTATAGCCAGTGTACCGAAATACATACAGGGCAGAACGCTCCTGACCACTATTATTCGCCGGTGGACCGGTCTCAGAGGCAGAATGCTCCTGGCCACTATTATTCACTGGGGGAGCGGTCTGGCCCCGAATTACATGGTGTTCCACTATAGGTGATTAGTATATTTTTCATGTCTTAGTTTCATTACGTTTGGTTTTTTGAGCATGGAATCCCCCACTATTATAGCCGGTGGACCGAAAATCATGCAGGGCAAAATGCTCCTGCCCACTATTCTTTGCTAGTGGATCGGTCTCCAGGACACCCCGACTCCTGGACACTATTGTTTGCTGGTGGACCGGTCTGGGTCTGGCTCAACAATCTTCCTCTTTAAGTGATTAGTGTCTTAATCGTATCTTATTTGAAATTATTTCACCCTTGACATGCATGTCACCGACCTCTACTTCTATCCTCCTGATGGTGGGGTGAGATGCAGGGGCTGGAGCATGGGTAGGCTAGTCGATGGTGGAATAGGGTAGATGCATAGGGGGAAGGGAAGCAATAGCTGGAATGGTGGAGGTTGTAGTGGAGGGTGTAGAAAAAAAAGGATGGCCAGTCAATGGTTGCTGGTTGCGCTACAAGGTGGATGGAAAAAGGTGGCTAGTGAGTGAGGGCTGGGAAGTTGGTGAGGGAGGCTGGTCGAGGTTGGGAAAACCAAGCTAAACCAAGGGAGGGAGTTGGGTAGTGGAGGGTTGTTTGGTTGTAGGGCATGAAGGTTTATGCATATAAAGGAGAGGGGGAGTTGTTTTGTTGGAGTTACTGTAGAAGAAAAAAAAGAGGGAGGGAGAAGGCTGTGGGTGGTGGCAATGTTGGTGGTTGTGAAGATAGGAGGTGGTTGGGGAGGGTGTTGTGCAAAGGTTATAGAATACCCCAAAGGAAGTAGAGGGGAGGTTGGGGAATTTATTATTGCAAAGAAAAAAATAGAACCTATGCTACATGAGGGGCAGGGCTTGTGTCGACAAGAACAGGAAGGGAGGGGACTATTTGGTTGAGGGAGAAAAATGGGTTGTGTGTGTATGTAAAAAACAACCAGAAGAGAGGTGAGGTGATGGGATTGAGTAGGAGAAGGGGATAGTGTTTAGGGGAAGAAGATTGGGGCATGACGACGGGGTAAAATATGGGTAAATTGGTAGGATAGGATAAGATTTTATTTATTTAGTTTTAGGTTTAATTTAGATATACTGGGATACCATGTAGAAAGATAATTCGGAAAAAATAATCCGGATAAAGATTGGTTTAATAGAATAGAAAAAGATAAAATAATTAGGGATAAATTTTAGGGATTTATTTCAGATTACGGGTCAAGGTTATAAACAAAATAATTAGGCTAAGGTTTAGGATTAGAGAGTTAGGGTAAAATAGAAAGAATAAATTTTTTCGAGGTTAGAATTTGGTTACGATATTAATTACCTAGAATTTAGGTTAGTTAAAATTTTGGGGTATTACATCACTGCCCCCTTAAAAGAGACTTTGTCCCCAAAGTCAAGAATTTAAGGTTGAGGAAGAAGAGAAAAAGGATGTAAGGAAGGTGATCTTAGCGATTAACTCTACTGGAGTTGACACCATACTATCAGGGACTACCCCCTTAAAAGAGAGAGAACCCCAAAACTCTACACACATGTGCTAAAAAGTTTAGAATCTTCACTAGCGGAACTGAGCTCGCTCGGGTTCGTCAAATCTACAATGGCCTCTCCTCATAGGATAAGGATTTGTTAAGCTCTATCTCATTTGGTTTGATCATGTGGGATGGATCCTCGATGTACTTCCTTAGCCGTGAAATGTGGAAGATATTATAATGAACTCTGGCCAACTTTGGTGGAAGTGCTAGGCGGTACACAACCTCGCCAACCTTATCAAGAATATCATAAGGACCAATGTATCTTGGACAGCTTACCCTTCCGACCAAATCTTTGTACCCCGTTGGTAGGTGAAACCCTCAATAGAACTCTATTACTCGGCTCAAAATCATCACTATAGCGCCTATGATCTGCATAGCTCTTTTGATGACTCTACGCTGCTCTCATCCTATCTTGGATCAACCGAACCTGCTGAGTCATCTCCTCAATCATCTCTAGTCCAAGTACAATAGTACCTCAAAGTATGTCATCCCTATGCTAGCGTGATAAATGTTATTGTATGAGAACTCAACCAAATGTAAATGTTCTTCCTAGTTGCCTTAGAAGTCCAACACACAAGCTCGTAGGATATTCTTGAGGGTCTATATTGTCCTCTTAGTCTGCCCATCTTTAGTTGGATGGAAGGCAGTACTCATCCTCAATTTTGTGCCCATATCCTCCTATAACTTCCCCTATAAGTGCGACATGAATCTTGAATCCCGATCAGAGACTATATCTGTAGGTGTACCGTACTTACTCGCCACAAACCTCATATATGTATTGGCTAGCTGATCCATACTCTAAGTCAACTTCATCGGGACAAATCCCACTAACTTAGTCAAGCTATCTACGATAACCCAAATCGTGTCGCACCCACTGCGAGTCCTCAGTAACCCACTCACAAAATCCATCGTGATGGAATTCCACTTGCACCCCGAAGCATCTAGAGGCTAAACCAACCCTATAAGCCTTCGATGCTTGGTCTTGACATTTTGGTATGTTAGACAACTCAACACTAAATCCACTACTTCTCACTTCATGCGAGGCCACTAGTAGATCCTCTTGAGATCCTTGTACAACTTATCCCTTCCTGGGTAGATGGAATAAGGAGTACAGTGACCCTCCTCTAAAATTCGGCGCTTTAGATCAGCACAACTCTAAGGTACATATCAACGACCTCTATAGAAAATGCTGCCATCCTCCTGAATCTGAAACCCATCGGCTTGACCATCTTCTCCCGAATCCTCTCGAGCTTAACATCCCTAGGCTGTCCTACTCAGATCTCATCAAAAACCGTTAGCGTAATTGTCAATGTACTCATCTGAACCTCTAGGTCACTATACTGGATCATCTTTATTCTATCTCACCAAGCTCCTCCAAGAACCTATGACCATGAAAGAATAAATTACATAGTTAGTATCAAAATATTGCTTCTTGCTAGCAAGTAAAATAAATTTAAACTTGAAAGGATTTAAATTACATCATATATGTTAATATCGTAACATGTTGCCTTGTAAAAAATATAGGATATCTTCTACCTTAATCCAAATACTCACATCTTCCGATTTCATGTGAAAATGCATAGGAAGATGAATCGTGTTTATCTCTCTCTAAGTTTTGTAATGTTTGGTGTTGCTTTTTTTTAGAATGATATAAATATATTTTTTCTCTCTAATTTGATTTTTATAATCATGTTATTAATTTAAACGGAGTAATGATTTTAGCCTCAGCACTTTGTATGATAATGGTAGAAGAAACTAGACTTCTACCAAATGTGTCGGTAACACCCTTCACTTTTATTGTTTTAGCTTCCATGCTTAACTCTTGAAACAAAACATTTCAGTCCTAAAAAATGGGGTATTACACAAAAGGAAAGAACTAGGGTGATGTCCAAAAACCTTAGATAGGTTGAACCCATAATTTTATGTTCTACATCGACCGCCATGCTCTTGAGTGCTCAGTGCTTGTGTTAAAAGGTTGTTTGGAAATTCTTAGTCAAAAGCACCGGCCAAAGAATCATTTCTCAAACCCTCCTATTTAAAGTAAGAAAAATAGTTAGGTATAAGTATTAAACTAAGTAAAGAGAAATATTGCGCTCTTTATAATTTTCTCAACCATCTGTTGAGATAGTTTGTTGGAAAGCTTTCCCTTATTTACCATAGTGTGTATCCAAACATGAACTCACTCTAGAGGTACATATGGGGTCTGAGTTAGATCTACTTCCTCCATTAGTTTTTCTTCTCATGTTACATCAATTAAAAGTACGTAGTACCAATATTATATCATAAAATTATGGCATAGAGGGGTGTGTGTGTGTATTTCATACCAAGGCTTTTTCTAACTGCCTTGTTGCCTTCATGGAATGTAAATATTTTTTTCTACATTATCTCTATTCTTGGTGCTCTTCACCTGTCACATTGAATAAATAGATTATATTAGTATGCATTGGAAGATAAGTATAATTTAGTTATATCAAAAAGTTAATAATGATATATTCTTACATACTTCATATTCCTACAAAGTCTTCCATAAACATAATTCCCTCCATTAGTCAAGGATGATCACATCCCTATAGATATCTAGAGTCGTAAACATGATAGTACCATCAGTTGCATCCATATAGTTTTTATCCTTTCACAACTTCTAATACATCCAATACTTTGTATCTTGACTCATAACAAGTTTATTATGTTCTTGGCCAAAATTAAATCCTTTCTATAATATTAAAGAATCAAATAGTTATATGCATATAATTAAAATATCATATTGTAATACAAAAAATTCATATATATTTCTCATATTCAAATCATACCATAGTGTTATGTCACACCTTATTCTTAAACTCTTTTCAAGGCATACCTCCAAGTCTACTAAGTGATGGGGATGTGAACACAAGCCCTAGAGTTACAATAATCAATGAAAAATTCCTATTCTTACCCACTAGATACCTAGATTCATCAAAATTAGCATCAAGAACAATGCCCCTTTCCATGTTTCTAGCTATTCGGATCATTCTAATTCTTCCCTTTCTTTGTGTTTTTCCAAACTCCTAAGCATGTGTATCATCTTTGCATAGACCCATACCTTAAAAGTTGAACAAAAATCCAAAAAGGATCTTTCAAATATTCAACGGATATATTTAAAAAGTCTTGAAAAATATCTATATATATTATCTAGACAACCTACTTGAATGTATCAACTTATGATTCATAACGAGAAGTAAGTAAAATTTGACCCCTAAATTATTAAAAAAAAATTAAAAATCTAACAATATTATCTAAGTCAAGAAAAAAACCCCCCGACATACCCAAAATACATATACACGAACACTAAATTTATGCTAGTAACAATACCACGATTTCTACAATACTATCTATTTTGTTTATGTACTCTTTGTTTCTATAAATACTTTGATAATATATCCGGGAAATAATTTTACACCTCCATAAGATATATCAACTCAAAAACTAATAGCATACAATATATAGATATACACCACAACATCATATATAGTATAAATACACATGAAGGAGTTCAAACGTGTAAAACACAAGCAAAATTCCAAAAATAAAGAAATTTATACCAACAAGATCAAACTACAAAGAGAAGAAGAAAGGAATGATGAACATACTATGAGAAGAGAAAGAGAAGGCCGACAATAGTGAACAAAAAAAGAGTAAACATGAGCACAAACTCCTGTGAAGAGAAGAGAGAAGGACAATGACAGTTGTAGAGGTTTTCACTTCAAATGCTAGTTGTCTAATTTCTGACTAGCATGCGAGGTAAAATGAAAAGTTAGTAGGTGAATCTCGGTTAAAGTGTGATAGAGTAAAAAAAGAGGGGGGGGGGGCGCATGGTATACCCAATTGTTCTACAACATAATTGTCATGTATTATATTCTTAATATTAAAAATGAGAGTATACATGGCAGGCGCAGAACAAAAATTTTGTGTTTACCCTTACCGAGAATAGTGCTTTGGATAAAAGTATATATGTCAGTTTTGGAAAACCAGTATGTATACTCTCATTTTCCTTTGTTTTGATATTAAGAATAGAATACACAACGATTATATTGTAGAACTACCATGTATATCCCTATCAAAAAATTACTTTTCTCGTTAAAAGTATACACAACAATTATATACTAAAATTGTTTTGCAGATGTCCCGTTTAAAATATTAAAATGCTCCCTCCATGTTTTTCCTTACTCGACAGTAGAATACATGAGGGATTGATTTTAAACTACCTTATACCAGTTGTCATATATTCTAATTTTAAACTACAAAGCAATTATGATACTAATTAGTTAACCATTCTGATTTTTAAAATTATAAAAAAATAAAAGAAAAACAAGGAGGAATAACTTATATTTTAGGGGAGGAAAAGGTGGTTAGTTGAAGTATGAATTTCATGCTTTAAAATGAAACAAAAAACAAAGAAAGAGGATGGCTAACGAAAGAGAATGAAGTGCTTAAAATTGAAAAGAAACCAACTAAGGTCTTGGGGTAAAGGGTGATTTTGTGCATTTTTTTATTATTATCTTGAAGTTGAAAATAGAACATGCATGGTTGGGGATTTTGGTAGACAAACTCATCCTCTCTCATAGCTAAGTCTGACATGAAATCGGATGGGTGAGTGGATTTTACTTGGTAAACCACACTTACGTACAAAAAGGAGTGGGATTGTAATTAGGTTGGTAGATTTTTTATTTAGTGATATTGGATTATGGCAATGTTTTTGGTAAATTACTAGCAACCAAAATTTGTGATCATATTGTCTAACATGGGAGGGTCACAACACATGCCAACAAAGAATGGGGTAGGATAGGCATTTTAAAGTTTTAGGATAATTAAATAGGTAGAAAGTCTAGAATAGATTCTAAAAATTATGAAAATTTATATAAAGTTTCTTAATAATTATAGGAACTCAAATACATAAAAATATAAGAAATCAAACTTAATTTGAAATTCAAATGAATAATTGCGTAAATATATTGTTTTTATGCTTCAACAATTTGAAAGAATGAATAAACAGATTAAAAGAATGGGTTTAGAATATTAAGAAGTGAATAATGAATCCTAATCATATAGAGTAATTAGTGTTATAAGATTTCATAAAATACTATATTTGCTGGCATCCTTTAGAAATGCACGGGCGTTGCAAGCTATATATACTATCTCTTGGATTCTATTTTGTTAAAATTTCAAACTTCATACTTATTCTAAATTACTTCATAAAATATTTTAGACTTCTTTGAAAAAATAAAAAATTTGTGGGAATTTTTAAATAGACTATAAGGTGTTTTTAAAAGCATAAATATTAATTATATTTTATTAATAATATTCTCTAAATTTTCAAAATATGAAATAGTATTGTTTTTTTATATTTACATGGAACATGTAAAAGTGAATATAAAAAAAGGATATAAACGTGGAGAGAAGGAAGATTTGAGAGCGCACCTCCGATGCTTAAATATTTGCGTACACAAAATATGGTACTTCATATAAGTCATTATAATTTTAAAAACAAACATTAATCATTAATATACATATTGATAAAAACTATAAAAAAAAAGAGATAAGATTATAAGATTATTTTTTTAATAAGAATTTAATAATTATATTTGTTTATATTAAAATATATTTTACGTCCAAAGAAATTACTAATTTTTTAAATATATCGTTAAAAAATGTAGCGACCTAATTGGTGGGAGTAAAACAGAGAAACCATTAATTGTACATAGAATTACTGTAGCTACCATTATTAGTGGAGTATGTTATCACATCGTAAATGCCTATGTTAGCGTACCGTCGTCGAGTGCCCATGTGAACGAGAGATGGGATTGAGAAGCTTCGCTAGATGATGGAAACCTAACTCAACGGTCCGGATACCCCAGATTTGATGTTGGAATTTTCTTGGTAAGATGCTATGTATTACTTTAATAAAGCCACTCCACAAACAATTACTGTACGTACTAGGCTACAGTTCCATGAATAAATTAGTAGGCAATAGCTTACATTTTAAGAAAACTATATATAGTAGATTAATCAGAACGTCAGGTTCTTGTTTGACCCGAATTTTATGGCAGCAAAAGCGGACACTCATGTAGTATTTTTTTTTTTACCACCATCATTAATGTTAATTTTTTTTTTTAGACAGGAGAGATAGAAAGAGATGCAAATTGTATATTTCATCAGGGTTTCATAATATGCTACATATAAAAAATTTACCCGTACGTTAATAAATATTTAATTTTGGATTAAAAAAAATTATCTACTTTTACTAATATGCCATTATATTATTATCTCATATTCTTTTAATGAATTGAAAAAAAAAACACTAATGTCAAGGATAAAAATTAGGAATATAATATTAGAATGAATATACAAAAGTGAGTCAAATCTAATCTCCTTATCTTTTGAAAACCTCAAACGCGTCATGCGGTTGAAAAGCCTCCTAAACCATCAAATATATAGGTAGGCAATAAAAAAAAACCCAAACATGCAGACGCAAATTATATTATATACATACTACTGTGATCATTAAATATAATAGTAGTATTTTAAAAATGAGTTACTTAATTAAGTATTATTATCATCATCATCATCATCATCATCATCATCATCATCATCATCATCATCATCACTAGTATATGATATTTTGGAGATCAAACACAAAACCTAAGATTTTGTTAAAATACACCTTATCTTTGTACCCGTTTACAGAGTAGTTTTCGCTCATTTATATTTTAATTTTATCTGTTCATCACCTTAATATGGCATAATATGAATGCTTATTATTATTATTATTATTATTATTATTATTATTATTATTATTAAGTGAGTATATGATACACATGAGATACAATACAATCACTGGAAAAATATGTGTTATTAAGGTTGTAAACGAATTGAATCAAACATCATCAGATTTAGATATGACTCATTTAATTAAAAAAAATAAGCCAAACGAATTTTTTAACGAAATAAACCAAGCTCACGAGTTTAAGGTATAATTGAATTAAGTTGAATTTTTTAAAGCTTGAGTTTAGTTTATTTAATAAATGAACCTGAAAATAAAATTTTAGTTCAATTCGTTTAACTAAATGAATCAAACCAAACCAAATAATTCATGAATCAGTTCGGTTCATCTACTAGCTATATGTGTTACTTATGGATTGGTCGCATCAATATTTATTGATTTTGTAATGTTTCATTTTTCATCTAGTCACTGGACCAATAATCTTTTCTGGACTGACCTCCTATCGATATCCAGAAGTATGGTCCTTACTATCGCGGACCAGAGTCCAATAGTTTATTGAAGTCCAACAAATACTTATACTGGTAAGGCTCTCATATCTAATAAATGGCATTTTGAAGACGTTGGTGGCTTATAATGACAGTCAAGCCTTTAATTTTCGTTCGATGTCAATATGCTTTATTTAAAAATCTAGCCTTTTTTTTTTCTATTTCTTTCTTTGTTTTTCATAAATCTATTTGGAAACTTATTTAACTATATTCACTTAAGTGATCAAGGTTAATCGTTTAACCTAATTAATCCCATTTTTGTTACCTCTAAGAACTTGTTTGGTATGAGAGTAATTAATATGGGTAGAAAAATTTGTTTCCCTATTTTATATATTTTATATTAAGTATTTAATAATAATAAATATATTTTATAGAATACCCATTTTAGATCAAATTAAGATCTAAAATGGATATTCATTAGAATAAAAATATTTAATTTTAATTAGATTATATAAGATATATAAAATATGGTGGTAATTTTTGTATCCGTATTACTCCCTAACCAAACGGGCACTAAAAGTAAAGGATAATTAGGATAAAGGTAAAAAAAAATGGCATACCTTGATAAAATTGTAATCTTTTTATTCAATATTTATCCATATTAAGTTGGCATTATCCAAATAATATTTTAAAGTATTAATTCAACTTAGCTACATTTTCCTAACTTGGATAACTTTTTAATATTTATTTTAATCTAGGTTCATTCCAATTAAAAGGACTAGCTATGATTGATGCAATTGGAAAAGGCAATAATACTAGTACTGGAGTTGTTTTATTCATGGGAGACCGCCGATGATCATCTATGATCAACGTTTTTTTTTTGGGTGCTAAGTATTGTTGGTAGTAAGTAAGGCGGAGGAGGGGGTCACCGGGTCAGGGTCCGGGGCTTGATGACGATGTCGGTGTTCCCATGAGCAGATAGATATGGCAACCTTTGATTTATTAGTATACGTACGTAAAAGAGAAGAAAATTCACATGGATGATCGAGTCTGTTCGGCCAGCCGGAATGGAGATCGTGCCTTTATCTTAGCGCTGCACTTAAAGTTTAAAATAAAACCTTTGCTTATGGCATGTGTGCTCGTGGTCGTAATCAGACAATATTAATGCCAAAGTCAATAGCTACTATATTATATATTATGACGAAAGCAAAAGGGATCTATATATTGACAATTTTTAGTACCAGCTGTCTACAAATCGTGAGGGCGCCGACTCCGATATGGAGGTAAAAAAAAAACTATAATAGTTTTACAGCTAAAATACTAACATGCAGTATTTTAGTCGTAAGTGCAAAGGCGCAGTAGCAAATAAAAGGAACCGTTTCTTGTCTCACCAATGCGTCGGAAATGGACAGATATAAGGGCTACGTCTCCACCTCCAGCAAGGGCCTCTCGTCGGGACACGCCGCGAGCCACAACTTCCATAAATATTAAACCCTTAGTCCCTCAAGAAATAAGGAGCCAATCCATCAAGAAATTATGACTTTTCAATCGCGCTAAATAATATTATAATATTGATACCCCTACGACTACCTCCAACCAAGGTCCAAGGACCTCGATCTTTTTACCATCGACAACCACGTTTTCATACCCTAGAGTTCAAGTCACTTTAACCCCTCTTTCACTTTCATTTTAAATTATTACCGTTCTACGTTGTTAACTTGAGTATTAAAGTGTCCTTACCCCAGCACCACACTGGTATTTCTCCGACGCTTATAAAATTCTTATTTAATTTTTTACAAGATAATCAGTAGTGTTTCACCTAACTATAATCGGTATACTCATAGTAAATTGTAAGAATATGCAATAAATAATACTTATGGTAAGCTACTCACATTTTCTTGCTCTATTTGACTTTATAATTAAATATATACTCCCTTTGATTCAAATATATATGACACATTCTTGGAGGGAAAAAATTATCATTAATTTTTGTCAAAATATAATATATTATAATATAAATGTACAATGGTTGTATTCATATTAAAAAAATATTTTAATAATACTCATTTTTATATTTTTATCAATATATATTTAAAAATATTAATGGTCAAAGTTTGTCTTTGAAATATATGCTTACACGCATTTTGAACCAAAGGAAGTATTATTTACATAAATTCACACCTTAATATTCCTTTTCCATTAAAATAATATATAAGTTAAGAGTATGTCCTCTTTACCTTATTTTCACATCCTATTAGCTTATAAATGAATAATATTGTATAGTACATAATAATAAACTAATAACAATTTTAAAAATATTATTTTTTAAGATGTAAAAATAAATCAATGACATGAAATCACTGATCGGTTTAATCTGGTGTCGATCAAGGATTCGGTATGGAAAATTAGAATATCATTTATATAAATCACTTGAATAAAATCGCGTTTGAGCTTCTAGATTTATCGATGCATCCATTTTTTACCCTAGTTTTTGAAAAAATTTATCTTTTTTTTTTATGAAAAAATTATTTTGTGGATATTGAATCGATATTGTTTGGTTATGTAACACCTCTGTTTTTCACAAAAACAACGAAAATAATTTAAAAAGGAGTATGTTGAAGCTAAAATAATAAACAAGGGATGTTATTATCCAGTCTCTCTCATAAGAACAGGTAAAATGCCCCAAAAAATTCTAATTTTAAAAATTATAGTTAAATAAGATTTTATTAGAAAAATTAATTAAATAAATTATTTTTATTAAAATAAAAGTAAATTAAGTATTTTAATTAGGAGAAATTTGGGTATTTTAGCTAATTAAGGATATTATTTTGGAAATTAATTCAATAATTTATTTTATTTAAAATAAGAGGGAATAAATAGTTCCAAAGTAATAGGAATTTTATAAATAAATGACTTGAATAAAGTTAGGGTGTTTTGCTAATTAAAATGGAATTTATGAAAAATCTTTCCAAAACCCTAAATTAGATTAAAAAGGGATTTAAATATATTTTTTTTAAATATTCTAAATATTCAAATTAATTTAATTGGCCCTAACCTACCTATTTTTCTCTTTTCCTTTTTCTGACCTTGTTGCTGTCGCCCTTTCAGACGCCAGCCCCGCCGCCGTTGACCAACTTCTCTGCCCTCTTTGCCTACCAAACTCATCCTTGTAGTTCCCTCTAACTACCTAAACCTCCCTCATCCCTCGATTTTTTCTACACAAGCCACCCCGACTGTGCAAAGTTTCCTCCCCAATCAGCCTTCCCTTTCATCTCCGCCGCCCTTCGAACCACCATTAGCCACCACTTTTGTCGCTGCCGCTGCTCCTTTCACCTCCCAACCTATTCTGCAGACCACCCTCTATCTTCCCCTACCTTTCTTTTCTTCTTTCTCCCTCTCCTCCTCTCTTTCTCTTCTTCTTCCCCATTCGGCCACCACCGTCGCCGTCGTGCGCCGCCACCTTTAGTTGCAGCACCACCCTTATTCTGTTCCTCTCCTTCTGGGCAACTCTAAACACCCCAACTTCTACCTCCATTCTACCTCTCCTTCTCCCAGCATCCAACTTTTCCTCTTTTCTTCTTTTTTTCCGGCCACCGCCGCCGCCCCCGTGCACCACTGCCGATGCCGCCTATCACCACTAGCCTAAGGTTGAACCCTAGACCCTCTCAACCCTTTTTCATATTTTTACAAGATTTATTTTATTTTATTTCATTTATTCAAAATATATTACTATTATTATTATTATTATTATTATTATTATTATTATTACTATTATTATTATTATTAATGTTTTTATTATTATCTATATTGAGGGTTGAAGCCCTATTATATTTTTAATTCTATTTTATTATCATTATTATTATTATTGTTATTTTTTTTTTGTTGTTGTTGTCGTCGTCGTTGTTATTATTATTATTATTATTACTATTTCAAAATTATTATTATTATTATTATTACAAATATTTTACTAATAGTGTTGCTATTATTATTATTATTATTTATTATTTATTATTGGTATTATTATTCTATATAGGACTGAAACCCTATTGTGCCTATTTTGAATTGTAATAGTGGTATTATAAATATCAAGTCTTATTATTATTAATATTATTATTATTTTTATCATTAGCATTTATTATTATTATTAGTGTTATTATTATTATTATTATTATTATTATTATTTAATAATTTTATTATTATTCAATGTATGGTCAAAACCCTACTTCATTTTATCTTCGATTATTATCATTACTATTATTACCATTATGATTATTATCATTTTTGCAATATTATTATGGTTTTTATCATTATCATTATTACTATTTCATTATTATTATTACTACTAAATTTTGGTATTTATTTTAATAATTTTATTATTAGTATTATTTTGGTAAAGGGGCCAAAGTCCTTGTTTCACTATGTTTTTGAGTAATTCCCTTTTATTATTCTTGTTAATATTAACATTGATATATTTTTAGTATCTTTTTTATTATTATTATTATTTTAGTATCATTATTATTATTATTAGGATAAAGTCTTCAATCTTATATTATAAACTTTTATAATATTAATATTATTTTCGATATTTTTAGCCAAATTTAGTAATTTGTTAATGGTTATTATTAATAATATTTTATTATTTTATTAAAAACCTAGTCTTAGAATAAGTTAGTAAATAATAGTATTTTTGATAGGAGGGAATCTAATTCTAGTTTTTCTCTCATATAGGTGAGACCAGTCAAAGCCTTAAGTAGGTGTAGGAGCGTGCTCCAAGACCGGTGTCGTTTTAGGTAAAGGTGTTACTAAGGCCTATTGTGTGTTGATGTGCATTATATGCTTTATATGTTATGCATCATATGTTTATTATTGTAATCATTTCGTATGTGGTATGAAGTGGAATTGAAGTATGTTTTTGTGTATTTATATGGCATGTGTATTATGTATATGTGATGAAGTATTGTGGTATGTGATGATTGGTTTGTGACCCTTTAAACATGCATGTGAGGATGTATAAAGTGGTATTGTGTGAGAAAAAGATTGAAAATGGGAAATGTGTTGACCAAAGGGGAGTAAGTTGACTAAAGGAGAAATGAGTTGACCAAGGAATGTGAGTTGACCTGAGTATTTTAATGATCCATGAGTAGAAGAATAAAATGGGGATTTTAAATAAAATAAAAGAGTGGGAGAATCTATGGTTGTGCATGGGAGAGTCTAATTTATGGACTTGTATGGAAGAATCTAATTTATGGTTTTGCATGGTTTTGTGTGAGAAAATTTAATCTATGGTATTATATGGGAGAATCTAATTTATAGAATTTAATATATATATAGTGTTGCATGGGAGGATCGAACCTATGGTTTTGTATAGGCGAATCTAATCTATGTTTTGTATGGGAGAATTTAGATTACGGTTTTGTATGGGTGGACTTAAGGTTTTGCATGGATGAATCTTGAATTTTGTATGGAGGAATCTAGAGTTTTGGTATGGATGGACTTAAGGCTTTGCATGGCTGATTTTATGGTGTCATAGGGGAGAATCTAATCTAGGGTTTTGTATGGAATGACTTAGGGTTTGCATGGTTGAATCTAGGGTTTCACGTGGGCGTTTTAGGGTTTGCATGAAAAATTCCGAAGGTTTGTATGGGGAGGTTAGCGTCTGCATGGAAGTAAAGTTTACGTATAAAAAGCTAACTTGGGATGTAATGAAGGTAATAGAAGAGTTATTTGGGTGTTTGGAAGTTTTGGGTAAAAAATAGTACGTAGGACATTATAAGGATATGGAGGAGACTGAGTTAGGGTTTGGAGTGATTAACTATAGGTTGTTGTGATTAACTAGGGTGTATTGGTTATCTATGGTTAGTTGTGGATAACTAGGGTTTGGAATAGTTGACTAGGGTTTGATATGGCTATCTAGGGTTTGGTGGTAAAATGTGTGTACTTGGTGAATGAAGTATGATGATGAATAAGGGATCTATGGGTTGTAAGAAATGGGGGTGTTAAAATTTCTTGGGTTATGAGAAGTGGAGTAGGATGGGTCATGTAGACTTAAATTAGGGTTTTATGGAGAAAACCCTAAAGTGTGGTAACGTGTGTACTTGGAGGTGAATAAAAGTGGGCCATAACCCACATATATGGGATATGCGTTCTAATGTGAGTTAAAATAAGGAGGGAGGATTTAAGGTCAAGGGGTGTTTGAGTCTCATAATGTGGGACGGGTTAGTTGGAGGATAAGTGTAAAGAGAGTGATTCATGCATGTTTGGGTGAAAGCTTGTGAATAAGATACTTAAGACATTAATCACTTAAAGTGAAAGATATTGAGACGGGTCCAGCTGATCCACCGGTTATAATAGTGGTTAGGGCAGGATGTCCTATATGTGACCGCCCCACCGGTTATAATAGTGGGGGATCCCGAGCTCAATAAAAATAAACCAGAGTTTTTGCTCAGGCACATAAAAGATACGAATTACTTACAGTGGAATACTATGCGAGCAGGAGCCGAACCGATCCACCGGTTAGGAATAATGGTTAGGGTTTTTACCCTATGTGTGACCGATCCACCTATTATACTACTGATTAGGGTTTTTACCCTATGTGTGACCGATCCACCAGTTATAATAGTGGTTAGGGAAGGATGCTCTATGTGTGACCGGCCCACCGGTTATAATAGTGGGAGGTTCCTATACACGCATGGATTTGATAAAAAGGATGGTGTGAAATGAATTCTGATAAGAGATTATTTAAATAATTAATTCAGACTATTTGGGCCTTATGTGTGGTCTTGATCATTTATAAGTTGTATGATACTTTGCATGACTTTATATATTATATGTGTGGGTTTGAATGTGTAAGTTGAATATTATCCTGCATGATTTTATGTACTTGTGTGTTGGCCTTAGTTCTTGGTTACCTTACTCAGTACGTAGCGTACTAATCACCCTTTTCATGGGTGCCACTCATTCCCACGAGTAGAAGGCCCTTCTGACTTTGTGTAGGTGGGCGAGACATCAGGTGGAGTTGAGTGTTGAGCTTATGGTTGGCTCAAAGTTTGAGAGTGTCGTGGTCGTATTTAATCTTTATGCGATTTATTCCTTCTGTATTTATTTTGTATCGAATTTACCATTTTATGATCTATTACCTTGTATTCAGTAATTCAATTAAATCTTTTTATCGATTGTAAGATTATTCCCTCCGAGGAATTTTGATTTCGCACTCTGATTTCTATCTAATTATTGATTATAATTCTTTACGCGTACTCTGATTTTTGTGTTATGATCCTTTTTGTTCTTTTTATGAACTCTTGGTTTAAGCATTAATGAAAGTTTAACAAAAATTTCTTTTTAGTCTTACCACTTAGTACTGGAACTGTTGGAGTGAACCGGTTTGGTACTAAGTGTGGTGGTAACATCCCCAGAATTTACAAGTTTTCAATTTTAAATTCTTCCACTTTAAAAAAAAAGTAGTGAATTTTGGAATGTTACAACAAGTGTGAGTGTTTACCTAACCCATCGCTGGTGCAAGACTAGACATAAAAAGTAAACAACAAGCAGAGAAACAACACTGCAAGGTAAAGTTATTTATATATTATAGATTTGAAACAAATCCTCAACAAAAAATAACTAGAAATCCCAACACAAGACAAAACACCGCAAACCCTACTCTCTTATTTGAATCTAGAGTTGTAAAGTAACCTATGCATTTGTACCAAAATAGTTGAAAATAATCAACTTAGTACACATATACTGAATAAACACTCTTGATTCAAAGCAAATAACATGCTCACATAGTCATTAAACACACAAAGTGTAAAATCATGTGGTAAATTGCATTCACACACATTAACATTAGGCCATGCATAAGCTTATGGATGATACATGTATTGACTTGCAATAATGTCAATCTATCACAACCATCAACAAAAAGTGACAACCACCAAAACACAAGAAAGGTGGTACATAATCTAGTCCCATCAGCTAAGGTAATTATCACCAAAATATCCACAACAAACTAAGGCAATTATCACCAAAAAAATCCACAACAAGATACATATCTCAATGGTGATCAACTCGGTGAATTAACCTCAACTCTAAGAGGAATACAATATTATAATTCAAGGCAATGGTTGTTGGGGATGAATCAACAAACAAGCCACTAACTTCCTAGGTAGAAAATCAAGGAAGTCACATGACATAAAGCCATGTATGCACAAAAACTCATTACCCAAATCCTTAAGAATGTGTATCCTATATATG
This sequence comes from Tamarix chinensis, assembly GCA_030549775.1. NCBI lineage: Eukaryota > Viridiplantae > Streptophyta > Magnoliopsida > Caryophyllales > Tamaricaceae > Tamarix > Tamarix chinensis. The sequence goes on from CM060181.1 coordinate 84,276,174, forward strand.
GTTGTAAGTCCCTAAGAGCAGAAGTGGACCCTTTAAACTAAAGGTTCAACTATGCATTTGAGGGCTTAAGTTAATTAGACTCATAAGATTCTTTTCCCAACTCAAGTTTTCTTCCATTTTAAATGATTAATGTTTTACACAAACCACCTTATTATTCAATAAGGGCTATTAAGATCCACAAACAATAATCAATCAAGTCCTTAACAACCATAACCACCCAAGGTCACTAGTAACTAGAAATTAAAGGTTTTTGCCACTCAGGGCCAAATCAACAACTAGCCATGAAATACTAAGGTTAGGCAACAAACCATAACCCCACAACAAAAAATAATTAGTCATACATTTTTAAGGTTAGATAAAAACAATTACCTCAAACCTAATAATATTTATCCAAAAAGGCTAAGGTTAAGCAACAAACCATAACCCCACAACACATAACCTAATTATTTCTAGCTTAGTCATTTGATTCCAATTATTCAAAAGTAAACATAAAGTCAACTACCAACGATGTGGTCAATGGTCAAATCTAAATTGAACCAAGATCAACCTATTTTTATTTATTCAATAATTAGACAAATTAGTCATTCAAGATCATACAATATCCTAATGACATACTAGCCAAACAAACCAAAGCCAAGGCACAAAAGTAAAAAATAAGATCAACCACACTTCACTAAAAACAAAACTTTAAACCAAAATCTCAAAATGCCTTAAAAAACTAAAGAATGTGCTTCAAGGCCATAAAATACCAACCCAATATCAAAAACCACCTAGAGCATTGAAAAAATCAAATATGAGCTTTCCTCCAAAAAATATTATTCATTAGGAAAAGTCAAAGATAAATTTTGGTCAAAATTTCTCAAAATAACCACTTTTAATCTTGAAAGACCACATAAGAGTCAATCAAGTGAAAATATCCCATATATTTAGGTCAAAATTAAAAAACAAAGTTGGATACCAAAAACTAAAAATTACTGTTCACGATCAATGGTTAAAATCAATGGTCATGGTGAATGGCCTTACTTTGACCTTTGTTATTCACATGTTCATTCTTTTACTTTTTCTAATGCCAAAACTGATCATATTATATCAAGACATGATTAATTATTTATTAACCTCAAAAACCTTGGTTAAATCCATATTAACCATACTTATGATAATTAGTAAAGAACACTTTGAATGCCATGAAGAACACATGAAGAACATTCAAACTTTTTACCTAAGCTTAACCAAACTTTAATCCTTTATAAATCATGTTATACTTGACCAAACCATTCATATTATATATCAAATTGCTTCTAAAAATGCCATTAAACATCATGGAATCATAACAATTAACAAAAACCAACAACAACGCACACAATCTCAAAGGTCGAGCCTACATAAATAATTGTAGAATTTAACATCTTTGACACTTCACATGATTTTGACCATAATTTCTACATACATAACATATATATTTTTGTGAATCGTAAAATTCATAGTAAACTATACACACTAATCTTTCTTATGGCACATTAAACATGCATAAATTCAAACCACTCAATTCCATATTTACTACTCAGAGAGTAGTACCCTTAGTTAACCTTTGGTTGTTGTTGAGTTCTTTGCCTATTTTAGTTAGGTGTTTGAATAGTTTAAGTGCTTAGTGATCCAATTGATGTGTTTTTGATATTTTCTATGATGAAATAACCTTACCAACTTTTTATGAATATAGTGGTGAACCGACCTTACCAAATTCATGTGAATATAGTTGTGAACTGACCTTACTAAATTCATATGAATACAATTGAATGATTGGTGACAATAAAAGTGGAGTAATAGCACAGTGTGGTGATTATTGTATAGTGCATTGTACATATGCGTGTAATATAACTAAGATTTGCTTATATGATTATGGCTAGAGAATAGGGTTATTATTCTTGTAAGGGGTTAGCAACCCCATTTGTCTAGACGATAGTGTGTCTTGTTGGTTAGTTTATTTTTGTTCACTTAAGGGTTAACGTTTCTTTTAAGGGATAATGGTGTAATACCCAATTCTTTTGGAAAACTTGATTGATTCAGGATCATATAGGCAGAGGTTATTTTTCCATAGTTAGATTTTTCATCCTTGGTATGATTTTAAAACATTTAATTTATGACTCTGTCATTTTTTATGATTTTGTGTTCCGTGAGACTTTTAAACCACTTTTGGCCTTTGAAATCTTTTGAAACTATTCTTTTATGTGGTTATTTTAGTTCCTCATATTTGTTGAGTCTCCTAGTGTAATAACCCCATTTTTAGTGCTTAAAAAATTCATTTAAAAGGGTGAATTATATAAGCTAAAATGTTAAAACATAGTGTATTATAGTCACACTTAGTATAAGTTCAGTTTTCTCTACCATTCTTACATTAAATGCTAAGACTAAAATGCGACTCCAATTAAAATCATAACACAAATATAAGAAATGGAATAAAAATTATTTTACGTATTAATATTATTTTGGCATAACCAAATCGAATAAAGGTTACCAAAGTAATAAAAAAAGAGAGCAAAGAAGAGATATAATAGTCTAAGGATATCTGGATCAAAAGATGCCAGATTGAACACTAGATAGTTATAACTCTCAAACTCCAAAATATTATCCTTCCACTTAAACTCACAAGTGATCCTACAAAGTCATAACAACCTATTAAATAGGTAGGGGAGCATAAAATAGAACTTATCAATATAATAGTATCGAGTAAACTACTACAACATACTATCCATACAATAGTTGCATGGAGCACATAGAAGGTATCACAAGAGAACATGTGAAATACCCCAAATTTTACGACTAAAAAATTTTAATTTATAGTGGAAGCATATACACAAAATATTGGGTGTTACTGCCACAATTAACATAAGTCTGGTTTACCAAACCATTTTTAAATCAATCATAAGGTTAAACTAATTCTTAATAAAACAAGGTAACTAGAAATAAAAGAAACTTTATAAATACAAATACAAGTTTGGAGATAAAATTCAAATTACCATTATATCATACAAACTAATGGATACTATAGAACAAAGAGTCCAAAAGGTATCTAGATAAAAATATCATCCGAATAACATAACTCTTCGCCCAAACACCTAGTAGATAAAAGATCACTCCTCCCTATAAATTTCATCAAAAGTAGCAAAATCATCCATCTAGTCCTCAAAGATCTATGCAAAAACATTAGGGTCCTCTATTCGTGGGAATGAGTAACACCCATAAAAATAGTGGTTAGTATGCTATATACTAAGTAAGGTAATAATACTATTTAAAATCATGAATACAGATAACAACATGCATTCATAGTAGATAATAAGTACGCATATAATTTATAAAAAAGTCTCATAAGGTAAATACTAATCTAGGCCTCTTATTAGATATAACCATTTTCATTCTTTTACATACATAGAGTTTAGGGACCCTACTATTTTTAAGCCGATGGAACAGTTTAAAGCACATTATTAGGGAGAGCACACCTGAGCCACTATTATCATCCAATGGAATAGATCTGAAAACATCTCCTTCTCAGGGTAAAATGCTCCCAAGACACTATTATTATCTGATGGAACAGATATAAAACATCACCTTGGTGCTAACTCGCGTACTCTTTCACTTTAAATCAGTAGTGTCTTATACATTAGGTTACTTAAGCCATATTCATTAAGAAATGGAGTAAAAATTATTTTATATATTAATATTATTTTGACATAATCAAATTGGAAAAAGGTTACCAAAGTAATAAAAAAGAAGAAGCAAAGAAGAGATACAATAGTCTAAGGATATCTGGATCAAAAGATGTCAGATTGAACACTAGATAGTTATAACTCTCAAACTCTAAAATATTATCCTTCTAGTGGAACTCACAAGTGATCCTACAAAGTCATAACTACCTATTGTATAGGTAGGGGGTATAAAATGGAACTCATCAATACAATAGTATCGAGTAAACCACTATAATATACTATGCATACAATAGTTTCATGGAGCACATAGAAGGTATCACAAGAGAACATGTGAAACACCTCAAATTTTACTATTGAAAAATTTTAATTTACAAGGGAAGTATATACACAAAATAATGGGTGTTACCGTCATAATTAATATAAGTCTGGTTTACTAAACCATCTTTATATCAATCATAAGGTTAAAACCATTCTTAATAAAACAAGGTTACTAGAAATAAAAGAAACTTTTATAAATACAAATACAAGTTTGGAGATAAACTTCGAATTACCATTATATCATGCAAACTAATGGATACTATGGATCAAAGAGTCTAAAAGGTATCCAGATAAAAATATCATCCGGATAACATAACTCTTCACCCAAACACCCAGTAGATAAAAGATCACTCCTCCTTATACATTTCATCAAAAGTAGCAAAATCATCCAGCTAGTCACCAAAAATCTACGCAAAAGCATTAGGGTCCCCTATTCATGGGAATGAGTAGCACCCGTAAAAAGGGTGGTTAGTGTGCTAAATACTAAGTAAGGTAATAATACTATTTAAAATCAGAGATGTAGATAACAACATGCATTCATATCAGATAATAAGTTTGCATATAATTTATAAAAAGACTTATAGGGTAAATACTAATCTAGGCCTCTTATTAGATATAACCATTTTCATTTTTTACATACATAGAGTTTAGGGACCCCACTATTTTTAAACCGATGGAACAGTCTAAAGCACATTCTCAGGGAGAGCACACTTAAGCCACTATTATCATCCGATGGAATAGATCTGAAAACATCTCCTTGTCAGAGTAAAATGCTCCCAAGCCACTATTATCATCTGGTGGAACAGATATAAAACATCACCTTGGTGCTAACTCACGTACTCTTTCACTTTAAATCATTAGTGTCTTATCCATTAGGCTACTTAAGCCATATTCTTGTTCACAGTGAGTATAAGTCCCTCTATTCTTAATCTAGTAGAACAAACTGAAGCACCTTCTCAGGGACAACAGACCTAAGCTACTATTATCATCTAGTGGAACGAATCTAAAAAAATCACCTTTTCATGGTAAAATGCTACCAAGTCACTATTATCATCCAGTGGAACTGATATAAAAATCTCACCTTGGCCCTACCCTCGTGATCTTTCACATTAAATAATTAATTTTTTTTCATGATTGATTTATAGGTATAAAACACATTAAAATAGGCCAGCACATCCCTCAGATCATGAAGTCGTTCTCTAGTGTAAAGTTCCTTATTTCTCACACCAGATATTGATCATTTACCCACCAGATATAGTATGTATTACTCAAATATTATTATTAATAACATACCCAAAATTCAAATTCTAACTCCCACGTCTTACACATGCAATAATAGCCCTATCTCAAAAGTTAATATTCATAAGGTTCCCAAAACTCTAATTTCATAGGTAAATCATAACTTTTTCCATGAGGCTCATAAAATTACCAAATTCATTAGACCTCCCTAAAAGGCCAATATTCAAAACATCCCAAATTTGTGGACTAATTCCAATGTTTCGCACATGTGATAGTAGCCTCTTCTATTTAAGGTTATTATTCCTAAATCAGACCATTTTCATACTTTATTTATCTTAAGTAATCCACAACTTTTCCAAGAATTTCATAGAGATTACTTATCACATTTTGGATTGTATAACACGTTAGAATACTATGATTCCCATATTTAACCCATGCTGACCAAAACACCCTTATTAGTAAAATAACCTTTATTTCATGCGAATCTTTTGAGTTTGTTAATATCATTTCCATATTCCACATTTTCTAAAAAGGACTTACCCTAACAATTTCACATTCACCATATCATAAATAAAGCCCATGATACAACCATAATTCACTCTGAAGGTTTCGCACATAAAATAACAATATCGCATGAACACTTCTTGCTCTTTCCTATCATACAATACCAACCACTTGTCATTGTGTCAAAAATCATATATTATGTCACATAATCACAATAACATGGTGCAAAATAAAATCATATATAGCACTTTGGTCTCTAAGCTTGCAAAAATCCTGTCTCTAAGCTTGCAAAACTTACCTCCTCTTCCAAGACCATAGGGAAATCACCTACGAAAAGCATAATAAAACATCATTAGGATTAACCCACTTAATTAAGGAAATACTTAAGGAAATATAGGGATAAAGGGAGGAAGAAAACCTAACCAAATAAGGGTGTTGTTTGGGAATAAAATTGTGTAACCAAGGAAAGGAAAATAGATGGAAGGCTTTAGCCAAAGTTGCTGAAGTGAAGGAAGGGGGCTTCATCCAAACCAACAGAAGGGAAGGTGGGGGAGTTTTGGCCACACCAAACCCTAGATGGCTACACCAAACTCTAGCACCCTCCTTTTCCACATGTCACCCTCCATTTATCACCTTCCATCCTTACTTTCCCATGATACCCATACTCACCCTGCACAAGATCTTCTTCCACTCTCACTCCATACTCCACTCACCTGCAATTATTTTTACTTTCACAACCTCCTCAAATTAGAGTTTTTCCTCCCAAACCCTAGCCAGGTCTCCCGTGTACCCTAATACTAACCCACGTAATATTTTTCACCCAAGGTCTCCAATCACCCCCAACAACTCTTCCCTTACCTTACTTACACCCAAGACAACTTTCTATAAGTAAAGATCATCCCCCATACAGACTCCATCCACCCTATGCAAACCCTCGAAGTTTTCATGCAAACCCTAGAATTCCCATGTAAACCCTAGAATTCCCATGCAAGTTCACCCACCCTTTTATTTTGTTCATAGTCCCCTTTTTTTTTCCTATCATAGATCATGGGATAATTAGGCCAATCCCATATCCTTTGGTCAACTCACTACCCTTTGGTCCTTTTTCATCCTTTCACCCCATATCATTATATTAAATACCCTAGCATGCATGTTTAAAAGGTCACATCACATAATATCATAAGCACAACATATACATATTATACACATGCTATAAGAAAACACATGAGCATACCTCAACTCTAAGCTGCGCTACACTTAAAACAGTTATAATAATAATAATCATAAGATACACACCATAACACGGTACATGGCATACAAGGCACATAGCACACACATAGAGGGCCTTAGCTACATCTTTACCTAATACGACACCGGTCTTGCAACATGCTCTTATGCCTCCTTAGGGTGCTGATCGGGTTCACCTATAAGAGGAAAAAACTAAGGATTAATTTTTCTCTTACCAAAATTACTATTATTTCCTACTTTATTCTAATATTAGGGTTACTATTATTAAAAGAAACTTTACAGTTAAAAATAGGGTTTTTATTCTCAAGTTAGCCAACTAGGTTATTACTAGTCAAAATAGGTTCATGTTAAGTATTTATCGCCATATTTATATTATTAAAGATAATAGCTTTAATACTACTACTAATAGTAATAATAATAGCTGTAGCAAAAATAGTAATAGTAATAGTAGTAGTAGTAGTAGTAGTAGTAGTAATAATAATAATAATAATAATAATAATAGGAATAGTTTTAATCTTAAGAATAATACTTAAAAGAGATTCTAATAATCATAATAATAGAAACCCTAGTGATAATAAGGTTAAGGCTAATGATAGTGTTAGTAATAAAATAATGATATAATAATAGTAATAACAACAATAATAATAATATTGCTAAGGATAATACTACTACTAATAATAATCGAAATAATGACAAGGTAAGGGTTCAAATATTTCCAAAAATAATAATAGTAATAATATATTAATGTTAGCACTAATAATAATAATATTATTAATAATAATAAAATTAATAATGATATTAATAAAAATAAGGATAATCATAATAATAGTTAAAATAGGGTTTGGACCCCTTTAATAATAATGGGATAAATATCCCGAGGCTACACTTAGTAATAATAAAAATAATAGTCATGATATCATAACAACAACAAAAACAATAATAATCATAATGAGGATCATAACCTAAATACAAATAAAAGAGATAATGATATCATAACTAGGGTTTTAAGGGTTAGGGTACCACCTAGGGTTGGTGGTGACCGACGACACTAGTGGTGGTGGGAAAAAGAGAAGAAGGGTGGAAAGTTGGGTGTTTAAGGTGGGAGAGGGGGAATTAGAGGATCATTTGAAGTGGTGGAGGATTCCTAGGTTCAGAGGGCTAGAATGGTGGTGGTGGCGCAACCAAAGGCGGCTAAAATACCCCAAAACCTTAATTTAGAGAATTTTGATAAATTAAGGATTTATTAGAAAAATTAATTAAATTAATTATTTTATTAAATTAAGAGGGATTAATTAGGGAAAAATCAATAGGATATTTATAAATAATTTAATTGGAGAAAATTAGGGTGTTTTGCTAATTAAAATGGAATTTAGGAAAAATCTTTAAAAAATCCTAAATTAGCCTAAAAAGGGAATTTAATTATTATTTTATTAAAATATTATTATTTTTAAATATCCCAAAATACTAAAATATTCTAAATACCCCAACCCACATATTTTCCTCTTTCCTTTTCCCCTCTTTTTTTTTCTTTTCTTTTTCTTCTTTTCCTCTTCCTTCTTATTTTCCTTTTTTGCCTCCCTTCCCATGACTTGGGCTAGCCCAGCCCCCGTGGCCCAAAACCCCTTCCCCCTCCTTTCCTCCTGCACGGCCTAGGCCCGTACCTCCTCTCTCCCTTTCTTTCCCTCACCAGCCGCCAGCCCGGTTCCTTCCTTTTCTCCCTGAACCGATCGGTCACACCCCGCCCCTTCTTCTCCTCTTCTTTCCCCTGACCCTCTCTCTACCCAATGCCCAACCATCCCACTTCCCAGCGCAGGCACGCGACCTCTACACTGCCTCACACCTGCCTGCCGCCCCTATCCCCTTCCTTATCACTCCCTCTCTCTCCTCCACCCAATCGCAGCCCCTCTCTCTCTTCATGCGTGGCTCTCTTCCCCTACCTTTTCCCTTTCCCGAGTAGCCAGACCTGCAAAGATGGCAGGCCTTCTTTGGCCATTGGGCCACTGGTCATCGACCTATACGCGTGTCTCCGACCTTCCCCCTTCCCCCTATTGTTCCCCCCTCATCCTAGCCTATGAATACCCTTCATCCACCCCCATTCAACTTTTTTTCTCTCAACCGAAAACCCCCCACCTATTGTCCCCGCTGCCTATTCAACTGTATTTTATGATGCCATTGTCCATCATCACCGCCTAAACCACCACCCAAACTACTCCCTACACCACCCTCCACCAAGCTACAATCCTCACCATCTTCAATACTCTCTGCACAAGCCGCCTTGGTTGTGCAAAGTTGGCTATTCAACCAACCTTAACCCAGTCACCGCCGCCCTTACGCTGCCGTCCACCGCCACTCCTACCATAACCACCACCCCTTATACCCTCTAAAATCATTATCAAACCTTCCCCTACCTTTCCCTAGCCTCCTTTTCTCCCTTCCTCCCTCTCGGCCACCACACCACCACAGCTTGTGCCGCTGCCTTTGGCTGTGCCACCACCACTATTCCAACCCTCTTAGCCTAGGCAACCTCCACACCCTCTCATCCCCCTATCCTGCCCTAACATCCAACTTTCCACCTTATTTCCTCTTTTTCCCACCCCCGGTGCCGCTGGTCACCACCAAACCTAGGTGAAACCAGCCAAAACCCTAAGAAGGCATAGGAGCGTGCTCCAAGACCTGTGTCGTGTTAGGTAAGGATGTAGCTAAGGCCCTATGTGTGTTATGTGCCTTGTATGTTATGTACCATGATATGTTATGTATCTTATGATTATCATGATAACTTTTTTATGTGTAACGCAGCTTGGAGTTGAGGTATGCTCATGTGTTTTCTGTGGCATATGTATAATATGTATATGTTGTGATTATGATGTGATGTGATGTGGCCTTTAGGACATACATGCCAGGATTTTTAATGTAATGATATGGGGTGAAAGGAGAAAAGAGGAAAATGGGGAAGTAAGTTGACCAAGGGATGTGGGGTTGACCTAAATATCCCATGATCCATGAGAGGAAAAATAAAAGGGGACTATGAATAAAATAAAAGAGTGGGTGAACTTTGTATGGGGATTTCTAGGGTTAGCATGGGAGAATCTAGGGTTTACATGAGAATTCTAGGGTTTCGCATGAAAACTTTGATGGTTTCCATGGGGTAGATAAAGTCTACATGGGGTTAAACTTTACGTGTGAAAATTTTCCTTGGGGTGTAAGGAAGGTAAGGGAAGAGTTGTCTAGAGGATTGGAGGCTTTGGGTGAAAATAGTATGTGGGTTAGTATAAGGGTGCATAGGAGACCTGGCTAGGGTTTGGGAGGAAAACCTTAATTTGAGATGGTAGCGAGAGTTAAAATAATTGAGGATGAGTGGAGTATGAGATGAGTGTGGAGGAATATCATGTGTAGGGTGAGTATGGGTATCATAGGAAAGCAAGAGTGGAAGGTGAGAAATGGAGGGGTGATAGGTGGAAAGAAGGATGCTAGGGTTCGGTGTGGCCACTTAGGGTTTCATGGTCACATGTGTATTTGGGGGAGTAAAGTGAAATGAGGAGGATTGAATCTAAGGGATGTGATGTATGGGGTGTTAAATGACCTTGGTTGTGTGAGGCAGAGAAGGATGGGCTACATAGGCCCAAATTAGTGTTTCTAGAGAAAACCCTAGGGGTAAGGCAGTGAGTGGAATTAGAGGTGTAAGGTAGTGGGCCTTGACCCACACACTTAGGATTTGGGCCTCTAGTGTGAGTGAGTGTAAGAAGGAAAGAATGTCGGGGTGTGTTAGGAGGTACAAAAGTCTCAAGATATGGGACGAACCCTCTTGGGAGGATAAGTGTAGATGGAGTTTTTCATACATGTCAAGGGTGAAAACTTATCAAATAAGACACGAATAAGATACTAACCATTTAAAGAGGAAGAATGTTGAGCCAGATCCAAATCGGTCCACTGAAGAGTAATAGTGGCTAGGTGCTGGGGTGTCTTGGAGACTGATCCACCAGTAATAATAGTGGTCAGGAGCATTATGTCATGTATGTTTTTAATCCATCGGCTATAATAGTGGGGTATTTTTTTCTCAAAAAACCGAATATAATTGTGATAAGACATGGGAAAGACACTAAGTACTTACAATGAAACACCATGAGAGTTGGGGCCAGACTAGTCCACCGACGAATAATAGTGGCCAAGAGCATCTTGTGCTGGAGACTGATCCACCGGCAATAATAGTGGTCAAGAGCATTATGCCCTCTATGTTTCCAGTCCACCGACTATAATAATGGGGATCCTACACTCGCATGGAATGATAATAAGCATAGTGTGAAATGATTAGTGAACAAAGATTAAAAGAATTAATTGATCTGGACTATTGCATGGCCTTTATTTATCTATAATGATTGTATGCTGTCATTTGATGATTATGCTTGTATTATATGCCTTTGTGTGTTAGCCTTAGTTGCAAGGTTACCTTACTTAGTACGTAGCGTATTGGCTACCCGTTTCATGGGTGCTGCTCATTCCCACGAGCAGAAGGCCCTTCTGAGTTTGTGCAGGTTGGTGATGCTATTTTTGATACCTTCAATTGTTACGAGGCATTAGGCGGGGCTGAGAGTTGAGCATGGAATTGGCTTGGGGATTCAAGAGCATCGTGGTTGGATTTATTTTTTATATTCTTTTACGTTGTACTGGTTTACTCAATCTTGATTTTTATTGTAATGTAATGCTTAATCCTTTCAAGGAATTTTAATTATGTACTCTAGATTCTAAACCTTTTTCCATGTACTCTGATTTCTGTTTTATGATCGTTTCGATGCTTTTTATGAAGCCTTGGTTTGAATTTTAATTATGATGGTTGTTAATTATTCTTTATCCTTGTGGTGAGTATGGGACCGGTTGGGGGTCGGACCCATACTGATCATGGTGGTAATATCCCTGAAATTCACAAGTTTTGATTTACTTGCTTATACAAAATCTTAAATAAAATGAAAATTTTTAATAGTGAATTTTGGGGGTGTTACAGCGGCGGTGGTGTGGTGGCCGAGAGTGGTGGAGAGGGAGAAAGGGAGGAGGAGAGGGAGGTAGGGGAAAAGGAAGTTAGGGGAGGTTCTGCTGGTGGTTTTGGGGGGTAGGATGAGTGGAGGTTGGGGTGGGAGTGACGGCAAACGGCGACATGAGTGGCAACGATGGGTGAATTGAGGTTGGTTGAATGGCCAACTTTGCACAGCCAACATGGCTCATGCAGGGAGGATTGAGGGTGGTGAGGGGTGGAGCTCGGTGGAGGGTGGTGCGGGGAGTAATTTTGGTGGTGGTTTGGGTAGCAGCGCTGGACGAAGGCGATGCACAAAAGGGAGCAAATTTCTAGGCATAGAAAAAGGTTGAATGGGGGCAGTTGAAGGGTATTTATGTGCCATGGATGGGGGAAACAATAGAGGGGGAAGAGAGAAGGTGGACGACACACATGCAGGTCATCGGTTGGTGCAGATCTACAAAATTGCAGGACCTGTTAGCTCAGGAAGGGGGAGAGAGGCACGTGTGAGGAGAGAGAGAGGGTGTGATTGGGTGGAGAAGAGAGAGGGAATGATGGGGAAGAGGGTAGGGGTGGTAGGATGGCATGCGGCAGTGTAGAGGTTGCATGCCTGCATCGGGAAGTGGAGAAGTCGAAGCGTCGAGGAGAAGGAAGGTCGGGGGAGAAGAAAAGAAGAAGGAGGGTGAGCGGTCGGTCAGTCCAAGGAGAAAAGAAAGAAAATGAAAGAAAATCGAACCAGGCCCATCGGCTGGCGATGGAGAAAAGGAGAGGACAGCGAGCCTAAGCCGCGCGGGAGAAACGAAGGAGTTTGGGCCGCGAGGGTGGGCTGGCCCTGATCGAGGAAGGAAGGGAAGAAAAATGAGGAGAAAGGAGGGGAAGGAAAGAAAAGAAAAGAAAAGGGGAAATAGAAAAATAGGTGGGTTAGGGTATTTAAAATATTTTGGTATTTTGGGATAATTAAAAATAATAATATTTTAATAAAATCATAATTAAATTCCCTTCTTAGGTTAATTTAGGATTTTTAAAAGATTTTTCCTAAATTTTATTTTAATTAGCAAAATACCATAATTTTTCCAATTAAATTATTTATTAATTTCCTCTTAATTTTAATTTAATTACTTCCTCTTATTTTAATAAAATAATTTATTTACTTAATTTCCCTAATAAATCCTTAATTTTCCTAATAAATCCTTAATTTGCCAAAATTCTCTAAATCAAGGTTTTGGGGTTTTTCATTACTACCTCCTTAAACAAAGACTTTGCCCCCGAATTCACTTACTAGTTCCTAGGGTTAAGGCCGAGATGTTCTAAGTAGATAAGGCAAAACTATCGCTAACAAGTAACAATTATACAACTACCCCCTTAAAGAAAAAGGGGGTCTTCTAAGGGTTGTCGTACCTGCAGCGAAGAGTTCTGGGTATGCCTCGCTCATGTATTTCTCAGACTCCCAAATAACTTCTTTAGTTCCATGCCGGCTCCTTAGAATTTTGACAAGGGGCACTGCACTCGTGCGGGTCTTCCGTAGCTTGGTGTTGAGGATTCACACACGTCGCTATTCGTAGGTTAGAGAGTCATCCAGCTCTATCTCGTCTGGTCAGATCATATGGGAGGGGTCGATGACGTACTTTCGTAACTGGCGATGTGGCACACATTGTGAACTCGTGCTAATTTTGGAGGAAGAGCCAACTGATAAGCAACCTCTCCCACACGCTCTAGGATCTCATAGGGGCCAATGTACCTTGGGCTTAAATTGCCTTTTCTGCCAAATCTCTGGACGCCCTTTGTGGGGAAAACCTTCAATAATACCTTATCCCCAGGCTCAAAACCACTATCCTAATGTCTCTGATCAGCATAACTCTTCTATCTGCTCTGGGATGCTCTCAAAACCACGGACCTACCAAGTCATCTCTCCAATCATCTCAGGCCCCAAGACCATTATCTCGCTGATATCACTCCAGCACAAAGGGGTCATGCACTTCTGCCCGTAGAAAGCCTCAAAAGGAGCCATCCCTATACTGGCATGATAGTTGTTGTTGTATGAGAATTCTATCAAGTGTAGGCGCTCCTCCCATTAACCTTGGAAATCCAGCACACAGGCTCTCAACATGTCCTATAAAGTTTGTATAGTCCACTTCGTCTGTTCATTAGTTGCAGGGTAGAAAGTTGTGCTCATCTTCAACTATATCCCATGAATTATTGTTGCTTTCCCCAAAAATGGGAGAGAAACCTCGAATCCCTATCTGATACTATATATGTCCTATGGAACCCCGTGATGACTAACCACGAACTTCATGTAGGCACTCACTAACTGATCCATACTCCACATGGACTTCATTGGAATAAACACGACTGAATTAGTCAATGTGTCCATAACAACCTAAATGGTGTCATAGCTGCTCTGCATCCTTGGCAAACCGCTAACAAAGTCCATTGAGATAGAGTCCTATTTCCATCTTGACATTTTCAAGGGTTGAAGTAGCCCTGGAGGTCTCCGGTGCTTGATCTTAACCTTTTGACTCACTAAACACCAGGACACAAACTCGACTACTTCCTGCTTCATACGGGGCCACCAATACACCTTCTTGAGGTCTTTATATAGCTTGGATCCTCCTAGGTGGACTGAATAAGGGGTCTGATGCCCCTCTTCCATGATGCGATGCTTTAATTCTAGACAACTCGACGGTACACATCAGCGTCCCTTGAACCAAAGGTCACCATCCTCATGAATTCTGAACCCTTCTACTCTTCCTTCCTACATCTTCCATTGGATACTCTCAAGTTTGACATCTCCTATCTGGCTGGCTCGAATCTCCTCAAATATGATGGGAGTGAGTGTCAGAGCACTCATGCAGTCCTCAAGATCTCCTTGGTGAGTCAGTTTAATCTCCAAGCCTGACAAATCCCCTATTATCCAATCAGCAAACACACAGCTTAGTGTAGAATGCGAGGTCTTCCTACTTAGGGCATCTGCAACTATGTTGGCCTTACCCTCGTGGTAGGTCAACTCGATGTCATGGTCCTTCACAAGTTCCAACTAGAGCTGGCAATCGGACGGGTCGGGTCACTATCGGATCGGGTAACATAATAATCGGGTCACATCGGTTTCGGATAATTTCGGATTATTTTGTCGGGTCGGGCTGGGTCGGGTTTGATTCGGATCAACTCAGTATCGGATAATCTCGGGTCATTCTAAGCTCTCGGGTCGGGTCTGGTTGAGATCGGATGGACTCGGATTCGGGTAAATTTGGGTTGTTCTAATTTCGGTTCGGGTTCGGATCGGGCTCGGTTGAGTTTCAATTATTATATTTTCGGGTTGAATTTAGATTGAATTTAGGTTATTTCATATTTGAGCCATGCTTGTGTCATTTTCTTTCTTTCTTTTTATTCCAAGATATTATTAAAAGCTAATGATTTTGAGATCATTTATTTTAATTTATCTTATTCAATTAAAAGTAAATTATTATATTAATTGTTTTGGGGCCTTAGAATTTTTTATCATTATTTCATCTTTGGAGATGTATCTGACGTTTCAAATTTAAAAGTTTTCAAATCGTATCACTTTTCTTTTTATGTTAAGGTATAACTTATAATTCAACTCCATTATTAGCTTGGTCATATTGAGTTCTAGTATTATTTTAAGTTTATATTATATTTATATCTTATACGCTCCTTACATGATATTAACTTATAATAGTCATTGATAATTGATAACAAATGAAGACTTCTAAGGTTGTACTTCTCATATTATTTTTAAAAGAGATTGATCACATCATATCAACATAATTTTAATAAATATAATAATAATAATAATAATACAAAAATAATGATAACAATAATAATAGTAATCAATGAATATCAATTATGGCAAAAATAATAATAACAACATATTAGTTTTTTTATTATATATTTTGATTAGATCATATCAAGCTAAATAAGATAAAAATTAAATAAAGTAAGTAATAATGACTATTATTGACAAAAGACCAACTAATATTGACTTCTTACTATTTAACACTGTTGATGTAATAAAAAATATTAATCTTCAATTTTTATAATGAATAACTAACATTCTCACTCTAGATTTTTCTTACTTTCCTATGATGTTGTAGGTGCTATATTGCAAGGTATGGCCGTATAGATACTAACATATAGTGTTCAAGGCTGCACTGTTATGATCTTATGGTACTAGATGGAATAATGGAAGTGAACTAATATTTAAATGGCATAGTAGTGTTATTCTTTTTGTTTTCTCTACTTTTATTTCTATTGGTATCAATGGATATTGTATTTGTATATACATAAGTGATATAAATTTTATGAAAGTATATTGTTTCTAGATTTTGATGTAAGTGCTAGTATGGATTAGTTGCACATCTATATTATTTCATGTTTTATGAAGTTTTAAAAATTTTGAGTTATGGGTTAATGTTAATTTTTGGGTGGTACCAAGTTGAATCTTTATAGATTTATAATTTTTCAGATAATATCAGATTTTGGACAAATAATGGATCGGGTCGGGTCATTTCGGATTTATAATTTTTCGGGTTATATCGGGTTTCGGGTGAATAGCGGGTCGGGTCGGGTTTATTTCGGGCTTATGATTTCTCGGGTTATATCGGATATCGGATATGTATCGGATCGGGTCGGATAGGTTTCGGGCTTTTAATTACTCGGATAAAATCGGATCGGATTTCGGGCGGATCGAGTCGGTATTCGTCGGATTTTTCGGGTCGGGTCAACTTTTGCCGGCTCTAGTTCCAACCATCTCATCTACCTCAAATTAAGTTCATTCTGAGTGAACATGTAATTGAGGCTCTTATGATCGGTAAAGAATACCACGATAGCAACTCCAAATCATGAGTAGGATAATTCTGTTCATGCTGCTTCGATTATCGAGAGGCATATGTGATTACTTTGCCATTTTGAATCAACACACATCCAAGCCCGTTCTTGGATGCATCGTTATAAACCTCAAACCCTTTTGTACCCTCTAGTAGGGTCAACACCGGTGCGGTGATCAATCACCTTTTTAGCTCTTGGAAGGCATCGTCACAAGTCTCATCCCACTGGAACTTCATAGACTTCTTCAGGAGGTTGGTTAGCGGTTGGACAATCTTAGAGAAGTTTTGTATAAACCTTCTGTAATACCCGGCCGAATCCAGAAAACTCCGAACCTCTGTTATACTTGTGGGAGGTTTCCACTCCGTGATGGCCATGATCTTGGCTAGGTCCATAGCCACTCCTCCAGCTGATACTATGTGTCTAAGTAAGGCCACAATCCACACTTAGACAACTTTGCATACAAACGATACTCTCTCAGTAGACTCATAATGGTGCTAAGGTGTTGCTCATGCTCGTCATTTCCTCACAAGTACACCAGAATGTCATTAATAAACACTACTATGAATTGATCGAGGAAGGGTTTGAATATTCTCGTCATCAAGTCCATGAAAATTGTAGGGGAATTAGTAAGTCCAAATGACATCACTATAAAATCAAAGTGCCCATACTGGGTTCGAAAAGCGGTCTTCATGATGTCAACATCGGCGATCATCAATTGATGGTACCCTAACCTCAGATCGATCTTAGAGAACATTGAGGCACCCTTCAATTGGTCAAATAGATCATCAATTCTTGGGAGCGGGTACCGATTCTTCACTATCAGCTAATTCAACCCTCAGTAGTCAATGTAGAGACGAAAACTACCATTCTTCTTCTTAAAAAATAAGACTGGTACTCCCTATGGTGACACTCTCGACCGAATGTACCCGTGCTCTAACAGCTCTTCTAGCTAGGCCTTTAACTCCTTTAATTCAACCAGCGCCATCTGATAAGCTGCCTTTGTGACGGGCTCAGCTCCTAGCACTAGCCTAATCTTGAATTCAATCTCCCAAACTAGGGGCATACTTAGTATTTATTTCAGAATTACGTCTAGAAACTCTCTGACTATCGGGATGCTATCTAGAGTTGTCAGTTCCTTGTTCACCTCTTGTACACTGCACAAGTATAGGGGGTACCCCTTCTAGATCAAGGCGTGTAGAGCAACTGTCGATACTACCTTAGTAGTGGGCTTAGGCTAGGTCCTTCTATACGAAACCCTAGTCCCTTTTGAGCCTTGCAAAATCACACGCTTCTATGCACAATCAATAATAGTCTAGTATCTCCCGAACATGTCTATACCTAAAATCACATCAAAGTCCTTCAAGTCTATACCGACCAGGTCTACTAAGAAGTCTACCTTGCATATAACTAAGGTTAACCGACTACATTCCATCTATCACCTGATGGGAGAATCACAAAAAATTATATTCTAGCAGATGGTGACAACTCAGCCTTAGCAGCAAAAGCAGATGAAACAAAGGATAAGGTAGCACTCGAATCCAAATGGACATACACCGACAGAGAATGGATGGTGAACATACCTGTGACAACATACAACTGGCAATCAGCTTTCGCTTGACTGATCACATTTAGGTGTCCACCTGACTGGCCTCTCCTTTGAGGGAAGGGCCTGGATCTTTGAGGCTTTCCCTTAGCCTCCCAAACTGGGGCACCCGTTGGGGTAGGTGCCGCTGATAGTACTGTGGGGATGCGGTCTGAAGATGCTTCTTGTATGCCTACTATCGAGACATCAGGGCTCCTCCCTACTGAGTCGGTCGAGTCTGATTCTACTGAGATCATGGCAATCTACAACACTCAACCGATCTATAGCCCAACCTTCCACAATTCAAGCAGGTCACCATCCTGCCTCCACAGTTCCTGCTCGGGTGGCTCCAGACATATTATCTATAAGGGGATCCCCTCGGGGGTTCTTGGCTTCTGCTGCGATCTCTCGGTGGAGGTGTCATCGGTCTTCTTGACTATGGCTGGGTCATGCCCCTAGAACTCTAACCCTCGGGCTTCCTCTTATCGAGGATGGTGGCCTGCTCCTAGACCAAGGTGGCGGTGATGCAGGCGCACTTGTACAGAGAAGCTAAATCCGTGAAGGATGCTGCACCATCATCCAGCGAATACTAAAGTTCAGCCCCTACTCTAACTAGAACACCATTGTGGACTCATTAGCTGTAATCCCTGGGAAAAATTGAAGCAAGCATGATACTAGCGGACCGTCATCGATCCCTGAGTGAGATGCATGAACTCCCTGAGCTTGTCCCTCTTCAGGCTCTCAGAGTAAAATCTGGAGTGGAGGGCGGTCTTGAAAGCCTCTCTAGTTGCCGGAGGACCATCTCAGGCATGATGCTCCACCCACCAGGCGTTTACTATGCCTCTCAGGAAAATGTTTGCGATGTTGGGCTATCAGAATGGTGGGCATTCCACTGCTTCGAAGGTGTGATCCATGTCTCAGATCTACCCCTCGAGGACCATCGGGTCCTCCTCGTCGGAGTAGGTTGGAGAGTAATAATAATAGTTGTAGCAAAATAGTAATAGTAATAGTAGTAGTAGTAGTAGTAATAATAATAATAATAGGAATAGTTCTAATCTTAAGAATAATACTTAAAAGAGGTTCTAATAATCATAATAATAGAAACCCTAGTGATAATAAGGTTAAGGCTAATAATAGTATTAGTAATAAAATAATGATATAATAATAGTAATAATAACAATAATAATATTGCTAAGGATAATACTAATAATAATAATAATCGAAATAATGACAAGGTAAGGGTTCGAATATTTGCAAAAATAATAATAGTAATAATATACTAAGGTTAGCACTAATAATAATAATAATAATAATAATAAAAGTAATAAGATTAATAATGATATTAATAATAAGGATAATCATAATAATAGTTAAAATAGGGTTTCGACCCCTTTAATTATAATGGGATAAATATCCCGAGGCTACACTTAGTAATAATAAAAATAATAGTCATGATATAATAATAATAATAATAATAATAATAATAATAATGAGGATAATAACATAAATATAAATAAAAGAGATAATGATATCATAACTAGGGTTTTAAGGGTTAGGGTATCACCTAGGGTTGGTGGACACCAGCGGCACTGGCAGTGGCACACTACGGTGGCAGCGGCGGTAGCGGGGAAAAGAGAAGAATGGTGGAAAGTTGGGTGTTTAGGATAAGAGAGGGGGTATGAGAGAGGAATTTGAAGTGGTGGAGGATGCCTAGGTTGAGAGGGCTAGAATGGTGGTGGTGGCACAGCCAAAGGCGACGATAGTGTGGTGGAGAGGGAGGTAGGGGAAAAGGAAGGTAGGGGAGGTTTTACCGGTGGTTTTGGGGGTAGAGGGAGTGGTGGTTGTGGCGGGAGTGGCGACGCGAAGGGCGGTGATGGGTGAATTAAGGTTGGTCGAATGGCCAACTGTACACCGCTAAAGCAGCTCGTATAGGGAGGATTGAGGGTGGTGAGGGGTGTAGCTTAGTGGAGGGTGGTGTAGGGAGTAATTTGGGTGGGGGTTTGGGTGGCGGCACAATATGTGGCTGAACAGGCGGTGGCGCACCAAAGGGAGTAAATTTTTGGGTAGAGAAAAAGGTTGAATGGGGGGCGGTTTAAGGGTATTTATAGGCCATAGATGGGGAAAAACAATATAAGGGGAAGAGAGAAGGTGGACGACACAGCCGGCGGCACACGGCCGATGTAGGCCTATAAAATTGCAGGACTTGTCAACTCGGAAAGGGGGAGAGAGGCACACATGAGGAGAGAGAGAGAGGGAATGACGGGGAAGAGGGTAGGGTGGTAGGCCGGCGTGCGATGGTGTAGAGGCCGCCTGCCTACACTAAGAAGTGGAGAAGTCGAAGCGTCAGGGAGAGGGAAGGTCGAGGGAGAAGAAAGGAAGAAAAAGGGTGGGCGGTTGGTCAATCCAGGGAGAAAAGAAAGTAAAAGAAAGAAAGCCAGACAAGGTCGGTCAGCTGGTGAGGGAGAAAAGGAAAGGGCAGCGGGCCTGGGTCATGTGGGAGAAATGAGGGAGTCTAGGCTGTGATGGTGGGCTAGCCTAGATCAGGGAAGGAAGGGAAGAAAAAAAAGGAGAAAGGATGGGGAAAAAAGAAAAGAAAAGAAAAGAGGGGAAAAAAAAGGGGGAAAGGGAAAAAGAAAAATAGATGGGTTAGGGTAATTAAAATATTTTGATATTTTGGGATATTTAAAAATAATAATATTTTAATAAAATAATAATTAAATCCCATTTTTAGGTTAATTTAGGATTTTTGAAAGATTTTTTCTAAATTTTATTTTAATTAGTAAAACACCCTAATTTTTCCAATTAAAATATTTATTAATTTTCTCTTGATTTTGCCTTAAAAAATTCCTCTAATTTTAATAAAATAATTTATTTACTTAATTTTCCTAATAAATCCTTAAGTTGCTAAAATTCTCTAAATTAGGGTGTTAGGGTATCTCAATATAATACACAAATAATTTCAATTTATATGATTAACCACTTTTTCTTTAATTCCAATTATTCATGTCAACTCGAAGGTCAATGCAAAAACCAAAGTCAAAGAGTCATTCTAAGGTTAACCTAAATTCCAATAAGGTCATCATATGTTCAATTATTTACATTTAGGTGCATTATGACATAAATGACCAAAATTTCTTTAAAATAAAGTTATCATGCTATTTTATATTTTAAATGCTAATTTTATTTTAATTAACAATTTATCATGAAAAGGATAAAACAACATAATTGAAATTTTTTAGCATGCTAGTAAATTACAAGACATCGCAACAGACTATTTTGTCCTTGTACATTATTAAGTACATAAAACGTTAACATGATAATCTATCTCATCATAAAGCACATGTTTTCATACTTAACATCATATAATACATGTTAGGTATAGATATTGGGATAGTATAAACATGATACACTTAAAAGATAAAAGTGCCCCTTTAGCATAAAAATAATAATTATCATGTGAAGGTAAACCTAAACATGATCAACCTATCATGTTATATATATGCATCATGCATAATTAATTCATGACATTAAACATATTGTAGCATATTTTCATACAGTTAATGTTATAAATAATTTAACATGCGCAATGACACATAATTTCATGCTAGTATACTTAGGAAAACATGTACAACATAACATAACAAAACCTTAATATGATATCATGTAATTTTTATATTTTAGTAGAGCGTATAGGTTATCTTAATCCTAAAAAAACTCAAAAAATATAGTCGACCTAACACCAAACTTTATCCTCTCCTAACCTCCATTTTCCCTTTAAAAATAAAACTAAGTAGTACACATATTAGTAACTAAAAAACTAATAACTTAATAGCATCAAAATAAATAAATAAAAATGCACCTCTAGTTCAAAGATGGGAATTAGCTAGAAAACATGAGAAATCATGTTAAGAAATAAGCTCAATGTGATTTTAGAATGAGACTTGATCATACAACAAGTTGGAAACAATGGTTGGGTTTCACATTGCATGGATACAAGTGTGTAAGGTTAGCACAGAGGATGGGTTGAGCTACATAAATATAGGAAGTTACATAGGATTGGATGACACACATACTCAATGTAACAAGGGCTTGGTTATATGAGGTTGAGGCAAAAGAAAGGAGGTCACCAACATGGGAGGGGTGGTGAAGATGGTGGTTCCACAGAAAAGGTGGAGGGCGTTAGGGGTGATGGTTGTGAAAATAGCTGGTGAAATGGATGAGAAAAGAAGGAAAAGATTAGGAAAGAAGATGGTGGGGTGCTACAAAAGGATAGGTGGAATCTTAAGATGATGTTGAACATGGGTTGTGTGGGAGGTTGGAAAGAGGTGTTAGGAAGTGGCATGATGATGGAAGCTATAATGTGGTACATAGATAGAAAACGTGATTGGTTCAAGGCTGGGGAAATGTATAGAAGGTTGGGGAAGGTTATGGTTTTGCGTGAAATGTTGAGGGTCATAATGGGCATTTAAACAAGCGATGCAAGCCTAGAAGAAAAGTTTAGGGAGTGTGGTAGTGCAAAAGAAGATGGTGGATGCTAGAATGGCGTTACGCACAGGATGCTGATTGGTTTTTGGGCAACTAGGGTTACGAGAGTAGTGCAAAATAGATGGAGAATTTATAGAGGTACAATGGTTTTGGTATGTGAGAGCTAGAAAGACAAAGAAAAACTAGGAGACGAGGAAGACGAAGAAGAAGGAAGGGAGAAATCTTGTTTAGTGGATCCAAAACATAAATGCTATAAAATAAAGGGGAGGTTCAACTGGGGGATTGAGCAAGAGAAAATGGAAGGGAAAGGAGGGAGTTGAAGGAGATGGTTACATGAGTGGATCGGGAAATAAGATGGAGATGGTAGGGGTTAGGTTGGTGAAAGTAGAAAGAGGACTAGGTAGAGAGTGGGGGAGGTTTATGTGAGGATGAGAATGGCATCAAGTGGAGTTATAGCTTTGGATTTAGTTTGTTGAAGTTTTAGTATGGCTAGGTTCAGAATATTGGTTAGAAAAAACAAATCAAAAAACAACTAGTTAAGGGAGATAGGTAAAGAAAAAGGAAAAAGAAGGAAAATATTTAGGATAAAATATTTAAGAAGCTGTTAGGATTACTATTAGGGATGGAAATTTTTTCCACGTGTTCCGGGCCCCATTGGGAATTATCTGTTCTAGTTTGGGGAGAGATTTTGGGAATCAGGTTAGGGTTTGGGGATTCTTATATGAAATTGTTTTAGGGACGGGTTTGGGGTCCATATCCCTAAGACCACTCTGAATTTTTTTATATCATTCTATATATATATATATATATATATATATATATATATATATATAGATTATAAATTAAAATATATTATTAAAAAAATATAAATCAGTATTGGGGATAAAATAGGGTTTCGGATTTCGAGTATCGGATCTAGTTTTAAGGTTGGGGATGGGGAATACTTCGGGGATCGTGTCGGGAAACATGTTTGGGGATGATTTTACTTATCGGGTTCGAAGATGGGGATGGGGATGAGGATGGGGTCCCCATCCCCAACCCACCCCATTGCCATCCTTAGTTATTATAGCACCCCTAAATTTACGAACCGAAAAATTTTATTTTTAAGAGTTAATTACGGAAGCTAAAATAGTAAATTGTAAGATGCTTCCGCCACACTTGGTACAAGTCTGGTTTCCTCTACCTTTATGTTACCAAGTGCTAGGGCTAAAATGTTGTTCCACTTAAATTAATAACACAATTGTAAATTAGAGTAGAAAGAGAATTAAAGTAATTTAACATCATTTCAAATAGGACCAACTGTCAGTGGTTACAAAATTTTAGTGACAGGAAATGCATAAATATGGTAAGAGTTACAATACAATAAAATACAAAATTTTAGCTCAATGGTGTTGATTAAAGTCCTAACAATATAATACAAAATGATGCCTAGAAATTACAATACAGTAGATGCAACGACCCATGGATCCTCTTCCTCGTCTATGCTTTATAAATTGCTCCGGGCAAGAGAGCCAGTTTTATCACGGATTTGGCCCGCCTATGTCGAGGGCTTTAGGGGTTGTTTGACATACTAAGCTTTATAATTTTTTTTATAATTACATTGATTATCACTACAAATCATATTCAAATAATATATTAATTTACCAAATAGACCTTTAGCCTTCCTTTAGATAAAAAAAAATCAATACTAAAGATTTACAGTTAAACAATTTATATGTCTCTTGGATCAAAAGATGTCGGGAAAAACACTAGATAACCTTACACTCTCAACCCAAATAACAACCTTCAATTAGTATTGCATGCTAACTTGCAAAGATAATTGCCCATTGAATAAGTAGAGACCCATGAAAAGGAACATTTTAGTACAATGATACTGAGTAATCCATTATACAAAACTAATATGAAAGGTTTGCATGGAGCACATAAAAGGCATTACAACAATACATGAATATTTAATTATATATACATTAATTGAAATATGTTAATCATTCTTATAACAACATAACATCAATGCTATATACTACCAATGCTCATTCATCTAGAATAAACTAAAACTTACGAATGGAACATTAAAGAGATGCTCTTTGCAGTATAATTAGAAAACAACATAGTTCTCAAGTCATAACCATGGTCACAATTCTCGTTGTTAATACCAAAAACTCTCATAACATAGTCTCACCAACACAAACCAATAACAATACATGGCATTACAGGTAGGCACAAAGGCTACTACCGAAACTCAAGTAGGTACAAAAGCTACTACTGAACCATAAGTAGGCACAAAGGCTACTATTGAACCATAAGTAGGCACAAAATCTGCTACCAAACCATAAGTAGGCACAAAGGCTACTACCAACCAATCTAATAATCATTTCAAATAAAATACCAATCATTTCCATTTTTAATTACTTGATGGGAGATCATATCAACCGAGAGATACTAAGGTACTCTAATCATACAAGCGCATAAAGATAGCATAGTATCCTACCGACTATCAACCCAAGAATGCAAAGATACCTTGGTCGCACTGGTACATGAAGGTATATAGTACCTTACCGACAATAACACCTAATTCATAAGTATGCATACCCCCTATTAGGTCTGTAGAGCTAAATAGAGTAAGATATAGGGTCTGGTTGGGGCACTAAGGCACACCAGCAAAATTCATAAATCGTGGGCTAAACTACATATTTAGGATAGTGGCCCCTAAAAAGCTATTATTCCCAATCTTGAAGTCTTTCACTTTAAGTATTAGTATTTTATAATAGTGATTGCGAAACCATATATTAATCACATAGATCCAATTTTTCATACTTAAACATTTATACTCATTTACAAACATTTTGAGACAACCATAATCAAGATCATTACCAATGTCAAAATTCTAAATCTATTAAGGCCATCATAGGCTCAATTATTCACCATTAGGCACTTTAGGTTAAAAAATGACAAAAATACCCCTAAGGCTAAAATTGCTACATTATCATCCATTTCCATTACAGATTCCATTTTATTTATCAATTTTCATAAAAATTATATCATACCACAATTAAATTATTCATTATATAATGAAATTATCAGATGCGACAAATGACCATTTTGCCCATAAACATAATTTTGCATGTAAAAACCTAACACGTGTTTCTAAAACATCGAAACACGTATTCTCATGTTTAATAACTAATAATATATATCAAGCATGCTTATTAGAATAATCATCATGGTACACTCAAAATTACTAAAATACCCTAAGTCATATAATAGTAGTAATCATGCTGAAACATGTGTTTCTAAAATAGCAAAACACCTACCACCATACTTACCAATAATTAGAACATGTTAGGGACTCTAACTCTAGTTAAATATCATAATGTGCTTAAATGACTAAATTTCCACTAGGGGCACATGAATAGTAATAATCATGCTACAAGTATATCTAAACATGCTTAACCTAACATTTTTACCTGTACATATCATACAAAATCTCTTCCCCACATTAGAACCATTTTAATCACAATTTTGTATATATGATATTATACATATGATAACATGCTTTGTTTTTTGATATTTAAAGATAATAATAATAAACACATAATTATTTGTAAAAAATCATACTTAATACATATTACATGTCAAAACCCTAATGTACTATCATACATTATCCAAATATTTTAGTAGAGTATAGAGGTTACCTGATTTCCAATGAAAGCACAATTTATGGGTAACCTCCTAGAAATTATTAGGCTCAACTAATAAAATTTTTGTACCTAAAAATAATATCACAAATACCATATTAATATTTGATCAATAAAATAATAATTTTTATTAAATACATAATAACTAAACTACCCTCATATATTAATAATTACCAAATAATTTTAAAATCCAAAAATACAACTCATGATGCATGTGCAACGTGAGCCATGCCTATATGGGGCTAGCTGGTTGATGGTTGGAGATGGTGGTTGGGTGGTGATGGTCCAGCTGGTCGATGTAGGGGCTAGTTGATGGTCGGTATGGTGGTTGTCGCATACCTATAGGTGGCCTTGGCTGGGTGGGTTGGTGTAGGATGGACCAAGGGCTACAACAACAATGGTGCAGGGCTACATGAAAGGTGGAAATGTAGAGGAGGGAAAAAGGAGAAGAAGAAAATGAGAGAAAGAAGAGGGAGGAGTTGACAAAAGGGGTGGTTGTAGAGGAAAAAGGGTGCACGGGTTGAAGTGGTGATGGTGTTGGTTGACAGTCAAGGTTGGGAAAGTTGAGGAAGGGAGGTGTTGTGGGGAGGAAATGAGGTAGGGAAAGGGGCATGGAAAGGATGAGGTGAGGTGGAGGAGGCACGACAATGAGGTGGTGAAATGGGGGAGCTAGGACGAGGGCTACATAAGTGGAGGAAATGATGGTGTCGAGGGAAGGGAATGGCAACGGCAAAAACTACCATCGCCCAAAGTATAGTTGCAAGAGATGAGGCTGGTGCTAGGGGAAAGGATAGGTAGAAGGCACTACAGGGATAGAGAGGAAGGAAAATAGGGCAACATGGAAGAATGAAGAAGGTGGGAAGAAGGGAAGAAGAAGGTGGTTGACGATAGAGGCTGTAATGGTAGTGGCTATATTGGTTGGATGAGAAATGAAGAGGGAAATGAGGGATAGTCTTAAGGGAGAAAAATAGAGGAGAGCATGAGGGAAAGGAAAGAAGAAGAAAAGAATAATAATAATAATAATAATAATAATAATAATAATAATAATAATAATAATAATAATAATAATAATAATAATAATAATAATAATAATAATAATAATAATAATAATAATAATAATAATAATAATAATAATAAGAAGAAGAAGAAGAAGAAGAAGAAGACGAAGAGGAGGAGAGGAGGAGGAGGAGGAGGAGGAGGAGAAGAAGAAGAAGAAGAAGAAGAAGAGAGGAGGGAGACGGGGCTTAGGTGTAAAACGGGGTGGGTGGAAATTTGTACGGGAAAGGGTACTGGGCATAGGTAGAGGTAGGGAGTCAAGTTGCATGGTCAATGGGGCTAGCAGGAGGTGTGTAGGGTGGTCACTACAGGCTAGAGGAGGTGTTGCAAGAGCCAGAAATGGAAGGGGAAATGGGCACGAAAGAAAGAAAATGTAAGGTTATTTGGCTAGGAAAGGAGGTGTTGCAAGATCCAGAAATGGAAGGGGAAATGGGCACGAAAGAAAGAAAAGGTAAGGTTATTTGGCTAGGAAAGGACAAGGAGATAGGTCAGGGGTGAGGGCAAGCATGGCAGAGGCACGTTGTGTACAGAGGGAGGAAGTGTTTGGGAGGTAGAATGGGCAAGGAAGAAGAAGAAAAGGAAAGTGGGTTGGGCTATAAGGGTGCAGGGAAAGAAAAGAAATGAAGGATAGAGTTGGGCACGACCAGAAATGAAGAAGAAAGGAAGGGAGGTTGGGCTAGGTGCGGGGAGAAGGAAAAGAATCGGAGGAAATAATAGGTTAGCTCAAGCGAAGAAGGAAAAAAAAGAAAGGAATACTAGGTCGACACAAGAAGAAAGAAAAGAAAGGAGGGAAAGTAGGTTGGCCTAAGGGACAAAAAAATCAAGGAGAAGAAAGAAAAGATAAAAGAAAAAAAAGGGAAAAAGGAAAAAAGAAAAAGGGGAAAAGGGAAAAGAAGAAAAAGGAAAAATAAAATAGATTTAGGTTTAGAATTAAAACTAGGATAAATTTAGGTTTTTGGGTCACAGATTAACAAAACTAATTAAATTAATATTTAAAAGGTTAAAATTTTTAGATAAAAGGCTAAACATTCTAAATTAAGGATGTAAAATTTTTTGTGTATTATAGTTACGGTTTAAGGGTCAAAGAGATAATTAAGCTAAGGTTCAAGGTTAAGTTTCAAATAAAAAATCTAAATGCCCGAATGCAAGGTTTTATAAAATTTAAGGGTGTTACACTTAAGCTTTTTTGAAATGCCAAACTGAATTGTTTGAAAAAAAAAAGTATTATTTATCTTATCAGTATGCCTTAATCACATGTTTTAAGCCCTGTATAGCTCATTTGGTTATCTAAAATTTACAAAACATCAAGGATCGCTATATTTTCGCATTATTGTGATATAAATGATTACAAAATATAATTATTTTTAATATTTGTAGACTATATAAGTTATTAAATTCAACTTTTCATCTTCTAATATCTAATCTTGCAAAGATTTATCCAAGCCATTCATTACTTATTACAGTGATTTTTAGCCTTTCATTTTTGTGCCATAGGGTTGTGCCACCTTGGTGGTTGTAGCAATTTTTTTTTCTTCCTTTATCCATAAAGTTACATCTTACCATTTATACCTTAGTATGCATTTCTTCTTTCTTTTCTAGCCACTCATTTATGATAAGAACAAGTGTGACTCACCCTTGTAGACTGCTACATGTGGTTCCACTGTTTGTGGGCTTGATATGTTACAAATATCTTCCAATACTTAAGACTTAAGTCCTTTAAATTACATTTAACCCTTTAGCCTTTGACAATTATCATTTGGTGTCATATTTCTCTTCTTTCTTCCTCATGTTTTCCACCTTACTCTATTTATTTCCTCCACTATCATGGCTTTTCATGGTCATTTTCTACCATGGTTGAAGCTTAAATCCTTTCCAAACTTTGAGTTTAAATTCATATTTCCTTCCTCCTTAATCCTTTATCCTTTAATATTATATTGAGGGTTGATTCCCCTAATTTTTTCCATTTATTTTCTTGTTTTATTTTTTGAGTTCTAGCTTACTTCTTCTTTGCTCAATGCATATGTTTGGAGGGAAACCTCCTATAGTCTTTGAAAATAGATTTATCATTTTAAATGTGTTTGTGTCATGTTAGTTTCCTTTTTAGGTGTTATTTGGCTGCTAGGCCTTAAGCACGGTTTGTGTGCTTTTTAATTTTTTCTATTTATACCATGATAATACTTGATGTTTTTAAAGTCATTTTTTATATATAACATGTTATGATTTGGATTTGGTTTATATATTTTATAATTAATTAAATATTATCATGCTTTAGGCATTTTTTATCAAGTTCTTGGGTGCTTTAATGGTGGATTCAATTTTAGGCATTATTCTCATGAATTATTTAATTGTTGTTGATTTTTAGCATTCCATGGTATTCCTTACAATGTTTAGGTGAATTTTGGTATATGGCATGTCATATTTCAAGAATATTCACCATGTTTAATTTTGTGTTAAAGTTTTGAAAGTTTTAAGTATGTTCATATTTTATGATGAACATTAAAAGATTCTTGGTTAATTATACCCTAATTATGGTATTCAAGGTTGGAAGCATATTAATCATGTTTTTAACTAACTGATGTTAAAATAAAATTTTATGTAAGTTAAGATATTTTATAAGATATACTTTCATCTTGAGATATTTTTTTATGGTTTTGAGGTATTTTTTAGGGTTTGGTCAAATCCTAAATAGTACCATTAATGAGTAGTGGTTTAACTATTTTAGGATGAATAATAATTTTTAATAATAAATACTATAAAAATTTTAGGATTTAAGTTTCTCTATGTAAAATAAAATTTTCCATCAACCATAAATTGTATTATGTGCAAATAGAGAAGTTTAAAATTAGCGTGGAACCTCATTTTATGTGGTCTTTCATAAAAAAATTAATTTTGGAACATTTGATCCTTGATGAGTTTTGTGTTAGCTATGAACACTTGTGGTATGTTTCGGTGAATTTATTTGGTTAAGTGTTGGGTAGTTTACCTCAGTATTGACCATTGATCGTCTTCTTAATAATCACCTCTAAATTGACTTTTGAATAATTGAATCTAAGGGATTGAATTGGAATTAATTAATTTATTTTTTAAAGATTATTACTTGTGCCTAGCCTTAGTCTTTTTATGGTTAGTTGTTTGTTTGACTATGAGTGGTCAAGGCTTTTCATGACTCGGTGTTTGTTAAACCCTAAGTGGTCAAGACCTTTCATAGTTAGTTGTTTGTTTTACAATTAGAGGTCAAGGCCTTTTATAACTAGGTATTGATTTGACTCTAAGTGGTTCAAGTATTTTATGGCTAGTTATTTATGACCTTTAATCGTTAAATTTTCTACTTATTTGATTGATTGTTATATGTGGATCTTTGCATCTTTTTTGGACTAGTAAAATGTCTTTGTATAAAACATTATTCATTTACAGTGAAAGATAACTTGAGTTGGAAAATAAAT
The DNA here is from genome assembly GCA_030549775.1 of Tamarix chinensis. NCBI lineage: Eukaryota > Viridiplantae > Streptophyta > Magnoliopsida > Caryophyllales > Tamaricaceae > Tamarix > Tamarix chinensis. The sequence continues at coordinate 84,307,289 of CM060181.1, forward strand.
ATCATGCCTAAACATCAACCCCTGATTGCGTAGTTGAACATTCAAGTCGACGAGCCTATTAGATCACCCAAAAATTTACTATTAAAAAATTTATTTTAGCACAAGCATACTATCAAAATAGTTGGGTGTCACAATCATACTCGACATAAGTCAGGCTTACCATACCGTCCTTACATCACATATAAGGCAAAATAATTAAGACTCAAACATGATAAAAAGAGAATAGGAGAATCTTTCATAAATATATATAAAAGTTGGAGGTTAACTCCTATTATAATATGAAAGTACATAGAAGGGGTACATCAAAACTAAGAGTCCTAAAAGGTATCATGACCCAAAAGTAATAACTGGATAACATAACTCTACGCTTAACCCTGATACAAAAGAGTCACTCCTCCACACAAGAAACTTCATAAGTAGCAAAATCATCTAATGAGTCATTATCAATCTACACACGGACCCTCTTCTCATGGGAATGAGTAGTACCCATAAAAAGGATGATCAGTATGCTACGTACTGAGTAAGGTAATACTATAACCAAAGTAAGGGTACAAAAAAATAAAGTATACATACGATTTAATAATACTCAATGTAAGGTAAAAACTGATTCAATAACTTATTATTATATATAAATAAGATTCATTATTTTATTTATGTTGAGTTTAAGGACCCCACTATTCTTAATCCGATGGAATGGGTTGAAGCACATCTCAAGGTAGAACACACCGGCGCCACTATTATCGTCTAGTGGAACAAACCCAACATATGCTCGGAAAAAATGCTCATTAAATCTATCATTTAAATCAGTGGAATGGTCTGAAGTATATCTTAGAGGAAAAAAAATATTTGAGCCACTATTATCATCCGGTGGAACAAGCACACCACCTTGGTTATGACTCACATAATATTTTCACCTTAAGTGATTCATACCTTATCCATCGGTTACTTATCTCAAAATTATATTTTTATTCACTTTGAGTTTATGGGTCCACTATTCTTAATTTAGTGGAATAAACTAATGCACTTCTCGGGATAAAATGCTCCTAAGCCACTATTATCATCATGTGGAATGGACACATAATATATATCAACCCGACTCACTTGATATTTTAATTCAATGACTAATATCTTATTTATAGTTGTTTAAAACAAGATAATTTCATAATGTGAGCATAACTTATCATGTTATTATACTTATGTCTCTCATCATTATCTCAAATATTTTGAGTATCACACTCAACATATTTAAAGTCTATTCTCCTTTTCAAATTACCAAAATTTCATTTTTAACCCTTATTGACCAAAATTTCATTCTCTTACCGAAATCCTAAGAACCTCATATTAGATAACTCCCATTTCATATAACCATTATTTAATCACATTACTTATGAAATAATTTATAAAATCCTAAAAGATCATCATACCATGATTAATTTCTATATTACTATCAAATGACCATAATGTCCTTCCAATACCAAAATACTCATATTCTTCCAAAGACCTTATGAGTCTCAATATTAATGAATTTCAACCACCAATATTTATATAAAATATATAACCCCAAATATGTACACACACACCCCATGTATCTAGATTCATGCCTACTTTCACATTTTTCTCACTTCTGTGATATGATATAACAATACTTTCATAAGAACATCATCTATATAATATTACCAAAATGATATTACATACAAAAATACATGTTGCACATAAAATCCCTAACTACAATATGTATCCTTACCAATAAGCCCATTGGTCTCTAAGCACGTAAGGTTAACCCGTCTCCTATGAGACCATAAGAAAATTACCTACAAAAACGAGAATAAAACACAATTAGAACTTAAGAATATAACCAAGTAAAATTGAAGGTAAAATAGGGTAGAAATGAGGATAACCAAAAATCTCAGGTTGCATGGGAGTATGGTGGAATGTATGGTAGTGATAGAGTGGAGCATGGGGTGTGCTAGTAGGGAAGCATTATTGTTCCAAAGGAAGGAAATAGGTGTAGCATGCAACACATGTACGAGTTATGCGAATGGAATGCACATAGGTAGGGTGTGCGAGATGCACATGAGATGTGAGTGAACCATGTGTGGGTGGTGCAAGAGGGGCATGGTTGGGGCATGCAAGGGTGCACGGGCGTGTGCCTCAATGAAAATGAAATAAATCACAACTAGGAGAAAAAAGAAGAAAAGGATTAGGGTCACGATGTTTAGGAAACAATGAGGGGGATGATGGTGTGGTAGTAGTGGTTGGTTTTCTAAGGGAATAGTGCATTTAGTGGATGGTCGTTGCAAGTAGAGTTGATGACAGGTGATAGCAATGAATAGAGCAATAAGGAAGGAAGAGTGTAATACCCTAAAAATTTGCTTAGCCTAATCCCGCATCATTAATGCCCTAATTTTATTCTATTCTCAAAAAATATTATTTTAGCCTTAACCTAATTTATTAATCCCAAAATTTTAATTGAATCTGAAACCTTGACTCGAATAAATTGTAATTCGTAAACTAAAATCAAAACCTACTAAAATTTCCACGAATCCTAATTACTTATGGCTAATCTAAAAACACCCTAAACTAATCCCCTAACCCTTCTCTTTTTCCTTTTCTTTTCTTTCTTTCTTCTCCTCCTTTCATCAACCTTAAGCTGCAATAATTAAAATTATTGCAACTTGTACCTGCAACTTACCTTACCTTCCCCACTTGCCCCATCACCCATCACCTTACTTCCTTTTTCCTTTTTCTTCTTCTCCTTCTGCATCCTTATCCGACCTACACACTTCCCTTTCCATTTTACTTCTCATGCAACACACCTACATACAACCATCACCAACCTCACCCTGCCCTACTCCTCACCATCCTTTACAACCGTCAACATTAGCATCATCACCTTGCAGCTACACAATCACCATCATCATCATTTCATGCCTCCCCTGTTCTTTTTCTTTATTCTCTGATTCAAACCACACGTGCGCGTGCACACACACACATATACTACACACTCTTCTTCCCTTCTATTTGGTTTGCCTCCATTTTGCCCATCTATGTCTCCAAAAAACTACTCAAGCCCTCCCTCTTACTTCTCCTTTCTTCCTTCTCTTTTCTTATTCTTCTTCCTCCTTCTTTCCCTATTTTTGGCTTGTGCATCACCCATTCCACCACCGTGCACCACCTAGGCCACCACTCGCCGCCCATTGGCCTGTGGACCGACTACTAAAGTCACCCCAACCTTCCCTAACACTATCGTTGTCCATCACCACCGACCATCGCCTCTTTTCCCTTATTCTTTCTCTCTTCTGTCACACTTTTACATACTACATGGCATGTGCACGGCCTCAAGCACGGCCGCGTAACACCAAAAATTTCCTATTTAATAGCCGTGTAAAATTTGTACCATCTGGTCGTGTGTGATCTTTTTCTCTCGGCCTGGATGTGCACCGCTATAGCACAGTCGTGCAACTCAGCACCACCTGGTTGTGTGTGGTCTTTTCTCTCGACCAGGGCTGCATTGCCTATAGCACAGTTGTGCAACTTCCCATTTTTGGCCATGCACCCCTATTTTTACCCCTAAACCTTGTCCAAACACCGCCAAAATTTTACCATAGCTCCACCACACATTCCTCTACACATCCACACATCTCAAGCTCTAATTTGACTATAGCTATTTCTATTTTTACCCTCTTTACCTTTATTTCTCCTTCAATTTAACTCTTCGAGCCTAACCATGAATTTTGTTATTTTTTCATAAGTGGTATTCCAGTAGCTTTAGAGGAGGAAGTATAGGATTTTCTCACTTAAATCCTGGTGTCCTAGTTGGTAAGGATACTATATGATGTTTAGGGTTTTTGGTGTTATTTGCTTGTATGGTTATATGTGTTTTTCATGATATTGTTGATATATGATGTAACATGTGTTGATCTTGATATTTTGTGATTATATGAATATTATGTAATTGAAAGTAAGTAAGTATGGGTGAGAGGTACCATTAAGTTATGATTTTGTTGTGATAATGTCATAATGTGAAAACATATATTATGATATAAAATAAGGGCTTAAGGATATTATGTTATTGAAATAAAGTAAGAATGGGTGAGAGGTACTATTATGTTATGATTTTGTTGTGATAATGTCATATTTGTGGAAGTATGTCTTATGGTATGAAATATGGTCTTAAGGATATCATGTTATTGAAAGAAAGTAAGAATGGGTGAGAGGTACCATTATATTATAATTTTGTGATGATAATGTTATATTTGTAAAAGTATATCTTATGGTATGAAATATAGGCTTCAGGATATTATGCTATTGAAAGAAAGTAAGAATGGATAAGATGTACCATTATTTTTTTTTGTAATAATGTCATATTTTTGAAAATATATCTTGTGGTATGAAATATGGGTTAAATGAGTTTTGATAAAAAGACTTAAGAATTCTCATGAGGTATGATGATAAATTGTGGACTTGGAAACTAATATGTGTGGAAGGTACAAGATTTTATAAAATAAATATTTTTATTTGTGCTTAAGGGTAATTTGGTCATTGTGGGTAATAAGGAAATTTTCGTATTTTATGTGTTAGGTGGATTAAAATATGATATCAATACCATGATGAATTCTTAGAAGTATTATCATTGTTTGGGGTCCTTAAATGATTTAATGGATAATTTGGGGCAAATATCTTATAATGATAATATCATTATTCCATGTATAAGATCTAGAGATTTTACGGATTTCTAAATACATTGTTAATGTTTGACCTTATGAGGTTATCTATCAGAATTGATAATCATGTAAATTTTATGAGAGGTGTTATGACAAATAAGTGGACTTTAGGTCTTGGATATTTCTGTGTATGGGAAATAGATCGTGCATTTTTGGGTATGGTAATAATGATGGGATATGAATATGATATACAATAAGTTGTGAGGAATAATCAATATGGGAGAATGAATACTAAAGGGTGTGTAATTAGGGTTTGAAAGGAATTAAAAACTTGGACCTATATTGTATATATATCTGTTTTAATGTGTTATACGCCTGAAAATCAATCTTAAATAAGAAATTAATCACTTAAAGTGAAAGAGCATGTGAATAGGGCCAAGGTGATCTATGTGTGTGTGTGTGTATTCCCATTCCACCGAGGAGAATAGTGGCTTGGGAGCATTTTGCTGCGAGAAGATGTTTTTGATCTTCGTTCCACCGGAAAGAATAGTGGCTCGAAAGCATTTTGTCCCCAGAAAGTGCTTCAGTCCATTCCACTAGATTAAGAATAGTGAGGCTCCTACTCATCGTGAAATGAAAATGTATCATTATAACCTTTGGAAAAGAAACTAATGATTTAAAGTGGAAGAATACGTGAGTTACGACCAAGGTGATCTATATATATATATATATATGCCCATTCCACCAGGGAGAATAGTGGCTCAAGTGTTTTGTCCCTAAGATGGTGTTTCAGACAGTTCTACCTGTTTAAGAATAGTGGGGTTCCTGCACTCAACATATATAAAAGAATAAAAATGGGTGGGAGAAAATAAAGGAGTTTGGGTCATATTATATCTTATGAGATGTTTTATTTATTTGGTTATTCACTTATTATCTAATATGAAAGCATATGTTATTTGTATCTTTGTTTTGATAGTATTGTTCCCTCACTCAGTACATAGCATACTGACCAACCGTTTTATGGTTGCTGCTCATTTCCACGAGTAGGAGGCCTTGAATCTTATGTGCAGGTCTTAGAAGATCACCTAGATGATTATGTTACCTATGACGCCCTATGTGGGGATGAGTGACATCATCTATGTTAGGGGTTGGGTGAAGAATAATTGTTATCTGGTCGATGTATTTAATTGGATACCCTTTTTGGACTCTTGATACATGGTATCCCTTCTTTTGTATTTTTTTATAGTTAACTCGGAGTTAGGCTCTAAAATCATTATTATACTATAAATGTTCTTTTGTTTCTAACTTTTTTTTTGTTACTTTAAATGTTTTAGCCTTGTGATTGATGTTAGGATAGTTACATAAGCCAGAATTATATCAATTACGGTGGTAACCCCCAATATTTTACTTAATTACTTCCATTGCAAAACGAAAATTTTCATTAGTATAATCGAGGTGTTATAAAGAGAAGAAAAGGTGTTTGGGCTAGTTTTTCTCATAGTAATGTAGGGAGTGAGGGGTTAGTTGAGCATTAAATGAGTCACACAGAGATTTAGAGGGGTATATATATATATATATATATATATATATATATATATATGCATGGCGGCTTGCATAAGGAGGCATGGAAAAAGGGGTACACGCATGATTGAGAAAGAAGGCACGATCGGAGGAAAAGTTTTGGGAAAAAATTCAACAATAGATCCCATGGGTCAAGGGAGGGGATGGTCATGGTGATGAATTTAGGAAGGTAGGTTGTAGAGGTGGAAGCTAAAAAAGGGATATTTAGTTGGGAAGAGAGAGATTCATTCAAGGAGAAAGGGAAAGAAGAAAAAGAAAAAGGAAGACGAGAGGGAGAAAAGAAAAGGAGAAGGAGAAAAAGAAAATAAGTTTAAGGTTATCATTGGAATTAGGTTAAAATAATGTAGATTAAATAATTAGGGTAAAATTAATTATCAACCATCCAGGGATAAGTTTAGGTTAAAACTATTGATGACATAGAATAAAGATTGGAATTAGGTTAAGATTTAGGATTAAAGAATTTTGGTAAGGTAGAAACATCAATTTTCTAAGATTAAAATTAGGTTAAGATATTAATTAATCGGAGTTTGAGTTTAGATAAATTTTGGGGTATCACACCTACTTTTACTCTTAGGGATTCACAACACTACAGAGGATATGGGCATTCATAGTTGGATATCCATATCTATGTCCCTTAGACTAGATATCCAAATTCCCAAATATTCAAAAATATGAATTGGATATGGCTTAAATATCAAATATATCCGCTGTATGTATGAAAATATTGTTTTTACCTTTTTAATATTTTTTTATAAGAAAATTTAAAAAAAAAACAAAGAATGTATATCTATTCAGATGAATGTCTTATTTAAACTAAAAAGATTATTATTAATGTTTAAATTAAAAAATAAAAAAATTATTACTATAATATCACAATATTATGATATATTATTTAAACAAAATACTAGATATTTGTCCATATCATATATCCTAAATGTTGAATTGGATTTTTTTGCACAAACCTACTAGAGGGTGCGCCTACTTAAGGATTTGGTGCTTAAATTTTTTGTATACTTGGCTTGATGCCATGTAACTTCCTTAATTATTTATCTTAGAAGTTAGATATTAAATTTTTGTTTCATCCCTATCAATTATTACCTCGGATTATAAGATTGTATTTCTCTCAAAGTTAAGTTGAATTTGATGGTTTTATTAACTTAATAAAGGATTAATAATTTGATTAGGTTTGAGATTGAACTATGGGGATTCCTTGTGTTATCTTAGTTGGATATCCCATGTTTAGTTGTTTGGTGTAAACATTACAAACACTATTGATTTGCTTGATGTAAACAATAAACACCCATTTTAATTGTTGGATCTCTATGTTTAAATTTTGTGTATTTCTTGGTTGTATGTATTTTGGTGATCATATATTCCATATCCCATGTTATTTTGTTATGTGGAATGAGTAATTGTAGTTTCTATTGTGCACTACCATTGTTTTGTTGTTTTGATCCTATGGGTAGTGGTATTTAACTATTGTGCACTACCTTGTTATGTGTTTTATGAGTTGATGAATAAAATGGTTGGTGGCATTGTGTGTTATAGCATTTTCTCTACATGTACGCACAAGTTGATATTTTTAAGTGATAATAATCTTTCATACATGATCTTGCACATTATATATGATATGATTGTGTGAGCATGTTATTTCCTCTTAGTAAGGTGTGTTTACTCAATATTTTTCTACTAAATGGTTTGCTTTTCAAATGTGATTTGGTGTAGGTGATTTGGTCTCTTTTGGAGCTTTGAATTGAGTCAAAAAGAAGGGCTTCCAATGTTTGTTTCGTTTTAGGCTTTTTGGTTTTAGTTGGTTTAATTCGACTTTCTTGTGTTGAGATTTAATAATTTATAAAGTGTTCTACCTTCCATGATAGTCTATCTTCTTATTGGTTGTTTCTCATATCCAATCTTATATCCATCATGGTTCAAGTGAATGTATACACTTGTCCTCATAATAGATGTAATGACAATATCCTTTGTTTTTTTGTTTTTGTTTCATCATTATGTCATCTAAACAAAATTTTTAATTTGAAAAAATTAGTTTTCAAAAGAACAAGGTATTGCATGTTATATAACTAAGTTTCCATCTCCTAATCGATAAATTTTTTATTTTCATATAATGATATTAATTTGGACTATAATAAAAAAAATCTTATTGAACCACAAACAAATCAATTTTTTATACCTTATCTGAGTTCATTTTTGGTGTGATATTTTAATCACTGAATTTTATCATGTATTATCTACCATATTATTACTTCATGAGCAAACCCCATTACCAAATATCTGAACTCTCCTATACTATTACTCTGAAATAATATCAACTATAATTATAAATAAATAATTGATAACAATATTATTAGTTATAATTATTGATTGTAAATAGAAAATAATGTTATTATCCCTAATTATAATTATAATATTAAAAAATGATATTAATTATAATAAATAACAATAAAAAGTATAATGATACATTAATTATCATTAAAAAAATCATATTAATCATAATTATAATTAATTAATTAATTAAAAATATTAATTATAAGTTAAAATAGTAAATTAATGAGTATAGTATATATTATAACTATGATTTTATAATTATAAATAATTCATAAATATAAAAAATTTTAATTTTAATGATATATAAGTTGTTTATAATAATAATATTATTAATCATAATTAGAAAAAATAATACTAATTATACTTATAAAGAAATAATTAATTAGAATGCTATTATTTATAATTAATGAAAATATTAATAGTCTTAAATGTAATTAAATAATTATAAAAATAATATTAATTATAATTACATATCATTAATAATAATGATATAATTGTAATGATAAATTAATAATTATTAAAATTAATCATAATTAAAAATATCACATTTTAAAAATTATCAATATACATCAATTAATGTCAGATTAGGTGAGTTATCAAATACTAATATTACTTTAGATATAAATAAGATATATCCAGAAAACATTATTATTACTTTAGTATAATGGGAGCAGTTGTAACTTGTATGCATGTTTAGGTACAAATAATAGTATTTGTCATATTAGATATTTAATCAAGTCAATTTCATCAAATATCCTATAATTTGAATAACTACAAATATTTATCAAATATCAATTGGATTAGATAAAAATTTATTTTTAATATGAATAATCTAATTAATCAATTTGGAAAGGTTGATAATAAAATATTTAAAAATATGGATCGAAAGTCATATAATATTTATGTTTATATATGTATAATTTTTATACGTTATCTTAAAATAACAATAAAATATATTGTCAAACTTTGAACCAAAAAAAAAATCAAAGAAATATGGAAACTAACCAATAAATTAAGTATTATATTATAATGTTCATAAAAGGACTATATAATTACTAGAGTAATTATATAATTATTTTAAAATTATAAGTAATATTTTATTATTTTATATAATCACAAAAGGTTAATGGTTATAATCTTACTTCACATATACATATTTTTAGAAATCAAATATTATCTATATTTGTCAAATCATATATTTAATTTATTAGACATTTCATCAACTAAATATATTATTTATTTATTTTCTTATCAAATTGAATTAGATATAAAATCCAATCAACAAATATCTAATCACATATACACTCATATGAAAAAATGCAGGGTTCCATAAGATGGCATGTAGTCGTAGTTCGTAGATAAAGGAAGAGAAGGTCCGATTTCTTCATTCCATTATGGTCCCACTCTTGGCTTCGCTTGCAGCAATCAAAATCATTGTTGAAAATTATCTCCCTCGACCAACTGAATAATTATGAAGGTAGAGTAGAATGCAAGCATAGAGAAAATAAGAAATTATGGGAGAAAATAATTGAAAACTTTTATTGAATATGAATATTTGGAAAAAATTGAGATCTTGCACACACAATTACGATTGGTCAGAGAGAGGAATGTTTATACCCGCCATCATCCTTGGCTAGAACACTCAACTATCATTGGTTTTCTAACTTATACATGCTTCTACTGAGTCATAGTTAGGGAAATGTATAAGTTACAACTTAATGAATGACTCTATGAGTTAACCCCTGTTAACTTTTAAACTGTCATACTATGAGTGTCAAATCCCTTATATTAATAAGTTTTCTAACTACTCTCTTACATCCTTTATTTCCTCATGTCTCCTTCCTCGGTCTCTGCCACTAGGTTGTCCTTACCAACTACTCCAATTAGTTTGCCTGTGGCCGACACCCTTGGTTGGTGCCCGTTGGTTGACACCCCTGAATGTTGTCCCCTGGATTTTCCTAGTCGACGGGATTCTCTTGTCGAGGAAACCCTAAAAATTCTCCCCCTTTTGAGACATATGTAGAATTTCTTTCTACTCTATTGAGAGGAACTATGCACCCTACTTAATCCAGCTTTGGTGCAACATAAGGCATGCTTACTTTTAGGTAAGGGTTTCGTAACCATGTCTAATCCATTCTCATTAGTGTGTAATTTCTCTATATAAATTTACCTCTCCACAATAACATCTCTTGTCTAGTGATATCTAACCTGGATATGCTTGGATCTTGAATGGAAGCTGATTGATAACATAGATGGCACTCTATGAGTCACTAATACCTCAAACGTGTCCTACTTTATGCTAATCACCTCGAATAAATTCCTCATCCACAACATCTTTATATAGCCCTCAATGATTTTTATATATTCTGCCTCGATTGTAGATAGAGCTACACACTTATGTAGTTTGGACTTCCATGAGAAGGCTCCCCCATAGAAGGTAAACAAGAATTCCAATGTTGATAGCCTTGAATCTTTATCTCCTACCATACTTAAGTTGATATAGGCCACCAAAATTGACTCTGGCCTTCCTAAATAAAGTCCGATCTTGAAATTCCTTCATAGATACCTAAATAGCCACTTCACTGCCTCCTACTAATCTTTATCGTGGTTAAATATGAACTGGCTATCCATGCCAATGGCAAATGCAATATCTAACCTTGTACATACCATTGCATACATCAAACTTCTAATGTTTGACATATATGGAATCTAGCTCATCTTCATCCGTCAAACATGATGTCTTGCTCAGCATGAAATGAGGAGCAAAGGGAAAACCAATTAACTTTTCCTAGTCCATGTTGAATCTCTTGAGTATATTCTCTATATACTCCTCCTAAGATAACCATATATTATCTTATCCTCATTCGTGTATGATGTTTATGCCTAGGATATGTTTGGCATAGCCCAATTCTTTCATTAAAGTCTTGCCCAAGTCTTCTTTTAGCTTTGAAATCTATTGTCAATCCTGGCCTGCTATTAGCATGTCGTACATATATAAAACTAGAATAATAAGTTTGTCAGGACCAAACCTTTGCATGAAAACACAGTGGTCTACTATTGTCTTGTTGTACCCTTGTTGAGACATAAATGACTCAAACTTCATGTACCACTGCCTCGAAGCCTGCTTTATACCATACAAGTTTTTTTACTAGCTTGTATACCATATCCTCCTTGCCCTTTATCTCAAACCCCTCCAGATGTTCCATATACACATCCTCCTTAAGGTCATCGCATGGGAAAGTTGTCTTGATATCAAAATTTTCCATCTCTAAATTTAGAGTGGTATCCAATCCTAGAATCACACGAATGGATGTCATCTTTACCACTAGAAATAAATATTTATTATAAGTAACCCCTTACCTCTAGCCAAACCCCTAAACCACCAATCATGCCTTGTACCTCATCTTGGTCTTTCCCTCCTCATGTTTGATCTTGAATACCTATTTGTTCTTCAAGACTTTTATCCCCCTCAGCCTCTCCACAAGCTTGTAGGTGTTGTTCCTTTAAAGAGATCTCATTTCTTCCTTCATTGCAACCACCCACTTCTCCTTATGAGAATCGTCAATGGCCTCATCATAGCATAGAGGTTATCCATCATCTGAGAGTAACACATAGTCCGCTACAGGGTACTTGCTCATCACCCTCGATCTCCTAGTATATCTTTTCACTTCCTGAGGGGCTCTTCACTTTCCACTACTTCAGCCTGCTGCCTTGACACCTCCTCTTTTGAGTCAAAAAGTGACTCGATCTGATTCCTCAACACCTCCTATTATAAGTCAAAAAGTCCTTCAGCCTCATTTATCCCTCTTGGTTAAACCTTTCTCATCGAGCCTTCTATTTTGGAATAATCACTAGATTCTACAAGATCATTGATGTAAGCCTCCAACCTCCCCTGTTCAACAAAGTCTTTATTTTTTGGTCATCAAAGAACACAATATCTCTACTTTAGATGACCTTCTTGGCTACTATGCTGTACAACTTGTGGTTGAACTTCTCTTCATCATATTCAAAGAACAGGCATTGATGGTTCTTCTCATCTAGTCTTATCCTCTCATCCTTCAATATGTGGACAAACGCCCAACAATGAAACTATAATCCCCCAAAAATTTAATAAATAGCTTTTATTTGAAATAAATTAGCTTTTAAAATTATTTAGTTTAATTATTTTATGGATTTTTTAGTATATAAATTTGGATAGGAATATTTGATAAATTAAAACAAATATTTTCTTATTTTATCATACTCTTTTTATTTAAATAATTTTTTTTTACCAAACCAATATTCTACTAAAATTATCATTTTTAAGCCTATATATTTAATTATATTAAATTAAATTATTAAATAAATTTATTATTAAAAATATTAAATCCTATTATTTTATAAATTAAATTATTTAAGTTCTCCCATTTTCCTAATTTCCTTTTTCTTTTTTTCTTCCCTTCTCTTTTTTCCTCCTTTCTTTCTTTTTCCTTTTTTTTCTCCTCCTTTGAGCCACCCGCACCCGGCCTACTTCCTCCTTCCCCTGCGCCTGGGCCTCCGGCCCATTCCATTCCCTCCTCTCCTTCTCCTACGCACAACCCAGCCCCAGCCCGTCTCTCTTTTCCTTTTCTCCCAGACCGGACCGGCCCTATCCTTTCTTTCCTACGCCGGTCTGCCCACTCGCACCCCCCGCTCATTCCTTTCTTTCTTCTTCCACGCTCGACCACCACTCTCTGCCATGCTCGAGCATGCCAGTCACACCTGCAATTGCCATTCCCGACCACTACCTACCTCCCTACTACTCCATCTCTCTCCCCTGTCATTTTCTTTCCTATTTAAAACCAAACTAACCCCTGCATCCCCAGCCCGCATGCCCTATTCCTTTCCCTCTTCTCCCCTTCCCTCTCCCTACCATCCGACCACCCCTGCCACCTTATTGTAGCCCCAACCAGCCACCTACTTCCCCTAGCTCTTCGTCTTCTTTTTATTCTCCTCACCAGCATTTCTTGCCCCATTTTTTGAGCCTTACTTTCCCTTCCCCGATTATTTTCTCTTATTTTCTCCCCTTCCCATTTTCCCCGGTTTTTGCACCACAGCCACCCTCCACCGCTTACACCGCCTTGTGCCACCACCTGCTATTGCCCTGCACTATCACACACCCCCTCAAGCCACCCTGTAGTCCCCTTCTTCCTCCCCTCCTCTTTTCCCTTCTTTTCCCTCCCTTCTCAGCAGCCACCCTGCACCGCCTCCTTCTGCTGCCGTCCAGCCGCCTATTCCACCACCCAAGCCACCAAGCCACTCCTTATAACCACCTCTACTAGCCCCACACCTCCTTTAGCCGAAACAAGCCCCCTTACCCCTTCATTTTCCTTCTCCCTTTTCCTTCCTTCTCAGCCACGCCCACCTTGACAGCCCCCTTCACCGCCTCGCCGCTGCCGCCTCTGCCGCCTCTGCCGCCCTTGGCCACCAACAACCCATCCCCAGCCTCCACCTACACCCCCTCTTCACTCCTGCACCCTTCCCTTGCCTCCAATCCTCCCCTATCTACCTTATTTACTAGTCTAAAGACCCCAACCCGAACTACCTCCCCCCTCCCTTTTACCTCACCACCCTCGACCCTCTTCTCCCCTTACAACCTGCATGTGACTCACGCTGCTCATGCAGCATGAGTTCCACCTTATTTTGAGATTTTCCTTGTTTAAATTTTGAGGTATATTAGTGGTTAAGTAAAGTGTATTATTAATTAAGTTTTTATAAAGTTGTATCCTTTTAATTTCCTACTTCTAATACAATAATTATTGACATTATTTTTAGGTGTTGATTTTTCTATTTAAAGCTTGAATCTTTAACTGGGGTACCGGTAAAGTTTTGATTTTTTCAAAAATTAAGGTAACCGTTAAACCCCACTTAAACGCGTGGAAAAACTTATACTAGCACATTAGGGATTTTAGTATGATTTTATGCATGTTATGTGTTACCTAGTATGATATATGTGGTTGCTTATATTGATTGATAAAAAGAAAATCATGCTAGATTTTGTGCCATGTGTAGAGATGATACTTACGGAAGGAGTTTGATTATTGATGAAAATGTTAAATGCTTGTTTATGATGTATTATGTCATTAATGCATGAATAATATTATTATGAGCCTAAGGGTATTTTAGTAATATGCCTATATAAGTATGTGATCTAATATATGTAGTTGCTAATGAGTATTATGTTGAATAATGACAAGTTGGTGGAGTTAGATGATAAAAATGAAGTACCAATATTAGTATTTTATGTAGTGTGGTAAATTCATAAAAGTGGTGTAATAAAGGGGTAAAATGGTAATTTTATAAGTGAAAGGGTATTTTGAAAATTTCAGACTAAAAGGGTAAAATGGTAATTTTTGTATGTAAAATGGCATATTGGTAATTCTGGAAGAAAATGGCAAAACAGTAATTTTGTAAGTAAAAGGGTATTTTGGTAATCTTAAAAAAAATGGTAAAATGGTAATTTTGTAAGTAAAAGGGTATTTTGGTAATTTCAAAAGAAAAGGGTGAAATGATAATTTTATAAGTAAAAGGATAAAAGTGTAAGTTGTAAGAAAAAGGGGTATTATGGTAATTTTGGAGGCAAAAGGGCAATACGGTAATTTTATGGTCAAATGGCAAAATGGTAATTTTATAAGTAAAGGGGTACGATGGTAATTTTGGGAGTAAAGGGGGTAAGATTGGTAAGTTTGGAAGTAAGAGGTAAAATGGTAATTTTGGAAGTAAGGGGTCAAATGGTAATTTTGGATGTAAAAGGGATTCGTGGTAATTTGCAAGCAAAAGGGTAATATGGTAAATTTGGATGTAAGGGGGTAAAATGGTAGTGTTATAAATAAGAGGATATTATGGTTATTTTGGTAATAAAGGGGTAAAACGGTAATTTGTAAGTAAAAGGGTAAATTAATAATTATAAATACGAAGAGGGGTAAATTGGTAATTATAATTATGGAGAAGGGTAAATTAATGATTATAAATATAGAGAGGGGTAAATTGGTAAATATAATTATGGATAAGTAGAAATTGGTAATTATAATTATGGAGAAGGATAAATTATTAATTATAAATATGGAAAAGGTTAAATCGATAATTATGATAATGGAGAATGGTGATTTGGTAATTTAAACAACAGGAGGTTAATTTGGTAATTTTGATAATGGATAAGGGCAATTTGGTAATTTATCCAACTAAAGGGGTAATTCGGTAATTATGATAATGGAGAAGGGTAATTTGGTAATTTAACCGACTAAAGGGTAAATTGGTAATTATTTAACCAACTAAAGGGGAAAATTAGTAATCATGATAATGAAGAAGGGTAATTTGATAATTTATCCAACTTAAGAGCAATTTAGTAAACATAACAAAGGAGAAGGGCAATTCGGTAATCTAACCAACCAAATGGGAAATATGATAAGTGTAGTAATTATGAGGAGTGAATGGTGATCTAAAAACCGTAGGGGATAACTTAGTAACATAAACCGGATAAGGGATAATTTGGTAATTATGCAATCTAAAGGGTAATAGGGTAATTTGTCAAGTAATGAAGGAATAACTTAGCAATTATATAAGTAAGGGGGTAATTAAGTAATTTGTACCTAACATGTCGTTGTGATTGTGGAATTTCATAATATGATTCAAATAATACTATTTAGTAAGGCAAGGGTATTTGATAATTAATAAGTATCTCGAGAACAAATCCTAATTCGAAATTAGATGAGATTATGATGGCCTTAATGGTTTCTCTGTGATATCTTGGATAACCGTCTGAATAAGAAATGACTAATGATATCAGAACGATTGAAAGTGAATAAGAATCCGATTATTGTAGTTTTTGTGATCATCTTAATTAAGACACTAATACTTACAGTGAAAGACCTCGAGATCGAGAATGGTGGCTCTTTAGGGGTCGCTACCCTAACGACATGGTTTAGCCCACGATTATTCTAGTATTTGCTTGTGTACCTTTGTGCCCCAGCCAGGCCCTATATCTTACTCTATCTAGCTCTATGGACCTATTTAGGGGGTATGCATACTTATGGATTAGGTGTCCTTGTCGGTAGGGTACTGAGTAGCTTTATGCACCAGTACGACTGGGGTACCTTTACGTCTTTGGGTTCATGGTTGAAGGGTGCTGAGTAGCTTGTATGCACCAGTATGATCGGTGTACCTTTGTGTTCCGGGTTCTTGATCTCCCATCCGAGGCAAATAAATAGAAATATTGTGCTAATTAAAGAAATGGAAAACACTAATCATGAAAGTGAAAGATTAATGAGTCGGACCTAGTTGACTTATGATATTGAGTACCGATCCACCGGTTATAATAGTGACCCAGGAGCATGTTTCCCTAGCAGATGATATTAAGTACCAGTCCATCAGATATAATAGTGGCCCAGGAGCGTGTTGCCTCGAATGATGTTGATATATATTCCGATCCACCGGCAATAATAGTGGGGGTCCCAAGCTCAATAAAACCAGTCATGGATGTAAATAAAGTTTTGGAAAGATACTAATCACTTATAGTGGAACACCATGTGAGTTGGGGCCAGATTAGTCCACCGGTGAATAATAGTGGCTAGGAGCGTTTTGCCTCGCATGATCGATCCACCAGTGAATAATAGTGGCCAGGAGCGTTTTACCCTGCATGACCGGTCCACCGGCTATAATAGTGGGGTTCCCGCACTTACAAGGATATAAAATCTGAGAGATGATTGAATAATGATGGACTAATCGCTTAAGGCCCAAAATTATCGATCGTACTTTGTAACTTGTTGATATGTAATAGACTTGTTATATATGTGAATGTGATGTGTGCACCTCTCATTACATATGTATATAGCTTGCATTATGTGTCGCATTGCGGGCCTATTTTTAAGTGTGGTATTAAAGGATTACTCGGTACCATAGTACTGAAGGGTTCCATTCATGGGGCTCCTGCCTATTCAATGGGCAGTATCCCTTGCTAGTATTTTCAGGTGCTACTTAAGTGGGCAACAGGAAAGAGAGTAAGGAATTATCTGGAACCGTTAGGGTTTTTCTCCTTCGCTTTTAAATTCCTGGTTTTAATGTTAATGTTGTTATTTTAACCACCACTGGTAGATTTTATTCTTGTAAATGATTTGATACGCTACTCTGATTTAAATATGGGTTGTAAATTGTGTTTTATACTTTTAGCCTTAGCACTTACTACTGGAACGATAGGAGTGAACCGGTCTGGTACTAAGTGTGGCGGTAATATCCCTAGAATTCACGATTTTATAATTTGCTTCCGCTAACTATTTCAAATAAAACAAATTTTTTAGTAGTGAATTTTGGAGGTGTTACAGAAACACACTTAAGTGGTTGTATCTTACATCCCTGTCAAGACATACTTCGTCAACCACATCACCATTTAGAGGAGTTGATGGATACAAGTTGATAAAGTAGCATGCCATTTGTAGAGATTCTACCTAAAATGATCTAGGAAGCTTTATATATGAGAGTAGGCACCTTACCCTTTCCATCAATGTATGGTTCATCCATTCCACCACCTCATTGTGCTGAGGACCTTTAGGAATGGTCAACTCATGTCGAATTCCATGAACCTTACAATTTTTATCAAACTAACCAAGGTATTCACCTCCATTGTACATCTAAATACTCTTCAAATTCCTCCCGGTCTCATGCTCTACTTTAGCACCAAAGACTTTGAAGTTAATCAAAACTTGATACTTGGTATTTATGGGATATACCTAAAGCTTCCTTGAGAAGTCATCAATGATTGTCACAAAGTATGACCATCCACCCAATGACTTCACCTTTATTGGTCCACAAACATTCGAGAAGACCCGATTAAGTTTCCTTGATGCCTGTTTGGCGGTACTTTTGACAAAGTGGGCTTGATTTTTTTTCCTAATACATAGTGAGTGGATCCACCAACCTTACCCCCTCAAACCTCTAGTAGAGTGCCACGGCTACTAAGAAGTTTTACCCCTTTCTTGATCATAAGGTCGAGTTTATGATACCATACTTCATAAAACCTTTCATGGAGTTCGTCTCAACCTTCAGACACACCTTTGCTTGAGTTTGATATAGTGAGAAAAACTTGCTCCCTCGGGCAACTACCATAAACCCCTTTTTCAACTTTCACCAACCCTTTCCAAACTAACTTATCTAGCCCTCATCATCAAGAGTCTCGGCTAAGATAAGACTCGTCCTCAAGTCTGAAACATGTCTTACTTCCTTGAGTTGTAAGGTATAACCTAAGCTCAACTCTAATCATATACTCCCTATATTGACTATATTTTAGATGCCATCATTACATATCCTCACCTCATTGAAGTTTCAAGGTGTGTAGGAAGAGAAGAACTACTTTTGTAGGGTGACATGGTAGGGCGTACCAATATCCACTACCAGTTGGTGTTGGCACATGATGTGCTTGTGTAAGCATTTAGACACTCTAAGATGACCATAAGCTCATCATTGATAATGTCTTTCGTTTCCTCATCCATCTTGCCTTTCCCCTTTGCACCCTTCTTTAACTCCCAATAATCCTTTTTTCAGTGGTTGGGCTTCCCAATATGAAAGCAAGACTTATCTTTCTTTGAATTCTACTCTTAGACTTTTCCCTCTACATCTCACCTAGGTCTCCCTCGGCCAACAACAAGTGTCTCGAGCTTTGATGGTGAGGCTACATTGCTTCCTCTTTTTGTCTCTTCTCCAAGAAGTAACGTTGCCGCATTTATTGTCGTGAATTTTTTGCCTTGGGTGGAATTACTAAGAGACACACAAAGAGTCTCACAACTATCCGATAGAAAACCTAGAACCAACAGGGCTTGAACTTCGTACCCAAACATTATTTCTATGTTCTTCAACTAGATAAATATGTTTTGGAACTCATTTAGGAGTGATACAATGGGTTCCCCATCTTTATAACTCAATTTGTGCAACTTCCTCATGAATTGTACCTTTTTTTTTCAACTATTTTGTTTGCATAAAATGAATCTAGCTTGGACCATATGGACCATACTCCATAAGCTCTAGTTTCTTCCTCAACGTGATGAATGAAGTTGCCATCCACCTATTGTCGAATATAACCACAAGCTCTTTCATTGAGCTTATTCACTCCTCTTTCTTTCATGCTCTAACGTATAACTTCCTTATTCTTTAACGGATTTGCTAACTCTTTTACATAGAGCAGATATTTCATCTTACTCTTCCAAATCCTACAATTCATGTTGTTCAACGTCACCATGATTGGTTAATTACCTGCCATAATTCCAAACATTGCTATAATGCTAATTGCTGAAAAATATCCCCCTTGGTCAATTGCACAAATATGAGAAAATATAGAAGTAGATTGCAAGTATAGAGAAAATGAAAATTTATGAGATGAAGGAATTTGAAACTTTTATTAAGTACGAAGATTTGGAGAAAATTAAAAGCTTGCATCACAATTACAAACAATCAAGAAATGGCTTTTTATATTATTCATCATCTTTGACCAAAACATTCAACAATCATTAGTTGTCTAATTTATACATACTTTTATTCGATTATAACTAAAAAAGATACAAGTTACAACTTGATGATTGACTTTATAAATAAATCATTAACAATTTTTATACTATCATACCTATAAGTTTTAAATTTCTTATATTATAAAAATTTTCGAATCACTATCTAATATCCTATATTTTCTTATGTCTCTTTCTTTGATCTCAACCACTAGATCATCCTTATCATCTAATCCCATTAGTTTGCCTCCGGACACCCCCTTCCCCCTAAACCCCAACAATCGTCATGAGGCTTCTTGATTTAATTTTTTTAATGGTAGACCGCAGTTACAGGCACAACAAGTTGCTGTCATTTGGATTAAAAAAATAAACAAATTTTATATTTCAAAAACCTGACCACCCAAGGAATAATACCGACCAATTCTCGTCGCTGAGTGTTTAGCAAGGAATTGTAGGTGGGCAAAAGTAGTACTACACGAAATTTCTCTCTCGTCGTCGTCCTCCTCTCTAACGCTCTATCCTTCTTGCTCACCCCCTTCCATTTCGTTGCTCTTCTAGAGGTAATTTTTCCCGGAATTAATTTGTTAGCTCCCCCAGCTGCTGATCAATTGACGTTATGCTTAAATTTAAGGTTCAATGAAGCTCTGTCTATTTGATTAAAATGATTTCTATGTTGTCTGCGATCATGATAAAGTTTACATTTTATTTGTTTCTTTGTTGCTTATGTCCTTTCTTATCTAATCTTCTATTACCGGTGTGATGAAGCCGAATTGGAATTGAATTTTTTGCGTAATCCTGTTGTATGCTGTTGTTTCCTTTTATGGGGGGGGGGCGCGGTGGGAGGCGTTTTTCTTTTTAAATTGTTTCACTTGATTTGGTCTTGCTGCATCTAGTTTCTTTTGGAAATCAATGGACCTTTTTGTGCAATAGGTTTCTCTTCCTTCCCACCCCCTCCCCCCGGGGTTGTGGCCGGAGGGCAGGTACTGTTTTTGTTCGCTGATTATATGTTGCAGATTTTAATATCTTATCATTATTATCAACTTTGATGCAAAAGTACTCCTGAAGATTGAGCTAAATAGCTGAATCTTGGTGTGTACTTTACTCATCTTTAACTTGCTTCCTTCTTTGGGATCTAAATGCAGGCCGGCTTTTCTTATCCTTTACATCTGCTTCTGAAGTTCAACACAATACCATATACTTGGCACTTCATTAGGCATTCCCTAATCTACTTTGGTCTTCCTTCCAAAGAGGCGATCAAAGCTAGGGAATGCTGAAAGATGTATGTTTCGTGTCCTTCCCCTCGAGTCTTCTTTGAACCTGTGGCTCTCAATTATTCAACTGCACTTCTGACTTCCGCCGGGCGCTCCCGTCGTTATACCATCTTCATTCCTTGTGTTCAGAAGTTGATTTGGATTACTCGGTATACAACACTCTTGATCTTGGCGGGTGACTTTTGTGAGAACGGTTGAGTTTTGCGGCACTTATCTTCTTTTTCTTTTTCTTATTCTTCTGCTGCTGCTGTTATTCTTAAACCTCTGTGTTGGGCTGCGCTCTCCCACCGTGTGAATAGCATATATTTTGTAACATAAGCAGGAGTTTACCTACTTCTCTAGTGTATATATACAGCTAGGGGCTTTCTTTTCTTTTCTCTTCTACTTTTTGTTCCTTTGGATATTTAGATTTGTGGATTGCAATGGCAAATAAATCAGGTGCTTTGATGGGGAGATATGAGTTAGGAAGACTACTAGGACAAGGTACCTTTGCTAAGGTTTACTTTGCAAGGAGTGTCATTACTGGCCAGGGTGTGGCCATTAAAGTGATCGACAAGGAAAGAGTTTTCAGGGTTAATATGATGGAACAGATTAAGAGGGAGGTTTCTGTCCTCAGAATGGTTAGGCACCCTAATATTGTTCACCTTTATGAAGTCATGGCCACCAAGACCAAGATCTACTTTGTTATGGAGTATGCAAAAGGTGGGGAGCTCTTTGATAAGCTGGTCAAAGGAAGATTGAAAGAAGACGTGGCCAGAAAATACTTCCAGCAGCTCATCGGTGCTGTGGAGTTTTGCCACAGTAGGGGTGTTTATCACCGTGACCTAAAGCCAGAGAACATGCTGCTTGATGAAAATGATAACCTAAAGGTCTCAGATTTCGGGTTGAGTGCGCTAGCTGAATCCAAGCACCAGGACGGGCTGCTGCACACCAGATGTGGAACCCCTGCATATGTTGCTCCAGAGGTGATAAAGAAGGGGGGATATGATGGGGCCAAATCTGATATCTGGTCTTGCGGTGTGATTTTATTTGTCTTCTTGGCTGGTTATCTGCCATTCCACGACTCGAATTTGCTGGCCTTGTATAGGAAGATTGGCGAAGCAGAGTACAGGTGCCCCAGTTGGATTTCAAAGGATGCAAAGCGTTTGTTGCAGAGGATATTGGAACCGGACCCGAATATCAGAATCACCATTGCCAAAATAAAGGAGAGTTCTTGGTATAGGAATGCAAAGGCTCTCAAATCAGGGTCCGGCAGCAAGGTCATCGCTCCTCCTCCTGTGGATTCAGAATCAACCGCTGGTCCTTCTGGGAACAGCAGCAGCAATAGCACTGCAGAAACTGAACCTTGGCAGGAGCAGGTGCAAGTCCAACCCATCGAGTTGAATGCCTTTGATATTATCTCTCTTTCGTGTGGGTTCGACCTGTCAGGGCTGTTTGAGGTTTGTGGACCAAGGAAGGAGACGAGATTCACATCCAAGGAATCTGCCTCTGTCATAATATCTAGGCTGATTGAAACTGCAAAATGCTTGAGGCTCAAGGTAAGCAGGATGGACAAAGGTTTGTTGAACTTTGAAGCGACAGAGGAGGGCAAGAAGGGGCAAATGTCCATTGATGCGGAGATATTTGAAGTCACCCCATCCCTCTTCATGGTGGAGATGAGAAAATGTCGGGGAGATACGACAGAATATCTGAAGATGTTGAAGGAAGACTTGAGGCCTGCTCTACAAGATATTGTTTGGGCTTGGCAGGGGGAGCACAAACAGAAGTCATTAGGACAGCTTCTGCCGCAGGGTGAACAATGGCGGCCGCCACGGCTACTGCCACCACAGAAAGAGAAGCGATCATAGCGTTAGCAGAAACTATGGCCCTTTTTGTCTTTATTTGGTAATTCTTCTGATCAGTACGTATAAATCTCATGTTTATAACACTTTGTTCTGACTTGTCAAACTTGTCAGGTTTGCACAGTACGTTTTTCACAGCTAACATCAAATTCTTTGAAATCAATTCACTCTCCCCACGTATATAAACGAGTGTTGCCCAAATCTTGGACCTTACGGCTAGGACAAATTCCTTTTGCTATGATTCATATGAGAATGAAACACAGCTTGTACCGTAACAAGTACTCACCAGACTGCTCGATTCCAACAAGCTATCGTAGTTGGACAAACATGGGATGATATCGTCTGGTCAATGATCTCAGGATAACCAATATGAACCCTTCATCCTCTCTCCGCCTGCATGAGCTAGGTGTCGATGAATGTATAACCTCAGCGCCCCCGAGAGCTACAAGCCAAATTAGGTGTGCCTGCACAAAATGAGAGGACAGTCGCCTTTCTGCGCTCTCTTCTTCAATCAATACAAATTTATCTCCCTGATCATAGCTTCTGTCCTCAATATCCTTAGTCATTGTAGTTTCCCAAGAACCACCATTAGCAGGCGATGAATGCTGTCTGTCAAGCGAAATCATCTTGGAAAAAATATATGGTACGGGCAGAGTAGGGGAGTTTATTGTGTCACATGACACCATGAAAGTCAGGTTAAATCTATATTTATAGATACAGCCGGGGGACACTACGCAAATTATAACATGCAACCAATTACACAGATGACATTAATATAAATATCAGCAATTTTTATTATTGAAAGGCCGTCAACGTTTCTCACCCCTCCCACTTTGTGCGTATGAGTACTCTGTGCCTTCCTTCTTTTGTTTCTTCTTCTCAATCTCATTTTATTTAATAGATTTTTATTTAGATTTAGAACGCCCACTTATTTTTGTTAATAAAGAGGGGGGGGGGGAAATTTTACTCTTAGCTTAATTTAAGTGACCATTGGTTTTTCTACTACCGACTAGGTAAAGAAGATAATTTAATGAACTTAATATTGCAAAATACTTGACAAAAATTCTGTCCTCCACATCCTTTTCAAGTAGATGGCTGTCATAAAATACGCTTCACTAGAAAAATTAAGACCCAAAACCTGTACAAAATAGCAATGAGGGCGTCTAACGCTACCACGACCACATGTTGTAACAAACAAGATGTGCAGAAACTCTCAAGGAAGAGATCAAATATGGAGTTGGGTGTAGCACATGCTTCATTTATATAAGCCATCATAATTATGTTGTTGTTTGGCATAGAAACTTTTCTCAAATCATCTTCATCTTGCGTGGATTAGTGGATCAAATTTTGGATTATTCCTTTCCGTTTTTGTTGCTACTACTATTTTGATAGACTCAAATTTCAAGCTAGTATACATTTTATGCATAATTTTAAGGTTGGACTAGAATTTAAATTTTATATAAAGGGTGCTGAAAAATGGTTACAGAACTGATAAAAAAATGTAAATATAAGTGTATTTATCATTATTACCTTTGGACATAACAAGTGGTGAAAATGTTGTCCAAAGAATGTTTAAAATTTCTTAGATTAGTATTGAAAATTTTTATAATTAGTATTATCTAAAGAGTGTTTAAAATTCATTAGAGCAATGTTGAAAACTTATTCAAACATTATTGAAAATTTATAGAAAGAGTGTTAAAAGAAATTCAAAAACAATGTTGAAAACTTTTATAAAGTGTGTAATCTAAAAAAATGTTGAAAAATCATTATACCTGTGTTGAAAAGTCATATAATCAGTGCCAAAAACCTTTATAAAGAGTTTTGTCGAATGGTCATTTAAAATACAGTAGAACAATGTTGAAAACTTGTATAAAAAGTGTTGAAAATTCATTTGAACAACGTAACGTTAAAACCTTATATAAAGAATGTTGAAAATATCTTAGAATAGTGTTAAAAAAAAATTATAAAGAGTGTTGATATTTTATTATAGAAGTGCCAAAAACTCATACAAAGAGTGTTGAAAATGTATTTGAACGCTATATAAAATTTCACCACTATTATACTATTTTTCAATAGATATATGATGAGTTTTCAACAACTATGTAATTTGTTTCAACAAATTTTAATGAAAATGCTCACCTTTGTAATGCAGTTATTCCAATAACTATCCAATAATTTTCAATAATTATATGGTTATTTGTCAACTTTTGTCATCAAAATTCTCACCTTTATTGTATAGCTAGTTTTGTAACATACCCATTTTTCACTACCGAAAAAATCCGTTTAAAACATTACTGAAGCTTAAAATACACCTAGAAAAAACGGGGTGTTACCGTTGTACCTGACACAAGATAGACAATCGACGCCTACCCCATATCAGATACAAGACTAAAACCAACTGAAACTTTAAAACAATAGAGTGTGCAAATAAAGATTAGATAAATAACTTAAAAGAGTGTTTATATCGGAGGACCTTAACGATTCCCAACCAAAACATTACAAAACAAATGTAAATAAAGTACGGAGCTACAATAAAAGGAGTTAGGGTATGACACCTAATTTAAAATCTCGATCCACCAAGGAACCCACCAAAAACCTCTAGATGTCCTTGCTATCAAGCCTGACCTAATTGAGGTAGGCCTCTACTGGCCATCCCCAAATACCTGTACATGACCCTTTGCTCGTAGGAATGAGTAGGTGACCAAGCAAATGGACACATGAGTATGCTACGCATTGAGTAAGTCAAGTTGCTCCCTTAATGTAAACACACATATACAAATTCTACCATACATAGATATAAAATACAACAAGATTTATGATAAATCCATGTATATATATGAAGGCAATAGTACATAGGGACATACTATCATGCAATCTCAACAAAATAGAATATATCATGCTTGGTTTCACATGATCATCACATGAACACTCACACATGTAATAGTAAAGAGAATCCAAGTAACCTCTAGGGTTTATTTCTAATTACTCAATCCTTTATGTTATACCATTCACTTATCCATTTATGAGGCAGGTCAATCATTCAATCAATATTTCGTTCCATAGCAAATTAGTCATTTCGACCATTAGCCAAGTGTATAAACCAACTTTTATTCATTTTTGTCAATCATACCATTAATTCCATTCTTATTCAACTATTAACCATTCGCTTGATCATCATTTATATTTTGCTAACTAATTACTTATTATCCATATTTTATTATCATCAAGTGATGGATTGTGTACCACCCCATGGTCTCACATACTATGGAATCCTATCCAAATAAGGAATATGGATTCTAGGCTGAAGCCAATCACCAAGTGGACATATGTCCAAGCCGAAGCCAATCGCCAAAATTAACATAAGTATAGGCCAAAGCCAACTACCTAGGTAATCAAATCCTTTAGTATCGATACCCTCTAGTACATCAGTGTCTAGAGTAGGTAAGGCACTGAGACCTCTCAGGATCCCACACGAAGGCAAAGCCCAAAGGCACAAAAAATGCTCAAAGGTAGACTAAACTCCGGTAGCTGATCAAGGATCGGTTAACCTAGACCTGTACTCAATTTGACTATCTTTCACTTTACATGATTAGTATATTATTTATAAGGATGGGTGATCATACAAGGCCCAATCAAAGCAAGTAGGGCAATTTTCTATAGTCCTTTTCTTCCTTCCCATTTTTCCAACCATGTGGGTTTTCATTTGTCCTTGGCCAACATTATTCATATCCACCATATTATTTAATTCAAGCCCATGCCAAGTTTCATTACTCTTTTTTCAATATCATCACTTATCATAAGTGGAATACCCATTTAGCCATTACATTTTAAATTCTTTCATTAGGCCAATAATCCATGATAAAATATTTTATTCCATTTATAATCATAATATAATCCCAAACATAGCCTCAAAGCATAATCGAATTGAAAGGAAACAAACCATGCAAACCAGTCGAACCGGTCAATCGATAATGCCCAATCAGTCTATCGGTTTGACTCAACCAAACCATACTTTTCTTCAAACCGGTCGATCAGTTTGGGTAAATCAGGCGATTATTCATAGATTAGTCTTTGGTTTTACCAAACTAGTCGATAGGTTTGAGTAGAGAGAAAGACCAAGGTCTCTACACACCTACCAGTTGATGGGCCGGGTCAACCAGCCGACTATTCTGGAACTAGTAGATCAGTTTACTCTAACAGAGCACCAAAATTTTAAATTTCATGTAGATTGTTGCACATGAATCATCTTTAACAACATTAAAACATGTATCAACATAGTTTAACATATTTTCAACCAAATTAACTTGCAATTCACAACATGGAATCATCATAACCTATTTTTACCAATTTCATGCTTTTTGCTCAAATCATTCCATATAACCATCCAAATCACTTATTCAGGCTATATTCATTCATGCCAACATGCAGAAATCTACTTAAGGTAACACATAGTGAAATACCCCAAAACCCTAATTTAAGAAATTATGTCAAAATAGAGATTTATTAGGGAAATTAATTAAATAAATTATTTTATTAAAATAAGGGGAAGTATTTAAGGCAAAATCAAGAGGAAAATAATAAATAATTTAATTAGGAAAAATTAGGGTGTTTTACTAATTAAAATAGAATTTATGAAAAATTATTCAAAATATCCCAAATTAATCTAAAAAGGGAATTTATTTATTATTTTACAAAATATTATTATTTTAAACATTCAAAAATACCAAAATATCCTAAGTACCCCAACCAACCCATTTTTTCTTTTTCCCTTCTTTTTCCTTTTTCCTTCATTCCTCTCCTTTCTCCTTTTTTTCCTTCTTCCCCTAGTTTGGGCCAGCCCCTCACAGCCCAAACCCCCCTCTCTTTTCCTTTGGCGCAGCCTAGCCCGCCATTCCTTTTTTTTTTTTTTTCAGATTGCTCGCCCGCCAGTCCCTTTATTATTCTTCTTTTCTTTCATTCAGACCGATCAGTCAACCCGACCCTCCTACTTCTTCTTCCTCCCCCACTCCTCTCCCACGTGACTTGCAACTCTACACCCCTATACGCCAGCCAACCCCCACCTCACGCCAACCTGCCTCCTCCCCTCTCTCCCCGTCGATTTCCTTTCCTCTTTCAACCCCAACCACCCTCGTACCTCCTCACACATGCCCTCCCTTCTTTCCTTTTCTTCTCCCCCATCAAACAGGCCCTACAACTTTGTAGGCCTATATCGGTCTGCCACTACCGACCGGCAACCTGCCACACCTACCCCTCTCTTGTCATCTTCCTCCTCTATCGTTTCCACCCCCATTTACCTATAAATACCCCATACTCGACCCTTAATCAAGCTCCCTTTTCTTGCTCAGAAATCTGCCTCCTCTTGAACCACCGCTTGTTCAGACACCATCATTACCACCGCCACCCAACGTCATCGCCTGAACCACCTAACAGACTACTCCCTACATCACCCTCCACCAAACCACACCACTCACCACCCTTGTTTCCTCCTACACAAGCATCCTCAATTGTGCAAAATTGGCTGCCCAAAACTGTCATTCTCTTCCCTCGTCGCCCCTCGCGCCACTGTGCACCGTTGTTCCCGCCACAACCACCACTCCCCCTACCTCCCAAAACAACCAGCAGAATCTCCTCTATCTCCCCCTGCCTCCCTCTCCTTCTCCCTTCCTCCCCTTCCACCACCTCTGGCCACCACACCAACCGCCACCTACGCCACCACCACCATTCCAACCCTCTCAACCCAGAGCACCCACCACCATCATAACCACCCTCTTACTCCCCCTCTTCTATCCTAGAAACTCACATTTTCAACTTCTCTTCCTCCTCCACCACCATCGCAGCCACCTGGTCACCACCATCCCTAGGTTGTGCCCTAACTTCCTTAACCTTTAAAAATAATTTATTGAGTTATTAATTATTTTATTTGTGTTAATATCATTATTATTATTATTATTATTATTATTATTATTATTATTATTATTATTATTATTATATTGGGAACTATTATTATTAATGCTAATATTAACATGATATTTCAAACCCTATCATTACTATTACGAAGATTTGAAGTATTATTATTATTATTATTAGTAGTAGTAGTAGTAGTAGTAGTATTAACCTTGGCCCTATTAGTAGTAATGTTACTATTATTATGATCATTAGGACTCTTATTATTATCATCCTTAAGATTCGAACTATTATTAATATTTCAATTACTACTACTATTATTAATATTACTTTATCATTATTGTTATTATTACCTATATCACTAATATTACTATTACTACTGGCATTATTATTATTATTATTATTATTATTATTATTATTATTATCACTATTTTAGTATTACTACTACTACTATTATAATTTGGGTGATTATTAGTATTGTCACTATTATCATTATTGTTATTATTATTACTAATAGTAAAGCTATTATCCTTAGTAATATAAATATTGCTAATAATACTTTAACATAGACCAATATAACTACCAAGACCTATTTTGGCTAATAATTTTATGATTAGCTACTTTAAGAATAATACCCTACTTTTACGTATAAAACTACTATTATTATTATTAACCCTAATATTAGGTTATGATAAAGGTAGGTAGGGAAATAATGATAAATTTGGTTTGAGGGAAGTTAACCCTAGTGTTTGCCTCTTATAGGGGAACCAAGTCAAAACCCTGAGGAGGCGTAGGAGCGTGCTTCAATCCTACTATCGTATTAGGTAAGGATATGGTTAAGGCCTTTTATGTGTGGGAATGTAATTTATATATTATATTATCATGTTCTTCTAGCACATCTTGCTAAGCATGGAGCTAAGGTAAGTTGCATGTGTTTATGATATGTGTAATGTGATACTATTACTTGTACTTGAATTGTACATGTATAATACTGCCCCTCATGACATGCATGATAGGAGATTATAAGTAGTATCATGTGGTTGTGAGAGAAATGGAAAAGAGTGAAGAAAGTGAGTTGACTAGATAATGGTAATGATGGCCTAAATATCTTGTGACCTATGGGTGGATAAAAAGAGGAATAATGGGAATAAATTAAGGGAATGGGCTAAAGCTTGTAATGAGAGTCTAGGGTTTGCATGGGATGGTTAGCCTTTGCATGAGGATAAATTTATATGGAAAAAGTTGACTTGTGGGGTTAAATATGGTAAGGGAATACTTGTTAGAGTACTTGGAGTCCATATATGAAAAATAGTATGTGGGTTGGTGTAAGGATACATGGGAGACTTGACTAGGGTTTTGAGAAGAAACCCTAAGTGAGAGAAGTATGTAAGGAGGGAGAAACTAATGGAAATGGTTAGAATGGAGAATAAAAGATGAGAGAGGTGTCACATAAAGGAAAAGTGAGTCAAGTGAGAAAAATGTATTTGGGTGTTGAGGGGTGACATGAAAGAAAGGAGAAGTACTAGGGTTTCAGGGAGCTAACTAGTGTTTTTGTGATCATGTGTGGAAGTTGGGTAGTGAGGTTGTGATGTGGGGTGTGATTTGAGGGAAGTGATGGTTTTGGTAAAAAAGAAGAGTTTTGGATTCTTATGATGAGTGGAAAAGATGGGGAGAAAGTCTCAGGGTCATAGGTTATGATGGATATGTGTCATGTAGACAAGGGGATGGTAAGTAAGAGAGATGAAAGGATAAAATTGTTTGAGGAAAGAGAGGTGCTAGGGTTTTGATATCGCCAACTAGGGTTCATGGCCACGTGTTATATGGGAAGTAAAATGGGTGCTTGAGGATGAAATGAGTGAGGTGATGAATTGGGGGCAAAGGAGCATGTGTTGTGTAGGTTAGAGGAAGGTTGGGCCATATAGGCCAAATTAGGGTTTCCCTGAGGAAAACCTAGAGAGCGATATTGAGTTGATCCAGAGATATGGAAAGTGGGCCTCATAGTGGAGTATTCAGGGTAATAAGGAAAGAGTGGGAAATAATGTATGCATGTACTAGAAGGAGTAGAAGTCCCAAGATATGGGACAGGACTTCGGGAAGTCGAGTGGGTTGTACATGTCTAGTCAAGGTTGTGGAATAAGATACCATAAAACACTAAACACTTAAAATGAAAGATTATTGAGATAGGGCCCAGTGAGGTTATATATTTTCCAGTCCACCGGCTATAATAGTGGTTAAGTGTATTTTACCCTACTAAGTGATTCTAGTCCACCAGCTATAATAGTGGTCAGGTGCGTGCTGCCTTATTGAGCTTTTTCAGTCCACCGGCTATAATAATGGGGGATTCTAGGCTTGATAAACCAAAATTTGCATGGTAATAAGTCATAGGAAGATACTAATTACTTACAGTGGAACACTTCGTGAGTTGGGGCCAGTGAGGATATATTTTTATAGTCCACTGGCTATAATAATGGTCAGGTGTGTTCTGGCCTATGGAATGTTTTCGGTCCACTGACTATAATAGTGGGGTTCCCGTACTCATGCAGAATTAATATGAGAAATGTGTGAACTAGAAGTATAAAACATGAATAGATACTAATTATTTACAGTAGAACACCATGCGAGTCAAGGTCGGTGAGGCTATATATATATTATTCGGTCCACTGGCTATAATAGTGGCCAGGTGCGTTGTAACACCCCAAAATTCATTATTATTATTTTTGAAAAATGAAAATAATTAAAATACTTAATTTAAAACCCATAAATTCTGTGGATGTTACCGCCACACTTAGTACCAGACTGGTTCACTCCTACCGTTCCGGTACCAAGTGCTAAGGCTAAGAAAA
Source organism: Tamarix chinensis (assembly GCA_030549775.1). NCBI lineage: Eukaryota > Viridiplantae > Streptophyta > Magnoliopsida > Caryophyllales > Tamaricaceae > Tamarix > Tamarix chinensis. Next base: position 84,339,240 of record CM060181.1, read on the forward strand.
CACTATTAATCATACCATACAAATCCAAATTTATAAAAACGAGAATTAGAGTACGCGCAAGTCTTATATTATTCGAAATACTAGCTATTGTTTTTCCAGATAATAACTAAACAACATTAATAAAATTGTTTCTACAACTCAAAAATAATAAAAATAACATGAGTCATAAATTAAAAAAAGAAAATGGCGACGTCACTCTAGAAATTGATCCAGCCCAGCTATCACTCCGCCCCTCCTAATGTCCCGTAGACATCGATAGCATCAAATTAAGTGTCTCCTACCTGCAATAAATCATACAGGCCTTCTGCTAATGGGAATGAGCAGCACCCATGAAACGGGTGATCAGTATGCTACGTACGGAGTAAGGTAATTGAGTACTAAGGCCGAAACATAAGCATATAATCCATGCAGACTAATAACAGGGCATAAACACCAACACAATAACATAAAGGCAAATGCACGATCAAGTAAAAATGCCAAGATCCAATACAGTTTAGATTAATTACTTCATCAATCCTTTATCGGGATATTTTCATACCATGCTCTTTATCAAATCCATACGAGTATGGGAACCCCACTATTTTAGCCGGTGGATCTGTCGTGAGGGTCCATGCCCTGCCACTATTTTACGATCTGGCCCCTTTCTCGTACGGTGTTCCACTGTAAGTAATTAGTGTCTGCCCACATCTTAACAACATATATAGTTTGGTTTGTTGAGCTTGGGATCCTCCACTATTATAGTCGGTGGGTCGGTCGCAAGGGTACATGCCCTGCCACTATTATAGCCGGTGGATCGGTTGTGAGGGAAATATTTCATGCCACTATTTTAGCCCGTGGATCGGTCTGGGCCCGGCTCAACATCTTCCACTTTACGTTTTTAATATTTTAAGTATCTTATTCAGACGTTCATTTCAAGACATGTAAATCTGGTTCCTACCATGCTTACTCCTCAACTCAGGTTAACCACTTCAACCCTAGTTAATCATCCACCATACTTAACCATGACATACCCTAATACCCCTACAAACCCTAGCTACCATGCAAACCCTAACTCCACATAAACCACACTCTCATGCAAACCCTAACTCCACATAAACCACACTCTCATGCAAACCCTAGCTCCCATGCAAACCTTAGCTCCACGTGACCCACGCTTCCATGCAAACCCTAACTCTATGTAAACCACGGTTCTATGCAAACCCTAGCTTCACATAGACCACACTTCCATGCCAACCCTAATTCATATGCAAACCTTAGCTTCACGTATACCACACTCCCATGCAAACCCTAGCTCCACGTAAACATACTTCTATGCAAACCCTAGCACCACATAGACATGTTTCCATGCAAACCCTAGCACCATACCATTTCATGCAAAACTCTAACCCATACCATTTCATTCAAAACTCTAACACTATACCATTTCATGCAAAACCCTAACACCATGCCCTTTTATGCAACCTTAACATCACATTCTTACACTCCCCATCATTATTTTACAACCCTAACATGTATGTATTAAGGCCACATCATATAATAATAATAACATAAATATACACATAATTCTCATGCCACAATTTATTCATACCAACATACTTCAACTCCACTTTATAACACATATGAAATAATTAATAATGATAAACATAGAATACATGGCATATGAAGCACATAATGCATATAAACACACAAATGGCCTTAATAACACCCTTACCTAAACTGTGACCGGTCTTGGTGCACATTCCTATTCCACTTGAGGGATTTGACTGGGTTCACCTATTATATAAAAGTATACTAGAATTAGGCTCCCTTATAAAATTTTATTATTCCCTAACTTATTCTAAGACTTGATTTTTAATTAACACAATATTATACTATAATTAACTATACAAAATATTGCTTAAAAATACAAATAAATTACTATTTTCATTCGAGATGAGTGGTGATATAAGAGTGTCTACCCTTCACCAAAATAGTATTAGTAATAGTAGTAGTAGTAGTAGTAGTAGTAGTAGTAGTAGTACTAGTAGTAGTAATAAAAGTAAAATATTATTAATAATACTCTTATTAGTAGAATATTAATATTAATAATACCATAAATCTTAAAATTACAAGGTGGCTTTTGAAACCACCTCATTTAATAATAATACTATTCAAAAATGGTAATAATAATATTAATACTATATATACTTATAATATAAAAGTTAATAAAGATAATAATGATAATATAATTAGTAATAATGTTAAAAAATGCTAATAATAGTAATAAAAAGCAAGGATGCGAGACCTAATTAAAATTTTAGGTTTCGAGCCCCCTAAAATAATTACAATATTAAATAAATAATTATATTAATAACAATAATATTATTAATATTATTAATGATAATAGTAAACATGTAATAATTCTATTAAATAACTAAAATTCGAGAATAATAATTTATCTAACTTAAGAATACTCCCAAACCTGTCAACAAAATTTAACAATTAGGTTACAGTTGATAATCATAATAATAATAATAATTATAATAATAATTAAAATCAAATTAACATTAAAAATTTAGATATAAGTAGAATAATTTTCAATAAATCGAAGGGAAGTGTTGAAAAGGTCTAGGGTTTCACCTTGATTTAGAAGGGATGGGTGGCACCGGCGATGGTGCCCGGAGGTGGCTGGAAAAGTGATCTAAAAGGGGAAAAAATGAAGAAAAAGAGGGAAGGGGAAGGAGAAAAAGAAAAGAAGTTTATGGGTCAGTGGAGGAGAATTAGCAGGAGATTTTGAGTGGTTCAGAGGGTGGTAGAAGCGGTAGATGTGGTGGTGGGCGGTGGTTTATAGGTTCGGGGGTAAAAATTCTGGCGAGAGGACTAGCAAAGTTTGTACGGTTATGGAGGCCTGTGCGAGAAGAATCGAATGTTGTGAATGGTTTAGTTAATTAAAGGGCATTGCAGGGAAGAGTTTGGGAGGAAGAAGAGGTGGCGAGGTTGGCTAAAGGTGGAGAATGGTGCGTCTAAAGCTGCGGTGGTGCACAGGTTGCACTTAGGGTTTTCAGGGGAAAAAGTCTCAAAATCAGGCCATACGAGGGGTATCTATAATGGTAGAGGTTAGGCTCGAGTTATGGAGGTTACTAGGAGGTCAAATCCGGTGAGAAATGGGACGGTTGTGGTGTTGATCGGTCAGCACGATTTCAAATCGTGCCCGACCTTTGCTGGGGAAAATGGGGGCAAACGTGGGGAAGAAAAGGGAAGTGGGGCGGTTCAAATTGAAGTGTGCACCGAGGGGAAGAGAATGGGCGGGAGAAATGCCGATCACGACACGTGTGGCCGGCGGCGCCATTTTCGGGGGAGGTGGGAGGTTGCAGGTTCAGCGTCGGGGAAGAAGAAAGAAGGAGGAGGAAGAAAGGTGGGTTGGACCGACGGTTCGGGAAAAAAAAGGAGAGAAAAGAAAGGGAGGTAGACCGGGAGGTCAAGCGCGAGGTTAAGGCTGCTTAAATGAAACGATGCATTTTGGGTATAAAGGAGTAGAAACTCGGTGTGCTGGCTGCCGAGGGAAGAAGGAAGGAAAGAACGGGAGTGGACCGCGGTAGAAGGAGAAGGAAGATGGGCCACGACCAGGCCCAACTCGGGGAAAGTAAGGAAGGAAAGAAAAAGAGAGAAAATGGAAGAAAATGGGAAAAGGGAAAAAGGAAAAGGGAAAAATAATTAGGTTAGGACCAATTAATTTAATTGGGATATGTGGGATATTTTAAAATAATAATATTTAATTAAAATAATATTTAAATTCCCTTTTTAGGCTAAATTAGGGGTTTTAAAAGATTTTCCATAAATTCCATTTTAGTTAGCAAAACACCTTAATTTTATTCAATTAAATTATTTATAAAATTAATATTAATTTGAAAATATTTTATCCTTCTTATTTTAAATAAAATAATTTATTTAATTAATCTCCAAAATAAAATCCTTAATTAGCTAAAGTATCTAAAACTTTTTCAATAAAAATTATTTATTATTTTTTTACTAGACCTAATTAATTCCATTTTATTTTAATAAAATAATTTATTTAATTAATTTTCATAATAAAAAATCAATTAAATTTAATTATTAAAATTAAAAATTTTGGGGCATTTCATGCGTTTTGCCCTACTGAGTGATTCCAATCCACCGGTTATAATAGTGGTCAAGTGTGTTATGCCCTGTGGAGTATTTCCAGTTCACCGGCTATAATAGTGGGGTTCTTGTACTTACATAGAATTAATATAAGAGATGTGTAAGAAAAAATATTAGTCTAAGTCTGGCCTGATCTTATGAACCTGAATGATGCTTGGTATGTCGTATGTGTTATTTTCTTACCTGGCCTTATTTGTTTGTTGCTTGCTAGCCTTACTCATATGGTTACCTTGCTCAGTACATAGCATACTGACCACTTATTTCATGGGTGTTGCTCATTCCCACAAGCAGAGAGCCCTTCTGAATTTGTGCAAGTAGGTGGGACCGTGTTTGATGCTTATGACGTACTAGATGCATTAGGTGGGGATGTATGCTGACCATTGGACCTACTTGGGGCCGAGAGCAGATGTTGGTCAAAATCTCTTATTCCTGTTTACTAATGGTTCTCGTTTTAATCCATTGTTGTTTTATGGAATTGTACTTTTTACCCCTTTTGGGAACTTGACTATGTAACTCGTTCTCGGTTGTAACAACTTTTATTGCACACTCTGATTTTAATGTTATGAGCACTTGATTTCTATAAACCTTTGCTTAAGTTTATATAATGTCTTGTGGAAACTTTTCTTTAGCCTTGTGGTTAGTACAAGACTGGCCAGGGCCAGGCTTGTACTGATCATAGTGGTAACACCCTCGTGCTTGTATTTGCCTGTTTAAACAAAAAATGTAAACTGTGATTTTTGGAAGTGTTACACATAGTATGTAGGAATACTTACTGAACATTTTAGAAACAAGAATCACTTACTTGATGAAAACAAAATCTCCTTTAAACCTAGAAATTCCAACTGTGAAATTCTCAACTTTTAAAACCCTAAAAATCACAATATCAACTCAAAAATTACACCAAAACCTTATTAAATTTTCAAACTTAAAAACAGGAAGAAATAAGAACATACCCACTTGACGCCAAAATAGGAAAAATCTCCGGTGAACCACTCAACCTTTTTTCTAGAATCTAACTCCTCTTTGCTTAACAATTGAAACAAAAGAAAGCTAGTATAATACCACAAAACTCTAATTTAGAAAATTATGATACAATATGAATTTATTAGTGAAATTAATTAAATATATTATTTTAATAGAATGATGAGAGTAATTAAGACAAAAAAGGAGGAAAATAATAAAGAATTTAATTAGGGAAGATTAGGATAATTTGCTAATTAAAATATAATTTAGGAAAAGTTACCCCAAAATATTCTAAATTAATATATAAAGAAATTTAATTATTATTTTACTAATTTTTATTATTTTTAAAATATTAAAAAACATCAAAATATCCTAAAAACCCCAACCAACCATTTTATTAATTACCCCCTACATTACCCTCCATGAAACCAAGCCACTCACCACCCCTGAATCCCCCTGCACAAACCACCCCTGATTGTGAAAAGTTGGCTACTCAACCTACCCCTTTACACCCCATCATTGCCCCTCTCACCGTTGTGTGCCGCCTCCTCCGCTGCAATCACCACCTCCATTACCACCCAATCAACCCAACAGAATCTCCTCTACCTTTCCCTACCTTTCTTTCTTCCTTTCTCCCTCTCCTCCCTCCTCCCTCCTCCCTCCTCCCTCCTTCTCCATCACCCTCGGCCACCACAACCATCACCACCTGCACCGCCGCCCTTGTTGCGTCACCACCACCAGTACAACCACCATCTCACCCTCTCTCTTCCAACCCTAAAAGACCCACCTTCTCCAAACCACCACTTCCATCACCTCCTCCACCACAATAACCACCCAATCAACCTAGTAGGACCTTCTCTACCTTCCCTTACCTTTCGTTCTTCCTTTCACCCTCTTCCTCCTCCCTCCTTCTCCATCACCCTCGGCCACTATAACCACCACCACTTGCGCTGCCACACTTGTTACACCACCACCGCTGCCACAACTACCATCACACACTCTCTCTCTTCTATCCCTAAAAGACCACCTTCTCCAAACCACCACTTCCACCACCGCTGCCACTATCGCCACCTAGCTACCACCTTTAGTAGATTATGCCCTAAGCCTTCCTAGCCCTTAAGTATAATTTATTTAGTGTAATTATTTTTCTAACCTTATTATTATTATTATTATTGTTGTTGTTATTGTTATTGTTATTATTAAAGTTATTTTCATTATTATTGCTAATATTGTTAATAATATCTTATCATTGATTAATATAAATACCTAAACCTATTTTGGCTAATAGTAGCATGATTAATAATTTTAAGGATAATATCCTTATTTTTACTACTAAAGCTATTATTATTATTATTATTATTATTATTATCTCTAATACTAGGTTATAATAGAGGTGAGAAGGAGATAATGAAAATTTTAATAAGAGGGAAGTTAACCCTAGTATTTCCTCTCTTATAGGTGAACCAAGTCCGACCCCTAAGGAGGTGTAAGAGTGTGCTTTAAGCCCTGTGTCATTTTAGGTAAGGATGTGGTTAAGGCCTAATATGTGTATCATGTGCAATGTATGTTATGTGTGATGATATATTTGTGCACCTTATGTGATTAAGACTATGTACTTATAGCGCGGCACAAAGCTAAGGTAAGTGTATGTGTTATCTTTATGGAATGTGTAAAATGAAAAGGTATATTGTGCTTTGTGGTGCTTATGTGATATGGTCCTTTAGGAAATGTAAGTTAGGAGGCTTTAAAAGATATGTTGTGGGGATGAAAAGATGAAAGGGGAAAGGAAGTGAGTTGACTAGAGAAAAGTAAGAATAACCTAAGTATCTCATGACTTACGGGTAGACAAATAAAAGGATAATATGAATAAAATAAGAGAGTGAAATGAATCTTGCATGGGGAGTCTAGGGTTTGCATGGGATGGATGTTCTTTGCATGGGGATGATCCTTACATGAAAAATTTTGACTTATGGGTTAAGTAAGTTTGGGAAGAGTTGTTGAGGTGATTGGAGGCCATGGGTGGAAAATAGTACATAGGTCGGTATAAGGGTGTATAGGGGACTTGGTTAGGGTTTGGGAGGAAAACCCTAAGTGGAGGAGATTTTGGAAGGGAGAAATAATGGAGAGGATTGGAGTATGGGGTGAGAGTGGAAAGACGTCACATGGAGGGTGAATGTGTGTTATGTGGAAGAGGGAGTGGTAAGTGAGAGTGATGGAGGGGACAACATATGAGAAGAGAGAGGTGCTAGGGTTTGGGATGGCCAACAAGGGTTTCATGGCCACATGTGCAAAATGAGAAGTATAGTGGGATGATTGGGGAATAATTGAGTGAGGCGATGGGTCAGGGGCAAGGAAAGCTTGGATTATGTGAGATAGAGGAAGGTTTGGCCATATAGGCCAGATTAGAGTTTTTCGGGGAAATAATCCTAGAGGGAGATAATGAATTGACTCGGAGATATGGGAAAGTGGGTCTCGACCCACACACATAGGAGTTGGGTATGCATGGTAAGTAAGGAAAATGGGGAAAGGATGCCCAAATATACTAGGAGGCATAGAGGTCCCAAGATATGGGATGGGCCTTTTAAGGAGACTAGGAGTAGATAGGTTGCGTGAGTGGATAGTCTAAAGGACATGCATGTCTAGGGTGAAAGTATCTATTGAATAAGACACAGATAAGATACTAACCATTTAAAGTGGAATATTATTGAGCCGGGCCCAAACCGATCTACTGGCGTAATAGTGTCCAGGTGCAGGGTGCCTTAGAGACTGATCCATCGGCGAATAGTAGTGGCCAGGTGCATTTTATCCTGGATGTTTCCGATCCAACAGCTATCATAGTGGAAGATCCTAAACTCAATAAACCAAACCTTAAGTTATGATAAGATATGGGAAAAATACTAATTACTTACAGTGAAACACCATGAGAGTCGGGGCTAAAACCATCCACCAGCGAATAATGGTGGCCAAAAGCGTTCTACCTTAGATGTTTCTAATCCACCGGCTATAATAGTGGGGTTCTCGTACTTACATATACTTATAAAGAGTATGATGTGAAATGGGAATATTGACTAGAGATCCAATGATTAAGTTTAACCGGATTTAATCACGGCTTGTAGTATCTATCTTTCATGTATGGGTTATTTGTATAGTTACTTGCTTGTGTTATCTATATTTCATGTATAGCCTTACTTGCATGGTTACCTTACTCAGTACGTAACATACTGATCACTTGTTTCATAGGTGCTAATTATTTCCACGAACAGAGGTCCCTTCTGAGTTTGTGTAGGTAGGAAACGCCGTATTCGATGCCTATGACACATATGAGGCATCGAGAAGGGCTGAGTGTTGACCTTTTTGGGACTTGGCATGGATCCCAAGAGTGATGTAGTCCGAAATATTCTTATCTTAGTTTTTTTTACTGTGTTGTACTATTCTATCCCCTTGGGAGCTTTGACTATGTAACCTTTTTCAGTTGTATTGACTTCAAACCACACACTCTAATTTTCTATGTACGAATATATTGAATTTCTATGGTTCTCCATCTTAAGTGTGTTTAATGTTTTGTGAAATTATTTTTAGCCTTGTGGTTGGTGCGAGACTAGCTAGGGGTCAAGCTTGTGCTGATCATGGTGGTAGCACCCCCGTACTTGTGTATGTTTTAATTAAACAAAAATTTTCGCCTGTGATTTTGGGGGTGTTACAAGACATGATCAGAAGAGTGTAAGAAAATTAGTTGACAAGGCTCGAAGTGTAAAAAGAAGAGAGTGAATATTAGACTTAGAGAATTTGGCGGATGAAAGAAAAGATGCATATAAGGGATAATTGGGGCTATTTATAGCCAACCAATCGAAGGAAAAAAAAAGCAGAGGGTTCAGGACTCAACTCAAAATCCTACAATTGATTGTTTGAATTCGAGCTAAACAGATGAATTTCGTTTAGGATTTGCTGACCTATTCTCTAGAGCTCAAATGATGTCTCTAGAGAATGTAGGTCAATTAGGCCAGAATTAGCATACACGAGTGAAGTAATGGAAGGTTAGTGTGGAAGGAATATTCCATCTACTTAGAATTGTGCCTAAGATCGAAGTATTAATCTCATAAACATGTAGAGGAGAGAGAAGATAATGCATCACCTCTCCCCATCCATTGTCCCAACTGATCTTCAAATCTATTTGAGGTAATTTTTTGGTTTAAATACATTATGAAAATGGTTAGGAATCTTTTAGGGACAAATTGGCATGTGTTGGTAAGGTTCTATTTCATTGTAAGAGAATTTTTAGAAAACCAAGCTCAAAAAATATGACCAGCTCAACAAACTAGCAGATATGTTTGGGCTTACCAGTCTACTATTCTGCAAATGAGTCGATCGATTCCCCTAACTAGTGGATCGGTTTAGTTGAGAAAACCCAATTTGTTGAAACGACAAACCAGTTGATTGGTTCATGGAACCAATTGATCAGTTTGTCTGCAAAACTCAATAAACTCCATTTTTCAACATGATTTCAAATCAAACATTATCCCAAACTAAATCATTCATTAAATCAAAATAAAAGGTCCAAAATTTGGCATGGTTCTCATTCAACCTTTTTCTAAAAATGGGTATTACAAGTTTTTTTAATAGCTATGTTATTTTTGTTTAACAAATGTTGTAACTAATTTTTACCGTTATTTATACCAAATTTTCAACACCAATGTGCTCATTTTTCAAAAAATATCTAATAATTTCTCAATCTCTATACGATTATTTTTATTATTTAATGTTGTAGTACACCATGTTCAAATTTTATGCTATTATTTTGTATTGAAATTTTAGTACAATTATGATGAAATTAACCAATTGTACTAAAATTTATGTATTATTTATTGGATTAGTAACCAACCTTCTTCATCCCTACATAATTTTCATGGTCATCATCATATTGCAGTGAGTGCATATACTCAGCCGAATGATCGCCTCTCTTAGTGAAGGAATTGACAAGATGAGATAAATCCCTCCAACTATCTATCTCTATGTACATACATTTGAGTAATCACTATGTTCAAACCCAAAGAGAATATATTTATCTCTCTAAAATGGATTTTTTTGGCTTTTTGGAGGGCATCTTAGTAATTATGGCATGCCGATGGGCTCATAATATTTTTGGGTGATTAATTTAGGAAAAGACAAGCACAACAAACAAAAGTTATGAAATCAATCAAATTCTAGAAGAGAAAGAAATTGTTGACTTAATGTATAAGAACAAGAAGGTTAGCTCTCAAAAAATATTGATGATAGAAGACGGATGAGGATAAAAGTTGAGATTGTTGGAAGGCAAGGGAGGCTTATTTCAAATACACTTTTGGATGATTATGGAAACCCAAAATTAACAAGAGATAAAGAGAATATAGAAGCAAAAAACAAAGATGGAAATTATGAAGCAATGGAGGTTGAAAAGATAATAAAAGAAAAAGAAGTTTGGCGTATTTACTAAACTACCACCGGTGGCATAGTCGACACCCTAAGATTAGGCTTAGTATAGTGCACCTTGTGCCACATATATACTCAAAAATAGACATTAGTATATCTCAATTTAAAGACTTTTAAATTTACCTCCTTAAATGTTGCACAAACCACATTAACTATAAGATTCTTTTACGCCCTTGTTTACTTAATTTGTTTTACGTAATTCTTAAATTTTAGCCCACGAACATATATAATAGACCCAATAATTATATGAATAATTGATGATTAAATGTATTTTAGAGTTTAGATAAATTTAACTTAAATATGTTTAATTATGAAATCCATAACTCTAAATAAAAATATTATTGAGGCGAAACAAATAATATATTATTTTATATTTATAAGTGTATTAATTACAGTTAATAAAATATAACTATTATTATATGAGAACAACATGAATTCGAAAGTCTAGCTCCAGTAGGATGATGCATACACGATGCACCATTTTTGGTAAAACTTCCAGCAGTTTCGTTCTTTTTAATACATCCCAATCCCAGGCTAGCGATGGGATAACGATAGACCAGTGGACATTCCAAAGGTCAATTATATATTAACACAATATTCGCCAATGACGATGACAAACCTTCGTCAGAACTGCAATCACTCAATCTGAAGAGAAAATGCGTATAGATAATGATAAATATCAAGTTAATGGACGCAGATCACCGGCACTAACACCATTTTCATATTTTGATCCAAAGCAGCTTTGATCGTCAGTCACAGAAGCTTGGGGGCCCTGATCGCATTCAGACTCCCTTACCAGCTGGCAGCTGCTATCTAAGCCACGTCTGTCAACATATGAGATTTTGAATATATATGTAGGGATGGCAATTTTTCTCACGAGTTCGGAGCTATTTGGGTTCAGGTTCGGATTTGAAAAGAGAATTTAGGGATTGGATTCGAGTTCGGAAATTATTAACGGAAAATTTTTTGGGGACGAGTTTGGGATCTCCATCCCCGAACCCATCCCGAATAATTTTTTTATATATTTTTTATATAATTATATATAGATATATATATAATTTTTAATAGAATATAAATTAAAAGTATAATATAAAAGAAAGGTTTAAGGATCGAGTATAAAGTCGGATTTCGGGGATCGAATCAGGTTTCAAGATCAGAGAATAAATCAGAGATGAAAAATAGATCGGAGATCGGATCGAAAAATCTTTTTCTTATCGGATTTGGAAATGGGGATGGATCTCCATCCCCAACCCGCCCCATTGTCATCCTTATATATATGTGCCTTGGCACTTTGAGCAACTTCTGATCTGAATATACATGTCCGAGGCACATCGGGAGTCATCTGAACTGAATACGTATGAGCCCAAAATAAAAACAGAAAGCTAGACACCTCATGAGGCAGAACCGCAATTAAGAACGTCACAGCTTCTGAGAGCAAATTGGGCGAAATTATAGTCATCATACGAGTTATCTTCCAAGGGTAAAAAATAGAGCCCGGCCAAGATCACAAGCTTCAGGTTATTCTCAAGCAAATGGGAAGCAAACATCGATCAATAAACGACTTGCAGATTAAACAATCCTCGTCAATTTTGCAAAAGCATCATTCTTGAGAAGTACAAATTCTCTATGTTAGTATTGTCATATTGACACAAAGATAAGCAATAACAGAGGGGTTTTGCTTTGAAGTGATGAGTAACTCCCTCAAACCTCATTTCGAATAAATGTAAAGAAGCAAGCAAGAAAGCAACGCCTAAACCACCCACCAATGGTAGTGGCACAACCCCTTACCGTCCATGTTGCAAGAAAATATGGAGGGATCAAAACCCCTTCTTCAAGATGGAGAGACAGAACAAATGTTCAAAAGCATTTACACTGAAATTTGAGATACTGGCCACACAAATGTTCATCATAAAGAAGAATTTGCAGCAGCAGCAAAACAGCGTACCAGGACTAAGAGAACCCCAAATGTCTGAAACAGCTCGGTTATCGGTCATTATTATACTCATCATTCATAGATGAGAAGATAAATATTTCCCAGTAAACGAAAAGAAAACCAGTCATAAGCATGTAACGTCTTTGCTACTTAAAATTTGGAGTGATTAACGAAAGGGTCACAAAAGATACTAATGAAAATCAACACAAGACTTCAAGATATATCCGTTACAGAACAATATACCAAATGGTAGTCACGAGCGAAGAAGGTTACAAGAGTAGAGCAGATTTTAAACAAGGACATATACAAAGATAACAGTTCGTCATCCCAATTGGGAGGAAAATTACACAATTAAGGCAGAAATGGGGAATCAACTCCCGCGCCTTGCCCAGAAATATGAATTGAACCCTAATTGCTTGTTAACGGCTCAGAGACAACAAAAAGCAATAAGTCGCAGCAGATTAATCGCAGCGCTTTGATTTTGATTCAGAAACCAAATGCCTCCAAAGATACCGACCACTAGCCATGTCGACAAATGTCCAGAAACCCGCCCCGATCGCCGCTGTCACCTAATCATCATTGCTGAAATTATCATCATCCAGTTCAAATTTAACGCAAAAGGGGAGAGAGAGAGAGAGAGAGAGAGAGGGTCCGCCGACGGAAACGTAATGTTTTCGACAACACAAGGAAACCAAAAAAGAAAAGAAAAGAGGAACCCTAGAGAGGTGGAAAGGTATATACCTTGGACGATCGGGTAGAATCTTTGTCATCTTCAGAATAAGGAGAAGCTTCGACAGCATTGTCATCTTGAGCAATCTCTCCAAAAGAGGGCTGAGAAGATTTGAGGTTCCTAAGGACGAAAAATCCGGCGAGAGTCGCTGATAAGAAGATGAGTATGATTCTCAGCGGACACATGGCATCCCCAATTTGATTCCGACAGATTAAAGCAAATTTGACACTAAAGGAGAAACTGAAGAGATTAAATTGGGGAATAAAGACACGAGAGTGGGAAAAAATGTGGAGGAGGGAGAAGGTGGGAGCAGTTGAGGCTGCAAGAATCGGCCAATGCAGAAGCAAACAAGAAAGGAGGAACCGAACGAGGCACGGAAGTCGTCAACTTTATCAGGTCCCCCAGCTAGTCGCCACCCACTCGTTCCCCGGTAGGTGAAGAAGGAAGCCACCACGACGATCATAGTCAACTTGTCATTCTCATTTTTCAATTATTCTAAAGGGCCTCTTTAATACATCTGCCTAGTGCCTAATGACATTTTCCCTTTTCATTGGTATCTCACGGAGAGGTTATTATTTATTATTATGCATATTAAAAAATAACTTTCATAGTAAATGATATTCAAATTAAATTAAATATTTGTAATGAAACTTGTACTTTTATTTTACGAGCAAGAGTAATGGAGTGAGGGAAATTTTTTAATTTAGTAACATAGTATTAAATTTGTTATTTTCATAAAATGATTTATACTAAAAACAAAAATAAAAACGTATAAGTCCTCTTTCGTAAAAGAGAGGGGCCTTCGTAAAAGAGAGGGAGAAATGCCAAAAAGAAAGATAGGAAACGTCAATATTTATTTGAAGTAATATAGTTTAGTACATAAACAAAATAATTATATTAATATCAATAGTGCCAATTCTCATATAATTTAATTCAATCACTTTAAGCTGACATGTAATTGGTTTACCTCAACATTTGATGCTCCTTTGTAATGCTTTAGTTGGTAAATAATCTATAAAAAATTAAAGATAAGCTAGTATGATAATATTGATATTTCATGGATTTTCTTTTTATTCCAAAAGATATATAATTTTATTAAATATTATAATTAGATATTATAAGGTATTGATGGATCAAAATGAATGATCAAGACAACCACCTTAGTACATAAACAAAATAACAATGGTATGAAAAACTTGATGAAACCTTAGTTGGTAATGGCTACATGTGTCTAATCTAACATGTTTGGATCTAATTATGTGATTATGTGTCTTTATAGGGGTTAAATGTTTATAACAGAGGTGGTCAGTGAAACTAAAATGTTCCTATCTTCCAAGTTTGAGATGAAGGTATTAAATTGAGAAAGACGAAAATAGTTTCTCCCTAAATGAATCTAATTACATCGTGAAAATCTTGAAAAAGTTTGATTGCTAATGTAGCGCCTCCATTTTGTTTCCTACATAAAAATTTTAAAAGTATCGGGTATTAGTATTATCGCCACACTTAGCACAAGTCTAATCTCCTTACCTTCCTTATCACAAATGTTAAGACTAAAACAAGTCAGATTAAAAACAAATAGGATAAAAGAGAATAGACAATATTATCAATAAATATTTACAACTAGTACAACCTCTGTACAATAGGCTAACAAAATACATCTCAAGACATATTAATCCAAAAAGGAAAACAGACAATAAAAGTTAGCACCCAAAGGTACGACGTTGGTTTGTCCTAATTTTTAGACTCATTCCTAAAATGGAGTATCATCCTATGGATCCTTGCCACGCTAATAAACCTTATGCCATTCTATAGCTCGCATGTAATCATCTACAATCATAGTATCAATACAATTTTCTCGTACTGATTAAATCACAATGCATCCAAATAGTTAGCATACTCACATTACACATAGACATACAATAACGAGAAACATGCTTAGAATCATAATCGTATGCAATCACAACATTAAAGAATAAGCATGCTTCCATTATTCCACATAGGAGATAACCAACCAAAATTTCAATGCAACTCATCAATTATTGAGGCAAAACCTAATCTAATTATTAAGAAGAGCTCTTAATGACAAACTAAGCCAGTTCCAATTCAACCAATTATTACTTCTTGAGATGAATATGATCTCATAATCCAAGCAATGATCGTTATGGATGAAATAATAGTCCAAAAAAAAACAAACAACTAACTTCCTAACATCACATCATAGAAGTCACAGGACATTAAGTTGTGTATAATCAAACCACTAACTTCTTGGCATCACATCATAGAAGTCACACAAACTAAGTCATGTATACACAAATTCATCAATCAAGTACCTTAAGTATGCATACTCTCTATAGGATTTGTGATTTCCTTTGAGAAGAAATGAGCACCTTTGACCCTGATTGTCCAACTATGCACTCAGTAGCCTACCAAAGCACAGGATCATTTTCCAATTGTCAAGTATTTCACATTAAGTTATTAGTATTTTATTCAAGTCAATGTCATTATCCCCCAAGGATACTAAGGTTTAACACAACATTCCAAAGAACCAAGGACTTCAAGGGTCACTACAAGCAATGCCATCGTGACCTAAGGCTACGCATCACACCATAGACCAAAAAAATATTTTAACTCATTCTGTTAAATTCCTTTTTAACAAATTATTCTAAATTATTCATAGGGAAACCCTGAGGTTAAGTATCAAGGTGAAAGTCAAAGGTCAACCCTAAGTCAACTAAAGTTACCATAATATAACTATTCACACTTAGGCACATTCTAGTCACAAATGACCAAAATACTAATAAACCCTAATTACTATAATATTATCTATTTTAATGCTAAACTTTATTATAATTAACATTCTCATGAAAAGGCTAAAAGATGAATACAAAATAACACTTTAATAAGAGTAATAATTCTACCACAGAGCAAAAGATTATATTAACCTTATGCATGTATTTAACATATTATATATATAAAACCCTAAGCTTGTATTTTTATAATATTATAATTTCACGCTCAACATGCATAATAATTCACGGCATAAAATATGTGCACATGTACAAATAAACATGATATATGTAAACTAGCATTTCTACCCCTAGAGTATATAAATATTAATTTATTTAAAATCAACCTTAATCATGCTCAAATATTATCATGTTATATATCAAATTTTAAATAAAACATGCAAGGAAAATAATAAAATACTTATTATATCATGAAAATGGATTGGAACGGCAAGAATCCCTAATAGTATATGTTCATCAAAATATATCACAATCCTACTTATTATCGCATGCATACAATCCCATACTTTAAATAATAATAATAATAAGGGCATGCATGCTATGAAAGTAAGATCATGTTATCATGAATAATAATAGTAATAATAAAAGCTCTTAAGTTGCACATATCATGTCATATTTTATACTTTACGTTTTTCCAACACATTCACAAAACTAAAACATAACACAACTTAGCATGATTTTAACCCTAAATAAAACATATCATGATCACAACCAAAATTTCTATCATTAACAAAGTAGTTGGATTTACCTATATCCAAGCTATAGAAAAAAAAAGAACAAAGTAGTTATATTTACCTAGATCCAAGGTATACAAAAAAACACAAAAGATACCTTCTCCAAGGGTACCTCGACAAATGTTGGGATCACCTTAAAAAAAACCCAAACAAATATTAGAATATAGCATCAATAATAATAAATAAATAAAGAAGGAAAAGGAGGCAACTGAAGAAAAGGGGAATAATGTAAGGTCGCAATACACAAAGAGGGCACCAACATGTGAAGCTCATGCTACCAAGGTGTTATAGCGTAAGGTCTTCACATAGAATGTAATACCCCGAATTTCTAAATGCCTATATTTTAATAAATAAATTTTATTTGGGATAAATTAGCTTTTAAATCTATTTACTTTAATTATTTTATGGATTTTTGAGCTTATAAAATTTATTATAAATATTTAATAAATTAAAATAATTATTTTGTTATTTTATTATACTCTTATTATTTAAATAAAATTTTAAACCATTATTTTACAAAAACTATCCTTTTTAACCCTAACATTTTAATTATCTTAAATTAAAATATTAAATAAATTTATTACCCAAAATTATTCCATTTTATTATTTTATCAATTAAATTATTTTATTCTTTTTTTCTCCCTTTTCTTTTTCCTTTTCCCCTTTTCCTTCTCCTTTTCTTCTTTTTCTATTTTCTCTCTTTTCCTTTCTTTGGGCCGCCGTTGGCCCATTCCTCCTCCCCCTGCCTTTCCCACATCGCTCGGCCGCCTTCTTTCTTTTCTTTCTTTCTCGACTGGCCTGCTCTTTTTTTTTCTTTCCTTCGGCCGGTTCGTCCGTCTCGCACGCCCAGCCCCCCGACCCTTCCTTCTTATTCCCTTCTTCTCCTTCCTCTTTCCCTGGCGATAATCCCGGCCATCCTCCACCATTTTCGCCACCTAACCTGCAGCTCCCTCTCCCCCGTTGACCTCCCCTGTCTCCCTCCCTCTCCTTCTCATCGTTTTCCGGCCATACCGGTCCCACCACCCATGTCTCCCTCTCCCACTCTCGGCCATCATCATTCCTTCCCCCTCTCCCTACAATCGCCCATTTCCCTACCAATCTACAGCCATCCCTCGAGCCCCTATCCCTTCCTTTCTCTTCCTCTTCTATTTCTCCCTACTTCCCTGCCCGTTCTGCATTTTTTCCCGAGCCCCTTCATGCACCCCAACTCTCTCTTTTCCTTCCTTTCTTCTCCTTCCCTCACCCTCTCTGTTTTAACTTCGCCGCCCAGCTCCACTGCTACCTCCGCCTCAACCACCTCCTACCACCCTCTACCTCACCCTTGATCTACCACAACCCCCATCAAGCCGCCTCGCAGCCCCATTCCTCCTCCTCCCTTCTTTTTCTCTTCTTTATCCCCCTTATCGGCAACTGCCCTACACCGCCTCGTTCCGCCGCCGTCCCACCGCCACCTGAGCCACCTTATTACTCCCTATAACCCCCTCTACCACCCCCAATCCTTATTTGGCTGAAACCATCCTCCGCAGACCCTCGTTTTTCCCCTCTCTTTTCCTTCCTCACCAGCCCCATCTCGACCTCCCTCCTCGGCCGCCACCTTTGCGTCTTGGCTTCTGCCGCCACCCTTAGCCACCATCAACCCATCCCCAACCACCACCTACACCCCCTCTCC
The DNA here is from genome assembly GCA_030549775.1 of Tamarix chinensis. NCBI lineage: Eukaryota > Viridiplantae > Streptophyta > Magnoliopsida > Caryophyllales > Tamaricaceae > Tamarix > Tamarix chinensis. The sequence continues at coordinate 84,357,700 of CM060181.1, forward strand.
ACCTCTGTACCCTTCCCTTGCCCTAAATCCTCCCCCAACCACCTTCTTTTCTAGCCCCAAACCACCAACCCGAAAATGCATATTCCTCCTATTTTCACCCCTCCTTCGAGCCCCTCCTCCCCATTTATTTTCATGCAGCTCATGCTGCATTAGCAGCATGAGTTTCTGGGTTCATGATCTATTTGTTTACTAATTTTAAGGTATAATCATATTTTTAATTTAATTATTTGATTAATTAAGCATTATAAAGTTTTATGCATTGATTTTATTATCACTAATGTAATAAATCTTTATATTATTTTTAGGTATTGATTTTGATAATCAAATCTTGGACCTTTAACCGGAATACTGGTAAGGTTCGTTTTTGCAAAAACTGAGGTACTTGTTAAATCCTGCTTAAATGCATGGATTAACGCATGTTAGCACATTAGGCATTTTTAATGTGTATTATGCTTGATATATGTTGTTTAGTATATTATATGTGGTTATTGTGTTCGTTGATAAAAGGAAGCATGATAGGTTGTATGATATGTATGGAAATAATATTTAAGGTAATAATTTGGTTGTTAAGGAAAATGTTAAGTATTATCCATATTGTTTTATGCTATTGTAATATTTAATACATGTTTAATATTTTGTGGGCCTTAGGGGATTTTATTAATGTACATGGTACAAGAATGTGGCCTAATCTTTATATGGGTGTTAATGAGTATTGTATTAACTTTAAAAGTTGTGGATGATGCATTAATATTAATATTTTGTGTAGTAATAATAATAATTTAATATAAGTGGTGTACTAAGGGCATAAAGGTAATTCTTAATTAAAAAGGGTATTATGATAATTTTGGAGGTAAGGGTAAAATAGTATATTTATTAATAAAAGGATAAAATGGTAATTTTGGAAGTAAGGGGGTTAAAATGGTAATTTTCGTAAATAAAAGGGTAAGTTTGTAATTTTGTAATAAAAGGGGCAATTTGGTAATTTGTAATAAAAGGGAAATTTTGTAATTTTGTAATAAAAGGGGGAAGTTGGTAATTTATAATAAAGGGCAATTTTGTAATTTTGTAATAGAAAGGGGAAGTTGGTAATTTGTAATAAAAGGGCAATTTGGTAATTTTATAATAAAAGGGGCAAGTTGGTAATTTGTAATAAAAGGGCAATTTGATAATTTTATAATAAAAAGGTAAAATTGTAATTCTGTAATTAAAGGGGAAAATAGTAATTTTGTGATTAATGGGCAGAATGGTAATTTGGAAATTAGAAGAGGTAAGATAGTAATTTCGTAATTAAGGATAAATGGAAATGTTATAAGTAAAAGGGCGATATGGTAATTTTTGGGAGTTAAGGGGGTAAAATGGTAAATTTGAAGGTAGAAGGGTAAAACGGTAATTTTGTAAATCAAAGGGGGTAAAAGTGGAAATTGGAAAGGAGTAAATAAGTAATTATAATAATTGAGAAGGGTAAAATAATAATTTAAATAACTAAAGGGTAATTTGATAATTTAATAATGGAGAAGGGTAATATGGTAAATATGATAATTGTGAGGGGTAAATTGGTAATTTAACCGACTAGAGGGTATTTTCGTAATTTTGATAATGGAGTAGGGTAGTTTGGTAATTATGAAAATTAAGAAGGGCAATTTTGTAACTTAGATAACTAAAGGGTAATTTGGTAAATTTAATGACGGAAAGGGTAAAATTGTAATTATGATCATATAAAAGGATAATTTGGTAATTTAACCAACCTAAGGGTAATTTGGTAATTTTGATAATGGAGAAGGGTGGTTGGTCATTGATAATAGAGGACGGTAATTGGGTAATTAACTAAATAAAGGGTTAATTTGATAATTAGGATAATGAGAAATGGTAATTTAGTAATTTGACCAACTTAAGGATAATTTATTAATTATAATAAAGGAGAAAGGGCAAAGTGGTAATCTAACCAACTAAGTGGAAAGTATATTAAGTGTAATAATTATTAAGGGGGATTGATGACCTAATAAGTATGATAAATAATTTAGTAACCTAAATCGAGTAAGGGATAACTTGGTAATTTTGTATCAAAGAGGGTAATATGGTAATTTATCAAATAATGAAGGGATGACTTAGTGATTTTATAAGTAAGGGGTAAATGAGTAGTTTGTATCTAATATATCATTGTGATTGTGGAATTCGTAATACGACTCTAATAATGCTAGTTAACGAGGTAGGAGTATTTGATGATTAGCAAGTATCACGAGATCTAATTCTAATTCAAAACTAGACGAAATTAGGACGGCCTCAATGAGTCTTCTGTGCTACCTTGGACGACCATTTAAATAAGAAATTTCTGATGATATCTGAATGATTAAAATTGAATAATTAGTTGATTTTTGTGCTTTTGTGATCACCATTAATTAAGATACTAATACTTAAAGTGAAAAACTTCGAGATCGAGAATGGTGGCTCTTTAGGGGTCGCTACCCTAAAGACGTGGTTTAGCCCATGATTATTTGGTATTTGCTGGAGTGCCTTTGTGCCCCAGCCAGGCCCTATATCTACTCTATCTAGATCTACAGACCTAGTTAGGGGGTATGCGTACTTAAGGATTAGGTGTCCTTGTCAGTAGGGTATTGAGTTAGCTTTATGCACCAGTACGACCAGGGTACCTTTGCGTCCCTAGGTTACTAGTTGAAGGGTACTGAGTTGCTTTTACGCACCAGTGCGACCGGTGTACCTTTGTGTCCCGGGTTCTTGATCTCCCTATCTAGGCAAATAAATGGAATTGTTGTGCTGAATAAAAAGGGAAAATACTAATTGTTAAAGTGAAAGATTAATGAGCCGGGACTAGTTGAATTATATGATGAGTATCGATCCACCGGAAATAATAGTGGCCTAGGATATTTTTCCTTGGATGATGTTCATGAGTATCGATCCACCAGATATAATGGTGGCCCAGGATGTTTTTACCCTGGATGATATATATATATATATATATATATATGTATGTATGTATGTATGTATTTCGATCTACCAGCCAGAATAGTGGGAGTCCCAAGATCAATAAAATTTGTTTTGGATGTGAATAAATTATGGAAAAATACTAGTCATTGAGATGATTGATAATGATGGATTAAGGGCTTAAGGCCCAGACGTATCGATCGTTTGCTATGGCCTACTAATAATTATTGATTCGTTAAGTATGTGGTTGTATGACCGTGGATCTTAAGTATTTACCTTTCATTGTGTACGTATGTAGTATCATGTGTGACATTGCGTGCATGTTTTTAAGTGTGTTTTTAAAGGGTTACTCAGTACCGTAGTACTGAAGGGTTCCCTTCGTGGGGCCCCTGCCTATTCAATGGGCAATACCCCTTACAGGTTGTATTCAGGTGCTATTCAAGTGGGCTCTCGAGAAAGAGCGTAAGGTATTGTCCGGAAATTTTAGGGTTTTAGCTTGTCTCTTTTAAATTCAATGTATTTGTTATTTTGTAACCACTGTTGTTGAATTTTTTTTCTCTTGTAAAGTGTTTATTGCGCTTTTCTGATTTTTAAATGCTTAAGTTTCTCGTAAAATGGTATTTTACTCTTTTAGCCTTAGCACTTAGTACTAGAATGGTATGAGTGAACCGGTTTGGTACTAAGTGTGGCGATAATACTCCCAAGGTTCACGGTTTATTAATTTGCTTCCACAAATTTTCTTTTAATTAAAAGAAATTTTTCCGTAGTGAATTTTGGGGGTGTTACATAGAATACTAAGGAGCAATGTCAACTCTTCATACTAGGGTTGTGGTGTAATGTTGAAATACCCCAAACCCTAATTTAGGAATTTGGCAAAATAGGAATTTATTAGGGGAATTAAGTAAATAAATTATCTTATTAAAAACTAAGTGGAAGTAATAAAGGAAAAACAAGGAGAAATAATAAAGGAATTATTTAGGAAAATTTTGGACTTTTACTAACTAACATGGAAGTTAATGAAAACTTACCCAAAATAGCCTAATTAATCTAAAAATGGATTTAATTATTTTTCTTAAAATAATTATTATTAAATTTAAATATATATAACTTAGTTATATAAATAAATAAAGACCAAATACCCCCTACCCAACCATTGTATCTTTTTATTTTCCCTTTTTCCTTTTTCTTTTTTTTTTTTCCTTTCCTCCTTTCTTTTCCTTTTTTCCTTTTTCTCCTCTCCTTATTTCCCCCTCTCCTCCCCGATTGGGCCAGCTGTGGCCCAAACCCCCTGGCCCGTCTCGCGTAACCCAGGCGCATCGTCCAACCCCTCGCCCGTTCTGCCCAACTGAACCGCCTTTCCCTTCTTTTTTTCTTCCCCTAGACTGCCCGGTCCACCCCGCCCTGTCTTCTTCTTCCTCATGCGGACTACAACCCCCGACCTGCAGTCCTGCGCCTGCCAACAGCCACTTGCTTCGTCCGGTTGTCCTCCTCTGCCACCCCCGTCGCTTTCCTTTCCATGTTTGACCCAGCCTACTCGTCCTCCCTCCTCACGCGTGCTGCCACCCTTTCCTTTTCCCCACCCCGAGCCAAACAAGCCCTGCGATTTGCAGGCCATGCACCTCCTACCACCACCGACTGGTGACCTGCCTCACCTGCCCACAAGTGTCCTCTTCTCCCTTTGTCGTTTTCCCCCTCAATTAGCCTATAAATACACCCCCAAGGCAGCCATAATCGAGCTCCCTCTTTCGCAAGCCTAGAAATTTTACTTCTCGCCGCCACCCAAATAGTTTCTTATTCTGCCACCGCCTGCGACCGCCGCAACAAACTCCGCCCACTGAGACCATCCCTGCACTCCCCTCTACGAAACCAAACCGACATCACCCCTCGCCTCGGCCTGCACGTGCCGCCCCGGCCGTGCAAAGTTGCCTACCCGAGCAGCCACTCCAGCTCCTCGCCACCCCTCGCACCGCCTTCCGCCGCCAATCCCGCCACTACCAGCACCTCCTCCACCCTCCAAAACGCCCAGGGAACCTTCCCCTACCTTCCTATACCATCATCTCGCCCTGACTCCCTCTCCTTTTACCTCCCCCATCTTCCACCACCTTCCACCACCTTCGGTTGCCGCACCAACCACTGTGCGCCGCCACTCCCAGCTACACCACCACTTCATTCCACCCCTCTTCACCTGCTGCACCTTCCTCCACCTCAAACACCCCTCCACTTCCCCTCTCTTAGCCTACATATCCATCTTTCCCCTCTCTTCCTCCTCCACGCGCCGCCGTCATCGTCGCCACGCGCCGCCGTCGGTTCCATCACTAACCTGAGGTGGTGCTCCAACTTCCCCAGCCCCTAAACTATTTTCTATAAGTGTTAATAGTTTTATTTAATATTAATGGTATTATCCTTAACATTACTATTACTATTATTATTATTATTATTAGTTTGTATTATCATTATTATTATTATTATTATTATTATTATTATTATTACCATTATTAATATTATTATGTATCACCCTTTATATTCCTAACCTAACTTCAGAAAATACTTATAACTAGGGTAAACTATTTAAAAGGCTACAACTTTAACATTAAAATGATTATCATTATTACTACTAATACTACTATCATTATTATTATTATTCACAACTTTAGTATTAATATAGTTATCTCTATTATTATTATTGTTGTTGTTGTTGTTGTTGTTAGTGTTAGTGTTATTTAAACCGAACTTGGCATATTATCATTTTAAATTTTAAAAGAAGAAGAATACTCAACCTTAGTATTTTTACTATTTAATATTCGAATATTACTAACATTATTCCTAATGCCTTGTCACTAACATTATTAGTTACTACTATTACTATTACTATCATTATTATTATTATTATTATTATTATTATTATTATTATTATTATTATTATTATTATTATTATTATTATTTTATTTCTATTATTGTGACGAAAACATTTGAACCCTTATATTATTATTATTCAAAATATAACTTTTATCATTATTATCTTTAGGAATATTTATACTTTGTTGGTATTATAATTATTATATTATTATTTTAACCCTAACACTATTATTAGACTTAGCCTTAAAAACGCTAGGGTTTCTATCACTATAAGCATTAGCATTACTGTTATCATTATTAGTATTATCACTATTTTTGCTATAATTAGTATTAGTACTATTATTAGAAGAATAAAGCTATTAGGTAAATAATATAAGTATAGCAATAAATATTAACATAAACATATTTTGACTAGTAACATCTAGTAAGCTAACTTGAAGATAAAACTCCAGTTTTCACATATAATACTCCCTTTAATAATAATAATAATAATCCTAATCTTAGAATAAAATAAGGAGTGATGGTACTTTTGAGGGAAACTAATACTTAGTATTTTCCCTTTTATAGGTGAATCTAACCAAAACCCTAAGAAGTTGTAGGAGCGTACTCCAAGCCCAGTGTCGCTTTAGGTAAGGATGTAGCTAAGGTCCATGTGTGTTATGTGACTTGTATGCCTTGGATGCTTTACATTTCATGTTATATTATGTATCATATGATTTTCCTTAACTTGTCTTATGTGTAGCGCAGCTTGGAGTTGAGGTATGTTTTGTATGTGTTCTTATGGCATGAGTATGATATGTATATGTGGTGATTGTGGTGTGATATGCTATGGCCCTCTAAGACATGCATGCTAGGACAAATGATATTATGATATGGGAAATGAAAGGGAAAAATGAAATAAATGGGAAGTGAGATGCTAAGGGGGATATGATGTTGACCAAAATGAACGAGAGATGAGAACCATGCATGGAAATTCTAGGGTTTGCATGGGGACTTCGAGAGTTTGCATGGGATGGATAAAACTTGCATGAGGGTGATCTTTACGTGAGGAAAGTTGATTTAGGGTGTAAACAAGCTAATGGGAGAGTTGTGGAGTGATTGGAGACTTGGGATGAAAATAGTATGTAGGTTGGTTTAAGGATGTATAAGGGATCCGATTAGGGTTTTGGGAGAAAGTAGTAATCTGGAAAGTGCGAAAGTAAAAATGATTAAGAGTGATAATTTACTATATAAGGGGTGAGTATGGGTTCCATGGGAGAGAAGAGATTTTGGGTGAAAGGAGAGAGGTTACTTGTTGGAGAAGAAAGGTAACAGGGTTTAAAGTGGCCAACTAGGGTTTTTCTAGTCACATGCGAAGTCGAGAGGTAAAATGATATGTTTGGGGATTAGATCTAATTAAGGTGAGATGTGGAGAGATGAATGGAGCAATGGTAGTGTAAGTGAGAGGAAGTTAGGCCACATAGGCCTAATTAGGGTTTTCAAGGGAAAACCCTCGAGGGTGATGGTAGGTGGAGTTGATGTCATGAGGTGTTGGGCCCTAACCCGCACCCTTAGGAGTTGGGTTTTCATTAAAGGGTAAGTGTAAAGGGAAGTGGATGTCAGGGTGTGAGTTAGTGGGCGCCGAGTCTCAAGATATGGGACGGGCCCTCTTTGGGGAATAATTATAGCTGGAGTTAGTCATGCATGTCTAGGGCGGAATATGTTGAATAAGATACGATAAAATACTAATCATGTTAAGTGGAAGAGTATTGAGCCGAGTCCAGCCGATCCACCGGTAAGGAATAGTGGTATGGACTATTGTCCCGCAAGTGACCGACCCACCGGCAATAATAGTGGGGGATCCCGAGCTCATTAAACCAAACCCTAATATGTTAATACACGTAAAAGATACTAAGTACTTACAGTGGAACACCATGAGAGTCAGAGCCAAACCAATCCACCGGCATAGAATAGTGGTTAGGTGCATTCTGCCCTATAAGTGACCGATCCACCGGCTATAATAGTGGTTAGGTGTGTTCTGCCCTATAAGTGACCGATCCACCGGCTATAATAGTAGGGTTCCCGCACTAGCATGGATTAATAAAGATTATGATGTGAATCAATTGTAATTACCAGAGATCTAAAAGAATAAGTCTATCCGGACCATAGCTAACCTTTATCATCTGTTTTACTACATGTTGTTCATACGACTATGCCATGTATACTGTGTAGTGTGTTTTGTATGATGGCCTTAGCGCATCTGTTACCTTACTTAGTACGTAGCATACTGATCACCCGTTTCATGGGTGCTGCTCATTCCCATGAGCAAAAGACCCAGCTGAGCTTGTGCAGGTAGGGGATGATGTCTTCGATGCCTACGACACCTACGAGGCATCGGGTGGGGCTGAACGTTGAGCCTAAACCTAACTTGGGGACCGAGAGCGACTTGGTTGGACTCTGTTTCTTTCACTGGACCTTATTTTATCATATTTTAGTTGTGTTTGTACTATGCTTTATGTTTTAAAACTCTAGTTATGTACTCTTTGGTTTGTAATCCTAAATCTCACTTTGACTTTTGTATGACTTGTGTTTTATTAATGATTCATGTTTAATGTTAACTTTATTTAGCCTTAGTACTTAGTATTGGAACGGTAGGAGTGAACCGATCTGGTACTAAGTGTGGCAGTAATGCCCTCGAGTTTACAGTTTTATCTTTTCGCTTCTGTTAAACCCTTTTAATTAAACGAAATTTTTCAGTAGTAAATTTGGGGGTGTTACAAATGCAAGGTGGTTACATTAGAGGAGCTAGGCTACAGTAGAAGTTCACACAATAAGAGGGGGAGAAACACTAAGGGTTCACATCACAAGCAGGTTTTAATAGGAGGTTCAAACACTGAAAATGGTAGTCAGCATGAGGTTGTAGGGAAAATATAGGTTTACCGTGAAGAACAAAAGTGAAAAAAATAGGGGGAAATGATAGTAAAGTTTCAAATGAAAGCTTCATATAAAGGGAGAGAAGAGGGAGGGTTAGGGGTTCGGTTTTGGGTGGGATCCGAACATGGAAAAATGAGAGATGGAGGAGACTTATAGTGGTGGATTGTGTGGGAAAGGCAAAGTGTGAGGGTATTGGGTGCAAGAAAACAAAACACAAAGGTTGGGGATGGGGTAACAAGAGGTGGCATGAAATCAAAACAAGGGGGTCAACATAGGTTAGGGTTTAAAATTAGTTTCAATATAGGTTGATTTATTTAAAATAATGAAACCAAAATAGGTTCACAAGGTATGGGTTTCACGTGAGAGGCATGGGGTTAAAGAAAAAGAAAAGGAAAAAAATGGTTAAGGATAAGAACCTAATTATCTTAAAGTTAAGGTTAGGGAGAATTAAGGGCATTATAATTATGATGTGGTGCCTGTGAAAAGTTTCTATGATCCTAGCATACACCTTAAAAAGAAGAAGGGTACTAGTGTAACTCATAATAGATATGCTAAAATTATAGAAATTATGATGTTCCTTGTGAACTACACCAAACCAAACATAGTCTATGTTGTGAGTCACTTGAATCAATATACTCACAACTCCATTAATGATTATTGGAATGATATTTATTGTTTGTTAAAGTACCTAAAAGGTATAACTTATTGGTATTTGCATTTTCACACATTCCGTACCATGTTGAAAGGTTATTGTGATGCAAACTAGTTGACTGATAATGATGAAGTTAGCTCTACTAGTGGATATGTGTTCACATTAGGTGGAGGTGCTATAATATAACACCCCAAAGATTACTGCTAGAAAAATTATTTAAGAGGAAGCATAATAAACATATATTTTGGTGTTATTATCATACTCGACATAATTCTAGTTTATCATACTATTATTATATCGAATATAAGGCAAAACGGTTTAAACTTAAAGCATAATAAACAGAGAATGAGAAAAACTTTCATAAACTTAGATAAGAGTTAAGAGCTCAACTCCAAGTAAAATGTCATAATATATCAAAATGGATTCTATGGAACTAAAAGTTTAAAAAGGTATCCAAAAAAGACTAATAACTGGATAACATAACTCTATATCCAACCCGAAAGATAATGTGATCACTCCTCCCTAGGCAGATCATCATAAGTAGAAAAGTCATCCAAAGGGTCAACATTGACCTACATAAAATTATCTAAAGCATCTACTTGTGGGAATGAGTAACACTCGTGAGAAAAATAATTAATATGATATGTAGTGAGTAAGGAAATAATACAATTGTAGCAAGGTTACACAGAATATATAAGGTCACACAGAAGAATAAGCATGTATATTGATTTAACATGATACAACGCAATAGAAAAACTGAATCAGAGTTTTATTATCAGGTATAGCCACAGTCTATTTCTTATTTACATTGAATTCAGGACCCCACAATTAATAATTTAATGGAATGGACTAAATCATCTCCTAAGACAAAAAATACCTAGCCACTATTATCATGCAATGAAACAAACCCAACACATCCCAAGGCAACACGCTCCTAGGCACTATCCTTAAACTAGTGGAATAGTTTGATGCATCTCTCAAGGTAAATTCTCTTGGCTACTATTATCGTTTGGTGAAACTAACTCAACACCTAGGTTCTGACCCATATGAATGCCTTATTAAATTGGTTTTTATCTCAATGCCAACATGAAGACATCAATATAAACATACAAGTTACATAACCTAGGCTTAAGATAAATATACAAGACATATAGGATATAACCACATGATGATCTGGACATTACCCAATGAAAAAAGGATATCATTTCCCTGTAAAACTCTAATTTCAAAATTTAAGCATAAGTCCTCCCATAAGACTCATATCATCACCAAATTTAGTATCCCGTCCTAAACTAATCTTATTAATAGCATACCTAAAAATAAGGTATAACTCTAACGTCTTACAAATGCGATAACAAGCCTATATTTAGGGTTATTATTCACTATTTAAGTTGTTTTATCATTTTACTATACTTACACAATTTATAATTACCTTGAATATTTTACGTATCATACTTACCATATTTTAATTTTATTACCATTTTATATTCACAAAAATCCCATATTTAATTATTATTGACCACATTTCCCTATTCTTATCGAAAGCTTTAAAATTTATTTTTAAATAATTTGTGTCTTACTCAAATATCATTTGATCATATTAATTATGAAATAATTTATAAAACCCTCAAATATCATCATGAAATAATTATTTTTCACATTATCATAAAATGACCAAAATACCCTTACAATAGCTAACATTCCTAAATTTTATAAAAACCCTATAAGTCTGATATCATTATTCTCCGAACCGCAATTTATTACATATCCATACAACTTATCCATACTCATTTCCCACTTACCATACTTTATCAAATCCACATTACAATATCATAGATCATACTGCCTCATTTAGGGTTTTCAAGATAAGACCTATCACAACAATATCATAAAGCACATTCTTTTTCATCTTACTCAATTTCCATCATATGATATCACATAATAACAATAACAACAACAACAACATAGAACTATCAATATTATAAAACCAAACATGTGATTACACACAAAATACATATATAAGATCACATAATAACATTAACTATGACTTGGATCCTAGTCTTTAAGCATGTATAACCCTAAGACACCTCCTTTGAAGCCACTAGAAAATTATTAAAAAACCAATAATAATATATGGTTATGATGTAATAAAAAAAGGAATAATTAAGGCAAGGAAAGATGGAAAAGTGGTAAAATTGAAGCAAACAAAGGTGCGGAAAAATGTGGCATGACTGGAGGTGGTTGCATGAGAAAGTGGCATAATAGGGGAAGGGGTTGCTGAGGGACTCACGTAGATAGGAGCTTTTATGTGAGTTACTCACATTTGTGGGGTGGTGCAGCAGGAAGGCCTCACATTGGTGGGTGTTGGTGGAGTGAATGACTCATGTGCGTGAGGTTGAAGGGTGGTTGGGGATGGTCTTTCATGAGGTGTGGATGTTATAGGGGAGTATGTTACATGAGCTCTTGATGCAGCTAAGTCTGATTAATGTTAGCTTCACATGAGAGTAAGGCGGTGTAGCATGAGGTGATGTAAGTTACATAGAGCTTTGCTGGGTAAAAATGAAGGATATTTAGCAAACGACGCACATGTAAGTTGAGGGAATGAAGAGGGAGTCTGGGGATAGTATGGTGAGGCATTAAATTAGATAAAGAGAGATATTTTAGGGGTATATATAGAGGAGAGGTGGTGCAAATGGTGAGGGATGGTAGAGAGTGAGGCAAACGAGGGGTATAGAGTGAGCACGATTAGTAAGATTTGGGGAAAAAATCCCTAATAACATATCCTTGATGATGAGGGAGGTGATGGTAGTGATGATGATTTTAGGATAAGTAGGTTTATGGGGTGAAAGCTTAGCTAGAGGAAAATGGTAATGGAAGGAGGGAATCACGCTAGGGAAGGAGGGAATCACACTTGGGAAGAAGAAGAAGAAGAAGGAAAAAGATGGAAAGGAAAAAGAAGAGAGTTAAGGGTTAGGAATAGAATTATGTTAGAATTTTAGATCAAATAATTATGATAAGATTAAAATATCAATCATCTGTGGTAGGGTTAGGTAAAATTTGAGGTATTACATATATCAATAAATTCCTCAAAACAAACATGTATAGAACATTCCACCATGGAATCTAAATTTATTGTTCATGATTTGGAAAGTAAGAAAGCCAAATGACTAAAGGACTTATTGGTAGAAGCATCATCGTGGGGGAAGAGGAGACATATTCGTGTTAGACACGGGTGGTCAATAATTTGTTGAAAGAAGAAGTAATCTCCTTAGATTATGTATGTTTGGAGAGGAACTTGAAAAATCTTATTACAAAAGGCCTATCAAGGAAATTGGTCATTTTATCATCAAGAGGGATGGCTCTTAAGCCCAGAGTAGAGTAAAGTATGGTGCATATCCAATCTAGTCAAATTCAGTGGGATCAAACCCAATCTGATATAACAAATTCAATGAGGTCAAACAAAACCATATAATTACTCATTTGCACTACAATCCCATCCTTGTGACATGAATTATAAAGGTGTGCACACTATTTTGAATCCATAATCAATTTTAGAGATGTTATTTGAGAAACATGTGATGGATTCACATGTTTGGTGTTGCTAAGTTTGAGTTGTCTACTCATGTTAAATCAATATTTAGTTTTAGTGGTACTTTGAGATGAAATTGATGGATTATATCGGTTGAGGGTGAGCTTGAAGCTTAATGAGTTCATAACGATACGTGGTGTTGCTAAAGAGATGCATTTGATAGACTAACCTAATTGGGTGTGAAGGTGGGTCTCCTTTTATGAGGCCATTTAAGGCCATTTAAAATGTAAATTTATTTTATACGAGATATTACAAAATTTAAAGGTGTAATGCATGTTATGAGGAAGTAATTCAAATATGGGTAGTTTAAGAGAAATTCACTACTAGGACTATATTATACCTTCATTTTTCTATGTATCAATTTAATTGAAAGATATTGATATTTACGTATGAAGTTTTTCCTTTGCCCAAGATGTTATTTTGATTTTTCTCGTAGTTAGTGGGAAATTATTGAGTAACTATAAGGAAACTATTTGGGCTTAGGTTTAGATATCTTGATCCAATAAAATTCCTTATTTGGAAGCCAATTCTCAATATTTCTCCACTTGTTAGTAACTACCCTCGTTTTCCACTTTTCTACCAAATGACCTATGTTCTACACTAGGTGTTCATGTTCTCCACTTTCCCACAACTTGTTTGTGAGTGAGTGATGTTACTTTGGAAATCATCGTTAAATACCCATGGTGGTTGCTTGGACTTGAGACACATCCAACTTCATCCTCACATACCTGACTCCTCTCTATCTTATGAAGTCCTAGACAATTTAGTTTTGCAATTATTCAACTATTCAACCTTGAGTACACAAAAGTTGTGTAAATTATTAGGGAGCAGACAACGCTAAACAATTACAACATAGTCACACCTAATTTACTTTTATGCTAGTGATCATTTCACAACACAACACATTAATATTCAAGTCTCCATTCTTAGGTACACTAACCACTAATATAGTTGAACTGTTATACATTAAAAATAGTGGACATCAAACTTTACTAAAAACTTAAACAAAGACTAGTGCACCTGGCCTCCCACTTCCCTGATGCACAAAAGAAAAAAAAAGGCATTAGTTGCCTACGGATAACATTGAATTAAGTCTCTTGATGACTCTATGATAGACATCTTGTTTGGATAATAATATATGAACAAAGAAAAAATGATCAAATCTTTGAGTATATAATTTGATAATTGCTTATTTGCTTGATAACATTTCATAATAATTTCAATAAAAACATAAGAATAATTTTAAACTTTTAGATCATAATTGATTAATAAATTAATTAATAATTCAAAAGCTATTGTGCCACCAAATTGAGCCGTCACTTTACCAACGACATAATTTTCCTCTACTTCTTTAAAAAACGAAATGACGCCAAGGTATTTTTTAAATAATTATAATATCAAATCATTATATCTACTAATTTTTTTTAAAAAATGTTAGAAATAAACATAATTTTTAATACTATTTGTTATAAAATATTTTGAATAAGTAAGAGATTAATATATATCATTTTAATTTAACGAACTTTTACCCAAATACGCCATGATATTAATATATATAAGTATTCCCATTTACCATTAAATTTTATAATCTTGGGACTAATTAAGGACAAATACATGACAGCAATGCTCATTAAAAAAATTATTACCACCAAAACCATTAATCTAAACTTTTTCTAGACAGTTAAAATAATTGTTAGCAGATCTGAAGCTGCTAAAACCACCTGCAATAGGCCGAAAATGAGAAGCCGCAAATTTTAGGGCACCCCAAACGCTCCACAGTGGAGGAAGCCGCACGTACTTGGGCCAAAAAGTTGGAGCTGCTTAGGAGGACGCCAGGGGGTGAGGGAAGGAGAAAGAAGTGGATTTTTTTTTTACTTGCTATATTAATATAATTATTTTAAGCTGATATGTTTAACTATTCATAAGCGTTGATAATTAATGAATATAGATCACAAAAATGTAAAGTAATATTCTTTTTTGAATAACATAGTAAAATAAATGTGTTAATATTATATGATTTGATAATTTGGATGAATTGTACTTACCTTTAATCAAATTTAAAGTAAACTAAAACTTAAATGCATAATAATATTAAAATTTGAAAATTAAGATTAATTATAATATCAGTTTTCAAAATAATATTAATAAAAGATTTATTTCTAAAATTAATAATTATAAAGAATTTACAAATTTAATTAAATTAATAATGATATTGATTCAAAAACTAATATTTAAAAAATTAATATTTTTTGTAACATCACTGAAAGACATTATATTTTAATTTTAAAAATTAAAATTACATACAGAAAATAAAATAAATCTTAAGAATAATATATAAATTAGATAGATTTGGTAAAGTACAAATTGATTGAATGATGTATTATAATAGTATACTAAAAAGTATAAACGTGGAGGAAAAACAAGTGAAACTGTTCTTTGTTAATATAATTAATTATAAAGAGGTCCCAACGAGGATCGGTCAGAGACATCTTTTCATGGACCGATCATCTATCCAAACGATGACGGTAGGCGGAGGGCGGGGTGGATTGGGGAGGAATTCAACTGTTCCAACCGCTGACCGAATGGGAATGTTAATAATACAAGCTGAAAAAATTGACCAAATATCGGCTTCCACGTCCATCCTGCAAGTCAACGACACCGAGCTGGCAATTATCGTGCATATAGATGAACTCGGAAGGAAAATAAAATCATTATCCTAACAAAAATATATAGGCATTTATATTAAAAATTAATAATAAATAAATAGAAAAACGGAAAAGTCGCAAAAGTCCACTAGCTAGCTTCGAGTTGGCTTTTGTCCGCACCAAATATCCGGATCCCCGAATCAAAGCTACGCGATAATAATAAAAGTGCTATTCAAACAGAAGAGACCACCAGCTTCATTTCATCAAAGACTGACATGACGACATCGACGGCGACTGTCAGCTGGATACCAAAAGAGAGAACATTTGGACCAACTGAAACTTCGGCCACTAATTCGATGCGTAGACCGTTAGCACCGACCGACCCTGTTTATATCGAAACCATCACCCTTCTTCCCCCCATCTTGATCACGGACTGACACATGGCGCTCAAAGAGCGAACACCTTCAGCTTCCTGGTTAGCAAAAATAACCGAGAGGTATACGAGTGTCGAATCGTGGGGTCTGGGGGAAGGAGGCTCAACCTGCTCACTGGAACAGTCCAACTAATGTAACAAGTCAAAGGAAATCCACTCACAATGCATATTCAGAAAGATCTCAAACAGATATATATATTCACCTCACACTGCTCACAATCTGACGAATCGAGCAATTTTGCCAAGCGCTGTTCTCAAGGTTCTAATGCCGGCACCTGATTTCGAGCTCACCATCATCTGCAAAAGAAGCCAAATCAATTACTAGGACTGCACTGCTGTTGGAACTTGAAAGAAACAAAACACTCGTAACTCTTCAAACTTGAAAGGAGCAAAACACACTCGTAAGATCACAGCTATTTACTAAATACTATTAAAGTTGCCCTCCAAAACAACTCATTATCAGTTTGTTTGTCCACATACCACAGGTTGAACAACAGACCTGTGCGCCTTGAGATTCTGCAAGACCAAATAAACATTGGTTAGCTGAATCTGCAATCTTACTTCAGTTTATTTGTGCCCAAAAGAGGATATCCATGCACTCACCTCTTCAATTTGCATAGCACGGCGTGCCACATCAATGGGGAATACCGCATCTGTTTTAGTTAAGACAATCTGATACTTAGTCTGAGACCTGAAACGACAAGGGTAGATCATGATAACAGGGATTTATATTCCTACTTCTACGAATATCCATAGAGAACTTTATGATCCCTCTTTAAGCAGCATTTCAAACCTACTGCGTGCTGATCCAATCGGTCTAAATTGATCCCTAAACAACTTTTATCTACAACTGCAGTGATTTTTATTTTTATTTTATAGGAAAAACACACTCTGGGTAAGGGAATCTAAATAGCAACGTCTGCTTCATGACATAGGAATCCAACAGATACACTTCAACATGTTAGCTAAGCATTGAAAATAAATTATGAAAAGATACACTACATGTTCTCCCAACAAATGGAATACTACCATAAAAAGCACAGATTTCCTCAAAAAAGGCCTAAATATCTTATTAAAGGTCGCCAGGGGTTCAACAATCCAAAGGGTATTACCATAACCACGTAGTGCCCTTTGTGGGTGCAAGAGTGATATTCAGCACATCCTGTGGATCAACATGTATCTGATGGTACATGGACTTCAGATCCAACTTTGGAAACACCATTGTTCCATGGAACTCATCTAGCAGCTCGTTAATAATTGGGATAGGAAAATTTTTTGGCACAGTGGCTTGGCTGAGGGCTCTGTATTTGATGCAAAATCTCCAGTTACCATCTTCTTCTTTGCCAAGAGCACTTGACTAGAGTAAGGACTTTGGCTAGGTTGATTATGCATGCATGTCTTTCCAGAGTTGTTGAACTCCAATCCAGATTTTACGATTCAATAGTAACTAAACAATCCACGAACTTAGAATATTAAAGTGGCAAAATCGTAGTAGAATCTTATGATCCTAACAATCCTATATAAAGTTGTAAAATTTTATATATCAACTATAATTTTTTTTATCTATTTACTTTTAAATTTATTTTCCCTCTAATTCCAACGATATGTTTTCCTTAACTCTATTATTTTGTACATATTATATATTGAACACTAACCAATGCGAAAAAAGTACAAGCGAGATATTAGCAAAGTGGATTATAGGGGAGAAAAATACTTACAAAAAGTTCAAACTGTACATGTAAAATAAAATAAATATGTTAAATTTGTGATAATGTTTGTTTATTAATTTCCATTTAGTTTATTGTTATCCTTTTTATTTATTTTTTTGTGGTGTTGTTAGCTTTGTTTGTAAGCAGTCTATATAATAACAATTTTTTGTATGCATGTAATTGACAATTTGTATTACTTGTTACTTGCCACAACTTAATTAGTGACTAAATAAGAACTTAAGAATTGAGTTTTTAGTGTTTCTTACTTTCAATTATGGAATTTTGTAGCATACAAGTATCTCATGGTCATATTTTTATGGTATTTGAAAAATTTTACAATGCAATTCTATAATTCGATTTTGATGACCCTTATTGGTTCTAGGTAAATTCCCAACCTTGTATCTTTTATTATCCGCTCAATCTCATCCTTTTGGGCATGGTAATATCGATACAAACAAATGCTAATTGGGGTGATGCCAGGTTTTAGAACAATTTAATGATCTGCAACTCTCATAGGCAGCAAGGCCCTTAACATCTCAAGCACATTGCATATTGTTGAAACAGCTATCGAACACAGGTAGGAGGTTCCTTAATTTGCTCACTTTGCCCTTTCAGCCTGGATACATTCAAGATATTACATTCAAACAACAAACTTCTGCTCTCTCAGGTCATGGTGTGCATCATTTATTTCAAATAGTGTAGTCTGCCTAAAGCTGGATTCCCGCATAACACCACCGTCTCTTTCCCCACCATATATTTCATCACGGAGGACCTAGTTGATTTATGTGATCCTTAGTTTCTCCAACCATTACATTCCTAGGTTTACATTGGTGTTGCACGAGTTTTGTGGTAAAAATTCCTTCACTACTATCCGACCTTGAAGGGCTAGACATCCCCTCAACATATCCCCTCTACAGGAACAAAACATCTAGTCCTCATAAGGACTCCATAAGCTATCATTGGGGTCAAAGGAAGATGCATCTATTAGACTATTATCTTCTCAGCATCTATTTCTCCCCTTAACTACATGGTTTGTGGTGTAGTAAACCAATTTCATTGCTAGATCCACCTATATTTGAGGCTCCTCCACAATTTCAATCCCCTTGTCATTGCCCCCAATCTCGTCCACTATAGCACCCGTAGCTGTTTGTTCTTGTGAATAAGGTGTTCTTGTGAATGTGGCCAAGTCAGAATTCATCCTCACTTGAAGCACAAACCCTTCTCTCGCAACTTGAGGATTTTCACATTGGATAGTTGTCGGTAAAGGGGGTCACTGGCAGGAATTCTCATTGAGACCCCTGTAGGAGTGCAGTGCTTCAAATTTTGGTGTGATTAATCAAGCTAGAGACTGAGCTACCAAAGGAATCACATGTTGAGGAAGAAGTCATGGAAGGGCAGTCATGCTGTCAATAAACTTTATGGTTGAATTTAGCACTTCTCGCTACCATAAAGTTGCCAGTTATGATAAGAACTCGTCCAATAACTCTACCAATTAATTTTAGTGCAACACACTTTCAATGCCCTAGGTGCAGTTAGAGAATGGCAATTGCCTGTCACTTACAATAGCTTATGGGGTACTTTTAAGGGGATTGATGGTGTTGGCCTGTAGAGCATTTGTAAAGGAGTGAATTGTCTTGCATGAGATTGAAATTTTAGAGGATTTTATGACTTTAGACTTAGGGAGTGCACATGTGATATAGGGAATAGATTGAATGCTAATCAAGAACGACACATGTCAATTGGAGGTCCTTGGTCAATAAATTAACAATGGGTAGCAATATAGCTACCTTTAGAGCAGTGTCCTTGCGTTCCTTGATGAGGACAGTCCAAAGGGAGAGACAGGGTGTGTTATTGAGGTGTGCAACTCTAGAGGTAGCCAAAAGGAGTGGTATAGTGCGTGCCCGGGGGGAGCTGCAGCAAGTGCTAGACCAGCTTTAGGATGTAATGAATATGCCTACAAGTTTGCCACCTCCTTGATTAGTTAATCATTGGAGTGAACTAAATCCATAAACACCACCTTCCACAAAAACGAGAATGAAGCTTTGGACTGGAATATGTTAGCAGTAGGGATTATACACAGCGCGATCAGAGTCCATAATCTGTTTATAGACAGGTGCTAATCAAGAAAAGGCAAGGAGGATGGCAATTTTATGTTGATTATAGAGCCCTAAACTGCATTTGTCATCCCTTATGAATTCCCCATACCAGTCATAGATGAGTTGGTGGATGAGATGCGAAGAATGAATATAGAGATATATGTGGTTCACTATGGTCTGTTAGCTACATCCACAAGTAGAGAAGAGAATGATTTTCATTGTAAGGCTATCAATACATCCATAAGGAATTTATATAATATGATAGGTACCAATTACAGTAATCTCACTCAATCAACAAGTCAATAGAGGAATTTTTAAGAGAAATGGAAGCTGAAATTATATTGATAGTGATAGTCCAAGATGTTTGAGAGCTTGGTCTCCCAAATTCCAGGTATTCAAGAACCTAGACCTCTCCCACAACTCACTCAATTTTCCCCCAGTCCCCCTCTATGCTTGACTCTGCTATATTGCAATTCCTCCCCTACAACAGACTATGACTCAGCCAATCAACTAACAGAACCAATCAAATAACAGAATAAAATGGTAACTCGGGATTCTACTAGGAGACTTGAATTCCCACCCTAAGCCTTGTTTAGTTATTTATTTATAGTCAAAAACTAACCCCTCTTCTCTGGTATTCCCTAATGAGAGCATCCCAACATTACCGGCCGCCTAAGGAACACCTTGTCCTTAAGGTGAAGAAGAACAAGGAAGTTAGTATGTTGCAAAAACAGTCACACCACCCTGGTCTCATCCACTTTCAGAATGGGGTAACTACCATATATTTGTCACCCTCCATCAAAATCAAACCAGTCCCATACATCTGCGTGCAGAGTCACCACATGAGTCTACATGTTCTTCTCAATTTTTTAAGTTAAAATTCAACCATCTCATGAAATGACCCCTTTAGACCCCTCTTATCTGACACTGCATGACCCTTATGAAGTTGTGCAGATATGCGACATGACATTGCATCAATGCAAACGTCTCTCAGTAAGAACATTTCATTCCCGGCATATAGTTCTATACAACCTCCCTTCCAATTAATAAGACTCTAAGGGCTTAAGCAAATTGCCTAGTTGAACCAGTTCTGTCCCTGATCCCCAAATGAGCCCTAGTTAGTTTAATGGTAGCCCTCTTGGTGTACTCAAAATGGTTGTAGTTCATAACCATCTTCATCATTTTAGAAAATCCGGTCTCCAGAAACTCTGTCTGGGCTAAATATGTGGCCAAATACTCGATAACAACCATCCTGTCCTTGCCAAAACTCTCAACAACATTTATTAAGTTGGCATCACTTCCATACATTTCATCAAAGAGGTTGTGTGCATTAAGTAATACATATCCAATAACATATGTATTTAGCTTGTTCTTTCTCTTTATTTTCAATAACAAAATAATATAATATTTGAACCGAGATTACCACAATATTCTTACCTCAGTCTCCAGGTAATACTTTGTTAATAGAAGATGGCTTCAAAGAGACTTCTGGGTTATTGAGACCAAACTCCTTAGAAGCCAATTCATAAAAGTAAATCCTCTCTGCATGGCCTTCCATCATCCCTGCCTCATTACAGATTTTACTCCAACAAGCTGACAACATAACTCCTTTGATATGCTTCTCATCTTCTGTCGCTTTCAACATGGGTCAGTCCCCAACTCATAATCTCTGAGAAATTCTCTTTTGCTACTATCCAATGAATCCTCAACTAGGGGTATTCAATAGGTTGGATTAGTTAAGACTTATATAACCAAATCCATGAAAATAGGTTTATGGGTTGGGTTAGTAGCATAATATCTTGCAAAAGTTCACATGGGCTAACCCACGGCGGGTTATAAACTAAGATGAGTTAGTATAATCTAGCTAGTTGTTGTGGGTTAGTGAATATTATCTCTACTATACCAAAATCAGCACTCCCATAACCCCATTGTAACCGGACACCAGATTGACCTTTTTGTTTAGGCCTCCCCGAACCCAACCAACTCTGCTTGATCCCACCCGACCCTATCCTAACCCCGAAGTCATCCAAACGCAAGCTAACTCTACTCAAATCTAACCCAATAATTCAAGTTAACCCAAAATTACCTAAAGTCGAAACGACCAAATTCAACCTAACCCAACCCCACAAATTAACATGATATGACCCGGATTTGCAATGACCCAAAACCAACCCCACCAATAAAATACCTTAAAATGATCCAACCTAACCCGCAAAAAAATTATTTATAAACAACCCGATCCGAACCCAAACCAACCGACCCAATTGACACCTCTAGGTAAAGGTGGTGATTAGTTTGTTTGTTAACCCATGGTCAACCCATCTAATCCATAGGTTACAATAGGTTGAATTAAAAATTTTCATCATTTACTCCAATATGCCATGGATTAGACTATGGATCACAGGAATTACATGGGCTAAAACATTATAAATTAAATTAAACCATGGTAACCAATTTGAAACCCCTACCTCAACTAGAAGCACTTGTCGCAATTGATTTGTAGAATGCAACCAAGTGAAAATGCTTCATCCCAGCGAATACACAGACCCTTCTTTCTTCGTTACTTTCTCAATGATCTGAGATCAAAAGCATCTCGTATGGCACTACCAATTGCTCTGTCACCTACCCATCAGTGCTTGCAAAAAGAATCAAAGTCCCAATTTGTCTAGTTGCTCACATGAACCACTTGTTCACCAACGTTGGAGACAACAATCGAAACATCAAGCCACTACTAATAGTTTATAAGGGTTGAATTAGCTAGCACTGTGTATTCCACATGAATAGTATCAAACGATTTAGGGTTACCTAATTAGCTAATTTTACAGTCCAACCCACCTTTTTCCAACCAATTTCTGTCTCTTATAATTTGAGCCACTGCTGGTCCATATATTTGTGTCCAAAGAGCAGTGCAGAGCAACAGTCGTTCCTCCTCTTCAAGCCTCCTCAAAACTTGTGTCGCCTTATATCCGAAAGTTTTCGGCACTCCTTTTGTTGTCACCAAGCCATCTTCAACTAGTGAGTCTACTTCATTATTTGAGCTGTATTTATCTACTCTTAGCTCCTCATCATCCTCCTCCTCTACC
Organism: Tamarix chinensis; assembly: GCA_030549775.1. Lineage (NCBI taxonomy): Eukaryota > Viridiplantae > Streptophyta > Magnoliopsida > Caryophyllales > Tamaricaceae > Tamarix > Tamarix chinensis. The sequence goes on from CM060181.1 coordinate 84,380,616, forward strand.
ACAGGCTCATTCACTTCCTCTTTAGTGTGAAGAAGAACAAAAGACTATAGCTCATCTCCTCCGTCATTGTTGATTGTTGCTGATCTTTCTGCCTCTCCTATATCTTTGACGCAGCAATTAGAGTCCTTGGTTGTAGTATAATGCCCTCTCGATAACGCATAAGTATGCAATAGTTAATTAGTTTGTTCCATCATGTCAAACAATCTATCCAAGCTTACATGCATTCGATCAACACAATCTGCCATAGGATTGATGACACAGTCTGCCATAGGATTGATGCGATTGATGCTCTAGCACTAATGATCGATACCAATAATCCCACTCAATCAGTAAATAATGGAGAACAACTTAAGAGAAATTAAAGCTAATGTTATATTGATAGTGATAATCCAAGATGCTTGAGAGCTTGGTCTCTCCCATATTCTAGGCATTCAAGATCTTGAACCTCTTCCACAACTCACTCGATTTTCCCTTCATCCCCCTCTCTCTGTGCAAAGTGACTCTACTATATTGCCATTCCTCCCCTATAACATAATATGACTCAGCCAATCAACTATCAAAGCAAATCCAATAACAGAATAAAATGGTAACTCAGCATTCTACTACAGACTTAGATTCCCACCCTAAGACTTTCGTAACTATTTATTTATAGTCAAAACCAAGCAACCCCTTAGTATTCCCTAATGAGGCCCTCTCAACCTAATACTCCTAGAAAACCTAAACGAATTTAGGTTATAGATTAAGCCCACAAAGTCCAAACAAAATAAAACCCAATACTATAGTTGATGTATGTTGTCGGCTTTTGGGGCACATTGTAGCTACTGGACTAACAAAATAAATCCATAGATTTAAGACATTCAACAAGCTACATGGGACAACGATGTTTTCATAGCTCAGCCTAAAATCAAGATATCATAAAAAGAAGGTGAGTCTTGAGATATTCCCAATATTTCTTCCTACACACATGAGGGCTATTATAAGCTCGTAGTAATTCCCTTTGAGCTTCCAAGTTCCCATGCCACATTTCAAGCGCTAATGAATGGGACATTTAAGCCATATTTGCAAAAGTTTATGTTAGAATTTTTCTTTTGGTGATATTTTTGATTTCTGTCCCATCAGGGAGTAATGACAATGCTGACCATGTTTGGCACCTTAAGCTCACTCCAGAAATTCTACTTTCACACTCTAAATATATGAACAAGGAAAAATGCTTGTTTGGCCGAAAAAAGTTGAGTAGTTAGGACATACCACCTTAACCCAAGGGGTGGTAGCTAACTAACCCTTCGAAGATCCAAGAATAGCAAGACTAGGTGGTACCTAGCAATCTAAGAGAAATCAAGGGATTTTGAGGTCTCACTATAAATTATCCAAAGTACATGCTCAGGTATTGGCTTATAAGATCACTTTTTGCATCTCAACTATAAAAGCAATGTTTTGGATGGAATGTGCAGGCTCAAGAAGGATTTGAAGCACAAAAGTGTGCTATAAAAAATGTGTCGCTGTTAGTGGCACATAATTTCCCAAGGCCTTTAATTGTTTTGGCAAATGCCTAATGTTTTCCAAGAAGGCAAAGAGAGGGAGCCAATGGCTACAATGGACAAGCAACAAAAGAGGGAGAAAGTGTTGAAAGAAAGTGGAAGGCAAAGAGAACTAGGGAACTAATTCTTGTTAGTCCTTCGATCTTGTCTTTGTTCTAGAACTAGAAGCAATATAACTAAAGGCCCTTTATATTGGATGTTACAAGCTTTAGGTTATCATAAACTAAAACCGAACTTGTTTTCTAGCAATTTTATTCAATATTTTCCCAACTAGAGTAATGATAAACTTGCTCCACAAGCACTTCATTAATAAACCTAACCTTAGGCCCTAAGTACTAAGGATCACATCCATCACAAACCCTCCCTAGAACCTTAAGGATCTTTGCTAAGTATGGGCTAAGCCCATCTATCACAAACCCTAGTTGTTGTAGCTATCATGCACCCAAGCAATAGCTGCAGTCGAAGCGTTGCAGTATCAAGGTGTCACAAACTATATTTTGTATGTAGCTGTTATCGCAGCATGATTTTTTATTTTTTTCCACAACAAGTAGTGAGATGTATCATTAGATATTGGTAAATATAGGAACATATTGGCTGAAATGTAGTGTATTGGCCGATATGCATGTGATTTCATTTCTACATCGCATATTGGACATTTCTATAATATATATCATGAATATTTCAAATGATATTTGCATGTTGCCATTGTTCAACCTTGTTGCTACCTATGCTACATGTTGCCTCCATAGCCAAAGGTCAACTAGGTATGTAAATAGGTCTAGTCCATCACAAAAGCCCTATAGTCAATACCCACACCTACATATATATCTGTACCCAAACCCACACGGATATTTAATACCTCAACCATACCCAAATCCTATGAATACCCAATACCTAAAACTTGAAACCCATAGGATAATCCGAAGAACAATGGATAATCTGATAACTGACAAAAAATAAAATTCATTGAAAATGATAAATATGAAGGCAAGAAAAAGGCATTTGATGCTAAGACTGCATTATTATTCCAATTTTAACCCCTAAGATAATGTATACATATTGTTCCAAGATTCTTTTGCTATCATCCTTCAACCAAGACCTTCCTACCAACTATGGTGCTACTTCGGCCCTCCTGATCTTGTGCTTCTTCAAAACTTGAGGGCGAGCTTTCACCAAGTAAGGGAGGATGGCACAAAATAGATTAAGAGGTCATAAGCCCAATCTTAGATATTCCTTTCACATACTGGAATGTTTATTGCTCTTGACATAATATTATAAAATATTGTGATAGGATTTTATAATAATATCTTAACATAAGAGATAATAATATCTTAACATAGGATCATATAACACATGTTTTAGGAAGTTTTCCTTTTTCTATTTGTTTCCTTTTACCGAACTTGTGAAAGCTTATATATATGACCATACTATTATTTTTATTTCTCAAACTTGAATGAAGTTATTGAGTTGAGTGTTAGCCATTAGTATCATTTCTTCCTTAATTCCATTCTAGACCCCCAAACCTACATCACATCATCCCTACTTGATGAATCTAATACATTAGAACTATAAATTGTGCTACACTAATTTTACTTTCACCGAACAATCAGAACACCAAGCCCAAGCTAATGGAAACAAGAAAAGCAACAGAGATTACTTTGATTGCTTTGTCAATGCAATACTTCATCTTAACTGAATCAATTAAAAGAGAAAAATTAACACACGAGGGAAAGCTTAAATAAGGAAAATGCTTTGATTACTAACAGGAAACCATAAATAGAAAGGAAAATATAAGAAATAAATGAAATACTAGAAACCTTTATTTTCTCTTCTACTCTCTCTGGAACCATCAGCCTCCACAGCCAAAGATACAAGGACAGCCCGCAGAAACCTTTCTTTTAAAACACAAGATTGGAAGCAATAAAATTTTCAAAGTAAATAGGAAAATATAAGCAGCTTCTAAGCATCCAAACTGCCCATACCACAAAGGATTAATATGGAGCTAAGTGCAAGCTGAGAGAGGAAGTAAAAAGCACAAAAACATATCTGTTTCATTCCAACTTCTACCACACATAGCTTTAATAGTTTGGAAGATTCCAAAAACTTCTTTGTCCTTGACCCAAACATAGAACAATCAGATCTCATCATCTCTCAATCCCATCCTTTTCTTAGTCGAAAACATAAACAGTGCATAAATACAACCACCACAACCCCCTCCCTTTCTAACTGGCAGAATTGAGATGTGGGGAGTCTAAAAACAATATCCATAACCCAATAAGTGTGGGTTCTCTGCATCTGATTTCTACTGACATCTGGAAAAAAAATTGTAGTTGTTGTTGTTATTATTATCAGAGATATGATCTTAGTTTCCTATTTTCTACTAACCAGATCTCATCTCAAAATAAGGTGAGGAGAATATGCCCTAATTCTAAGCATACTCAACTCCTGAACTTTAAAGGCTGGCTTAACTAAGATCGCCCAATTACAGTTGAACTTCAAATTTTCCAATAAATTCATTTCCCTGCTTCATTCGTAGAAAATGCCCCAATTAAAATGATGAACACAATAAATCCAAGTGCAATATTGCCCCAATTCTCTGCCTAACGCAAATGATTAGCAATCCACATAAACAAATGTCCGAATCATAGGCATGAAATTTAGCTAAACACAAATCTCTGTGCTCCACTGGCATTCATTCACATAGCACAGACAGAATCTGATGCATACCTTTCCATTAAGTGGATCAACTCATGATCCCTTGGCTTCATACCCCACTTTGTGTCAATAAGAAGACAGACTCGCTTCAATCCAACTCTTGTGGAGACATACTCTTTAACCTGCAAATACAGAAGATTCAATTCCAACAACAGGAAGAAATCTAGCCATTCACTCATAGAAATATATTGCAGCCTTAAATAGCACCTAATGTCATCCACATTTGGCCGGAGATTCAAGACTGACAAAAAATAACTGGTTGGGGGTTGGGGGGGGGGGTTATTGAGTATCTATTGATCTAGATACTCACAAGTTCCTCCCATGCATCCTTGACTTCTTCTTTTGCATATGCAAAACCATAGCCAGGCAAATCAACTAGACAGAGCTTTGTCCCGAGTTTGAAGAAATTGACAGTCTGCGAAAAGAATAATGAGCATTGACATAAAAGGACATGGGTAATTGATTCCAAATTTTACAATATATTGAACCTTGACACAGAACCTGAGTATGGCCAGGCTTATCAGATGTCCGAACAACTCCCCACTGTCTAGTGAGTGCATTAAGAAGTGATGATTTTCCAACATTGGACCTGCCTAAACAGAGAAGATAATGTAAAAAATTCCAAGTGTGCCTCTATGACCCTATAGCCAAAAGGATTTGCAATTATATTAAGAGTGCAACAAGTGTTGCAGGAATTTCATGCTTCAAAACATCCACTAAATCGTACAATTAGATAATATAATCATCAGCCATCACAAGGCTTGCAACAAGACAATTTAATCCCATTAAGCAAAAATGCAAGTTAGCAGCGCAAAATAACCCAGGAGAGAGATGGAAACCTGCAAATGCGATCTCTGGAAGATCAGGTGGTGGAAATGATGAGGAGACTTTTGCAGCAGCAAAAAATGCTAATTTGTTCCTGAAGATCTGCATAAAACAATCAGAACAACAATGACAAAAAGCAATGTCTTCCATGGTGGCATGATAATTTAAAAGGTATTGCCGGCCAGAGATAAGCAAGGGAACCGTTTCATCTGTAATATATTACTAGCTAATATTGTCGAATAAACAGTATTTGTTTGCCTCCCTTAGCATAACATGGTGCTTCCGCACAAGTGAACTGCAGCCTCCTTGCTCCAGTTTTTAACTCAATTTATTTTCAAGTTCTTCCTCGAAGCCCCAAAATAGGGAAAACTATATACGTGGAAAAGAATAATGCAAAGCAGGGAGGACATACACTTTCTTCAATCCGCTCTCTCTCTGGGCTGGTAGAGTTGGGGATGTTATCTAGAGGTGCCGAGAGATCAATGTTATAGCCTGCCCTCTTCAACTCATTATCACGCCTACGGCCTAATAACTGACAACACCAAACCAGACAGCAACATCATAAAACAATATATTCCAACTTAACTACATAAAATCAGGACGTCAGGTGCTGAAGAAATGAACTATACATTTTCTTCAACAAATGAAAGGATTGAAGGGCTGGGTTTGATCGCCCTAAATTGAGCATTGCTTGACATTTCTACTTTATCAGGATCCTTTTCGTTACTCTCTTTAGGTTTTATAGTTACTCCTGCACGACAGGATAAACAAAAGAGATCACATAATTGTAATGCAGACCTCCGAAATTTCACAAACGATTACAACCTTTAACTGACCTTCGGGCACAATGCCATCATCTAGCCGCTTATTCGAAAAATCATGGGGATCAATTCGAATAACTCGCTTCTTTCTTTTCGGCTTATCATCCTTCACTTCAGATTCTTCATCAGCTATCTTCCTCTCCCTGGATTTCTTCATCTTGGCAGTTTTGAAAAATCCAACATTTGAGCTCGTGCTCTGCGTCTTGGACCAGGTCTCTTTCAATTCCTTGTTTGAGTCCATCTTTTTCCTCAACGTCTTCATCGTAGGGTTCCCATTGCCGGCAATCCGTTTTGAAATGTTTATCTTTGATTTCGGTCGGGCGTATTTTGATTTGAGGCCTTCTTTTCCGGTTGTGTCTCGCTTGACAAAAACCCCCTTCCGCTTCTTGTCGATGTAGGATGATACGCGCTCACCGTTTCCCTTCACTTCAATTTCATTACCTTTCTTCTTGCTCCTCGTCTTCATTGATAGCGGGTTAGTTTTTCCAGTAGATACACTTTCAGACCTTTTATGATTTTAGCCCTTCGTCGGTCAGTTCGGTATGGGGTCTGAGCATTTGATCTGCTCGGGTTTTGGGATTTTAGGAATAACAAGCAGGGTTTTAGGAAGAACGAGGTTTTCCCTCCAAGCTCCAAAACACTACTAGGCTTGTTTGGTACGTGGAAAGAAAAAAAAAATTTAATGGGTGTCTGGTTAATTAAAAAGCTACAAAGAAAGAAAATGGTGATAAAATAAAAAATAAAATAAATAAAAAGAGAGAGAGAGAGAGAGTTGCACTAACCTTTTTTTTTCCCAATATCAAAAGATAGAAAGAAGAAGTTACAGAAAATATTTTTAACCTTAACCTCCTTCTTGATCATCATTCATATGCCCCGACTTTTTTTTTTCAATTTCTCCATCAGCAGACCTCAACATCCTTCTCCACCATTAACCGCTCCAATCTTCCTCCATCAAATTCATCTTAAATCTCTGTCAACATTCCTTCTCCTTAAACTTTCTCCTACCATGGCTCCTCCAAGACGTAATATATTTTAAATTTGCAATGATGGTGGTATTGAAGGAGTCATAGGAATACGATGGTTGAGGTGGTTAAGTAAATGGTGGAGATGTCGTAAAAGGTGGTTGAGAAGCTGCCTTTTTCACTTCAACAAATAAGAGGTGGGAAGATATTGAAGAGGGGAAAACTCCTAATTGTTGTTGCTGGTGGTAAAGGTAAGAGGGTTAGGAAGAGTTTGAATTTGTTGTAGATTTTCTCTTGGTTGGTTGATAATTTTCTGAAAGCTTATGAGAGTGCTTGTGACATCTCAAAGATGCTTGTGGCAGCCCGATTGTAATACCATTCTAATTTTGCAGATAATAGAGGTGATTTTTCTTTTCTTTCTTACCAAATTTTAATGGTTTTAGTCTTCATTTTTTGGTGATAATGATTGATTTAAGGTGATAGCTCAATTTATCTAATCTCTATTAGTTTTCACAAAATTTTCCCAACAACCAAATAAAAAAAAACTTATTTATGTTATTTTCTTTCCTTCATTTTTCTTTCCTTTTCATTTTTCATTTCTTCTTATTTTTCTCAAATCAAACAAAGCCTAAAATAATTATTAAAGAATTATAGGAGGGTGTTATTTATATGAAAACAACTACCAAATCTGTATTTAAAAAATTATTACCGCCACACTCGATATAAGCTTGGCATCATCTTCCATTCTTATATTAAGTGATAAGACTAAAACGTTACTTTACTTAAATTAAAGTTTACAATGTAAGAACAAGATAGTAATTTCATTACAAATTAGCATCATTCAAATAAATACAAAAGGATCACATAATTCAATTGCAAAATAACCAAAAGATATATAGCAAATGACATAAGAGTCCAAAGAATATCCGGATCAACATATGCTAGGGTAAACACCAAATAGTCCTAACTCTCAACCCTTAATGAAAGTCATCAAACTGAGCCCTCAAAGTAATCCTAGAAGGTAAACACTACCCATTGAATAGGCAGGGAATCGAGAACGAAACACATCAATACTACGGTATTGAGTGAACCATTACATAGCACTAACATGTAAAGTACATGAAACACATAGGTAATAATATAGTAAGGTTACATTAAGGATATCATGCAACAATGAAATGACCAACACCAACATGATCAAATCAATTCCAAATACCAAGGGTGATGTAGAAGATTATCTTCAACAATCTTCTATAAAATCCAGGATCTTTTTTTTAAGGATTACATAGCATAAAACGCATCAACCAAATCAACTTTCCACTTGATTTTTGATGATATTTGAATGCTTTGATAGGGTGAATTAGATCTATACTGAGATCTAATTCCTTCTAATGAGAAATATTCTATTTCTCAATAGAACACTCTTGCTACTCCTCAATACTCTCAATTGAAGAAGGAGAAGAGAAGAAGAAGAATAACTCACTTTGCTCTTGTGTAGCTATCAATTCATGAATGAACTTCTCATGTTATTATGTTGTGTCGAGATCATTGAGTACAAGGTATATATATGCATGCACCCATGTAGGCCCTTTTATTAATAAGCCCACTAATCAGCCCTTATTAATGAAATAAACCTCTAATGCATAGCACAGTACATATATTAAAGGTTACAATGACAATTTACAAGTATTACAAAGTATACAACAAAAATAACAAAGCTACATAACTTAATAATGCAATACATAGATGTAATCATATGTAATTAAAATTTGTAGTCTTGTAGCCTTGTTCTTCCTTACACTTTGTAATCCTTTTAATCCATTGTCATTTCCTTGTACATCAAAGACCTTCAATCAACATGAACGTTATAAATTTCTTGCAAACATGTACAATACCTACAAGAATTACTTGATAAAACATTAGAAGTATAAGAATTTTCAAATACAATGGGTTTCATCTCCAAGTATGCTAATTCTTCTTGTTCTTTATCATTTGAAGAAGAATATTGAGAGTTTTCTAGAAATGCTCCTGCATCAAAGGGTAGGGCACTAAAGCAACTAACAAATCCACAAATCCATATTCGTTCCAATTACCAAAGTAGGGCACTAAGATAACTACAATACCACATACCAAAATCAAATACTGCAAAATGGCAGTTACCAAAACAATACCTAGATCAAACCATTTAAAATCTTATATATTAGATACTTCCATTTTTGTTAGTTACTCAATGGAGATATAATAATAACTCAAAGACTTAAAAGTGTATTGGTCATACCGACGCACAATGCATCACAGTACCCTCACAACCATCTAACCTAAAGGCATAACAACAATGTGGTTATACTAGTGCACAAGGCAATACAATACCCTCCACACCTAAGACACCTAATCATTCAGTATCGATGGCCCTATAAGGCATGTAGGTCAACTATAGAGTCAACTTAGGCCTTATCGGGGTATAATGGCACACCAATGAACCAAAAAAACTGAGGACTTCCACATCATCTCTAGGGTAGCTAACCCTAAAGAATAACAACTTACAAGCTCAAGGCCTTCCCCCAAAAATTACTACTAAAATTTTTTATTTTTAAGCCAAAGCATTAACATAATATAGCATGTGTTACCACCATATTTAGTGCGAGTTTGGTCCATACCCTTCTCGTACTAAGTGCAAGGCTACATTATGACAAATAAATCAAAAATTATGCAAATAGAAATAGATAGTAAAAGACTTTAATAATTTAGTGTAATAAGAAAGTACATAGTATATGCTCTATATAATACAATACATAAAAAGAGATAAGGGAGATAAAATAGATGAAGAGTCTAGAAAAGATATCTAGAATCTAGGGTACGTAGCATGTGCAACCTTAGATAGATATAACTCTACACCCTAACCCTGGGGTATAAACTCGTATCACTTCGCCTGAGGAACCTTCTCAAAGTTAGTAGGATCATCATTATATACCTGCAATATGTCTACAGATGTGTAGTATCAATACACATCTTGTACTAAGCAACACAACTATCCTAAAGAGATATCATTATGTATTAGGCCCATGTGAAGAAAGCAATAGAACATATAACAATAAGATAATAGCATGCTTACATATAGATATCAATTTAGTAGGATAAAACTCAACCATGGAGTATAAAATAATGTAATACAAATTTATAGATAGATGAGATTCATTAATTATTATATTTTATTATCGTGATCATAACCAATATATTATATTAACTTAAGGAAGAAGACTCAAAAAACCCATAACAACTAATCTAGTACTCAAACAGTACTAGCTCTAGCTGGCCTACCCAAAAACGTAACTAGAGCACCAAATAATGGGACACCTAATTACTTAAGTATGTATACCTCCTATAGGGCCGAAAGATATCGAGACACCTATAGAGTATAATAGAATCTCCCAAACCTTGTAAGGCACTCGATACCACAGAATATAAAACATCTGAATAGTACGAAGTTAATATTAAACCTAACTCAGATAGCTATCCCGAATGGTAAAAGTCCCAACTCAAGATATTTCACTTTAAGCAATTAATATCTTACAAAATATTTAGGTCAAACAAGAACAAAGACCCACATAATATCACTTAATCACTTATATGAACATAAGCCAATTATTTTGGTAAATTTTGGTATTATCCATGCACTTTATCCATAGAGGAATCAAGGCCCAAATTATTTAGAGCGCAGAGGCCCATTAACATGTCATTAAGACAGAACTGAATATATGAAGCATTAAAGCCTAATGAAGATTAGCAAGGTATTAAAGTCCAAACAAGATTACTGAGGCATTAAAGTTCATATTCTACACCATTAAAGGCCCAATAAAATTTGATATCAATGTACATTAACTCTAATTATTTGAGAAAAAGGTTCAATAACCAACATCTAAGTCATCCAAGTGTTTATTTCATGCTAAATGGGTTATAATTAAATAATAATTTTCTTATGATGAAATATGAATATGGACACCAAGTATTATAAGCTAAAATTATTCAAAGTACCCAAAGTGTGTCTTTTCCTTTTATTTTTCTTACTTAATTAATTATTTTAATTAACATCTCTAGGTCTGCTCATTAAATGTCACCTAAGTATCAAACATATCTATTTCAAATTATTTTATTAACATAATGATCACTTATGTCTCAAAATTTCTAAAATTTACATGTAATGGCCAAAATATCATTATTCACCTAAAATTATCTTAAACTTCTAAAATACATAACTTAACCTAAACAAAATCAAACCCAAACATATTGTATACCAAAAGTTATATAAAATACCCAATAAAGGCAATGATACAATTAAAATTTTAATAAACAATCTGTTATGCCCAATATACCTAGGGTTGAATATGTCCAAACCTTAAATAAATTTATTTCAACTTTAATTGATCCAAAATTCAAAACCTAACTTATATACCCTATTATAAATACAATGGAATACTTGGATAAATTTAAAACAACCAAAATACACATAAAACAATAAGGGCAAGAGCTAAACTACTCAAATTTAGACATGTTCATCATGACTCAATAGAACATTCAGTACGACTCTACTACACATTTATAATTATTTCACTGAATAGTTATCAAATTTTCATGCATATACACATAAAATAAAAACATTATCATGTTATACAATATTTTATAAGATATTATTTTATGCTTATAATAAAAATAAACTTAATCATGCATAAAATAACATATAAAACACCTAGCACAAAATCCTATTTCTAAAGGTTAGTTTAGTTACCATAATTCCTAAGCACCTTAACAAAGCTAAAATAAGGAATCTAGCAATTCCTTCTCTAAACCCACTTGGTCACCTTCAAGAATACAAGATAAAAGAGTTAGATAAATTGATATTATTAAATAAGAAAATTTGCAAAGAAAGGAATTGAAATGGAAAAGATTACTCTTGAATATGGAGGATTTAAAACTACCACAAAACAACCAACAACCATCAAGGAATAATAGATCAAGGTTTTGGAGGGTTAATGGGAAGTAAACTAAGGAGAAAAGAAGTGAGGCAAGGCATGAAATCTCTTCTACAACACACGCAATAAGTGTAGTAAAAATTCTAATATTTCTCAGTAAGAGATATAGGAGAGCGGAAAAAAAGAGAGTAGGCATATAGTTTCATGGGTAAAAAGGGTTCCTACATGTAAGGAACAAAAAAACAATAATATAAGGTAAATAAAGTAAGTTAAAGGTGTGGCAGTTGTTGTAAGTCACAAAAAAATCAGCTTTGTTGCCATTGTGCAGTTGGTCAGGAAGCAAAAGTTTAGTTTAGAAGAAGCTTGAAGGGGATCGATTTCAGAGATGCAAATGGTATGGAGTTGTAGCACGCAATGCAATCTTTTACACAAAACAAAAACCAAAGAAATAGGACAACAAGAGAGAGAGAGAGAGAATAAATTGTTGTAAGTTAGAAAAAATAAACTTTGAACACTACTACAAAATTATGATTTTATGTGTGTTTTGTGATGGAATGCATGATTTGCCAAAAATAAATTGAGATCGGATATGAAAGAGTGTGGAGTGGGTTTTGGTTTTACTTTAACCTGACTTGAGTGCTAGGATTAGGGGTATAAGAGAGATGTTAAACTATAGTTGAATGTAAAAGAGAAATGTCATAAAATTATGATTGTAACACTTTGTGCACTTATTGGTTGAGTAAAAGGTAAGTAAGTTACAAATATAATTTGGTTTGGTTTGAATAATTTTTAGGATTAAAATTTTAGTTAAAGGATTGTTTACGATTTATTTTGATTAATTAATCTACAAGAAAGTCCAACAATGAGCACTTATTAGAAAAAATATCAATTGAATTCTAAAAATTATAAAAATTTATAGAAAGGTCTGGAATAATATTAGAAACTCAAATATATAAAAATATTAGATATTAGAGTTAATTTGGCAAAAATGGATAAGTCAAGGAAATACGTTTTTTTCCACAAATGTACAAAATAAATAATTAGATATTCAAATTGTCATAGATTGACGCGGAATATTTTTAGAAAACCAAATATATAAAAATAATTTTTTTCTCAAAACTCATTTGATGACCAACGGATTGAAAATGGAAAAAACGGCTTATATCGTCCTATCACGTAGATGAATTTTTCCTTAATTTGATGATTAGGAAGAAAAGGGTGAAACATGAATAAATAGAATGGACTAATGAACTCAAAATTATTTTTGGATCAGTTTATAAATTTTGAACAGGTCGAAAAGAGTTAAAACACCATAATCGAAGAATTGCAATAAATATGTTTTCCGCAAATAAGGGAAATGATTGACAAAATATTTAAAAATTAATAAGAATGGAATGAAACTTGATAATAAAATAAATAAATAAATATATATATGTATGTATGTATGTATGTATGTATGTATGTATATTTTAAAGACGTGTTACTAGACCCATAATATATGGTAATTACGATTTGAGAGAATGGGGTATTATATTACTATCCCTTTGAAAGAGACTTCGTCTTTGACATTAATAGGGGAAAAAAGGTAAGGTCATAAAGAGAATGCAACAAAGTGAAGTCAACAACTACAAAGACCAAAAGAAAGCAATGAACAATAGTTAGGAAGCATGAAGGAAGTCAACAAAATAAATATCAAATAAGGAATAAGGGAGTGTGAACAATTCAAGGAAGATAGTCCACAAAAACAAATGTTAGAGAAAGTAAGTCATTCATGGCAAAAGGATTAGAGAAAGGAGCATCTGAAAAAATGAAGGACCAAGGGAATGATATCAATGGATGTAAAAATCTTAAGCAAATAGATAGTTAGAAATAAGATAAGGAGAAAGGATATGCTAAAGGATTCAGATATTCGGGGAAGAGAGAGTCCAACCTAAATAAGGATAAAAGGGAATTAAGGATTAAGGAAGGAAATTTTAATGGAAAAACAATCAAAGAAAGAAAATTCTATGGAATAGTAATTTAGTAAGACTAGTTAATAACAACAAGAATCACTAAGGAGAAATGAACAAGAGCAAAGGAATATATAAAAGGAAAGCCACCTAACTTTAAAGATTAGGGAAGAGAATTCAATAGAAGCATAAGTTGAAAAGAAAAGGATTTCGCAGAACAAGTTCAAAGAAAAAGGTAAGGATGTTTGACAAAGTTAAAGAAGAAAAAAAAAAGTAACTGACCAAAGCCGAAGACAAAGGAGGAGAAAAGTATATGGGAGAGAAAAGGGGTGATCAGCTATATTAACTAAAGGAATGACATGAACAAGGGTCAAGGATAATTCATCAAGGCATTACCCCCTTAAAAGATAACTCTACTAGGTCAAACTAAGGAGGAATATATGGTGGAAATATATGTGAAGGAAATTGAAGTACGAATACAAGCAATACAAAATAAAGAGAGTTAAGGAACAATTGGTATACCATTGACTAAGTCAATCCCTTGGCTTGATCTATCATATCTTGGCAACTTGCTTGTAGACCCAACTCTAACTTATTGGGAAATCTGTCTAAGATGAAACTGGGAGGCACACGAGTGTTGTGGGAAGGCGACATCTCTGATCTAAGTTTAACTCCTTGTAACACCATATCTTGTGGATGACCAACACTCAAAAGCAAGATATCTTATCTTACGACAAAAATGACATTGAATCAGTCTTCCCTTGCAATCCCTACTTGGATGATCTGCTCCACAACGCATGCAAAAATAATGTCTGGCCCAAAATTGTGCACCTTTCCCATGGAGACTCTAGCCACCAACATACGGTTGTACCCTATGATCATTGACTTGACCTTTTGACTTCCTCTTGCCTACATAAAAGATTTGGTCTCTATGCAACTCGACAACACAATGTGCACCCTCAAAAAGGGAACTCAAATCAGCAAATACCTTGACGCTCAATACATTCCTGATACTATAAGACAACCCTTTTTGGAAGAAGGATACTAAAACAACCTGATCAAATGCCAATGTTGGAACAAAATGCACTAGCCCCATGAAAAGATCATTATATTCTCTAACTATCATGCTCCCTTGAGAAATCATAATGAGCTCCTTAAAATTATCTTGCTGAAGGCTCCTAGGAAAGAAACAAACTGAGATGGAATTCTTGAACTCCTCCTAGGTCATAGTAGATGCTCCCTGAACTACACGACAACTAGACCACCAATTACCGACCACCACTCTCAAATAAAAAGTAGCAATACTAACTCTCCTAGCCTTCAAGAAACCTACTGCCTCAAAAAAACTATTGAATGCTCAAGTCCATCCCTCTCATAAGGTGGGGTCCTCTTGACCAGCATATGTCGACAAACAATGAACTAGAACCCTACACAACCAATCCTCGTCGAGAGCAGCCTTTTGAGAACTGATCTAGTGTTGCAAAAGGTCTGAAAGAGTTAAAATTACCTCCTCGATACAATCAATGCTTGTGTTGGAAACCATGGTAAGCTACAAAATAGAACTTATTTTAGAGAAAAAGTACTAACTTACTAGCACAAAAGGGTTAGTCATGTAAATCATAGGAAGGCCACCTAATACTACCCATTCAACGTTTCCTCACATAACTAACCTAAAAATCTTAAGGACTTAGATTTTAAAATAGAATGAGAATGTTAAATAAGATAGAGGATCGTTAAAAAACCATAAGAAGACACGATTTTCAAAACTAAAGCTTGAATACCAACTTATAACATCCCGAGTTAATACAACCATATGGTGGCTACCCTAGAGTGCTTTTAAATTGATCGTTTGGCCCTACAGATCAACACGAGTCTTTTTAGCCCACTTTTCCCTCACTCATGTGCTTCTCAAGAAATTTATAACATTTCCCATAAGGGTAACCAATCTTAAAAATTGCTCCATAGCTAACACGCTTGACTGTAAAGTTATTAAGATGGAATCACCAAAAAGATGGTATACCATGTTGATATAAATAGCCAGATCAACCCTTATAACACTCAGCTCAATTTGGGGTATTACACTTCCACTTTAAGTATTAGTATTTTATAGAGTAATCACAGATATCATGTATTGCACTGTAACACCCCCAAATTTACAACTGAAAAATTTCGTTTAAATCAAAAGTTTTAGCGGAAGCAAGAGAATTAAAAACCGTAAACTCGGGGGTATTACCGCCACACTTAGTACCAGATCGATCCATAACTACCGACCCGATACTAAGTGCTAAGGCTAGAAAGAATAAAACCAGAACAAATCATTCATAAAACACAAGTTTTACAAAATCAGAGTGCGAAGGTCAAAAGTTACATTCCGAAATACAATTTAAAAGGTCCATATATCAGAATACTTAAAATAACGGAATAGCAAGGTACGATAAAACCCTCGAAAAATTAAATACAACATTTGTAACCTCTAAAGACAAATACGATTAAACCACACAATTTTCGAAGGGTAAATATCCGGACCACTTACTCACTCAGATCAAGCCTTCCACCCCAATTTAGTAACTGGTCAACCTGCATCAAAGGTCTGCTCCCCACCATTGGTGGATCATCACAGGACCCAGTCAATCAAGGTAGTATCAGTACGGGTCCAGTACTGAGTAAGGGCGCAGGTGCGCTAAGGCCAAGCATACCATCGTACAACATAACACACACAGCACAATCACAAAAGCAACATGTAATATTATGGGTGTTGTAGGTCGGTTATGGCCCAATCCAACTTCTTCTTTTCATAACTTTGATAATTAGTCGATTCACATCATAATCGTTATAAATCCATGAGAGTACGGGAACCCCACTATTATAGCCGGTGGATCAGTCACTTATAGGGCATAACGCACCTAACCACTATTATATGCCGGTGGATCGGTCTCCAGGGCACAACGCTCCTGGCCACTATTATGCTGGTGGATCGGTCTGGCCCCGACTCTCATGGTGTTCCACTGTAAGTATATAGTATCTTTCCCATGATTTAATTACAACATACTGTTTGGTTTGTTGAGCTCGGGATCCCCCACTATTATAGCCGGTGGATCGGTCACGTATAGGGCAGAACGCACCTAACCACTATTATACGCCGGTGGATCGGTCTCCAGGGCACCCCGGCACCTGGCCACTATTATGCCGGTGGATCGGTCTGGGCCTGGCTCAACAATCTTACTCTTTAAGTAGTTAATGTCTTATTCATGTATTATTAAATAGGGCTCCACCCTTGACATGCATGTCTACTACTCTCTACTTCTTTCCTCCCCAGGGGGCCGTCCCATATCTTGAGACTCCTGCGCCCCTTATCACACCCCGACATCCATTCCCTTTTACTCTTATACATAAGGAAATGTAGTAAAGGCACACTCTTCCCGAGAATATAGGTATCACCCTAACACCACGGTATCGGTCCCGCGTGTCCTCACCCCTCTAGGGCTCCTCCTTGGAAAACCCTACTTTGGGCCTACATGGCCCAACTCTTCCTTATCCTGACTTTACCTTGTTCCTTGTCTCGCATCCCGTCTCTACTAAGAGATTTCCAAACTATATCCCTTTATTTCCCCAACTCCGTAGGTGACCGCCAAACCCTAGTTGACCACGCCAAACCCTAGCACTTTACTTCCTCCCCAAGTAACCTCCCCTCTTTGCCCCAAAACCTCTTCTCTCATTTCGAAGCCCATACTCATCCTTCATACAAGTGGATTCTCACTCTCAACCCCATACTCCATCCCTCCTTGATCATTTTTACCCTGGTACCCTTCAAATTGCTCATTTCCTCCCAAAACCCTAATTGGGTCCCTTAGATACCCTTACATCCGCCCACGTACTATTTTACATCAAAGTCTCCAATGGACCCATAACTTTGACATTATCTCATTTACGCCCTAAATCAACTTTCCTCACGTAAGATTCATCCCCATGCGTAATTCAAATAAACCATGCAGACTCCCCAACACCCACTTATACACAAAACCCTAATAAGGTCTCTTACGCACCAACTTACGTACTATTTCTCATACCAAGTCACCAATCATTCCAAGACTCTCCCAAGCTCTTACTTACAACCCAAATCAACTTTTCACACGTAAGGTCTAGTCCCCCCATGCAAACTTCCCAAACGTCCACTTCCCCGTTGTTCCTTTATTATCATTTCATGCTACCCAAAACCCTAGCATGCATGTCCTAGAGGGCCAAAACAAGTCACATCATCAACATCAACATTAAACATGGAACATGTCATACACGTATAGTACAAGGCACACACAACATACCTCATGATCCACGCTGCGCTACACAAAATAGGTTATTCATAACGCATGCATAATACACATCAACATGGCATGTTCATCATTCACCCACACCATACATCACACATAACACAAGGCCATAGCTTCGTCCTTACCTAACACGACACCGGTCTTGGAGCACGCTCCTATGCCTCCTCCGGGTGTCGACTTGACTCGCCTATAAGAGGGAAAACTAGGGTTACTTTTCCTCTGACCAAAATACTATTCTTTTCTACCTTATTCTTATCTTTAACTTACCATTAGGGCGAAGAATAGTAATGTTACTTTTATAAGTGAAGTATGGTCAATATTCTCAAGGTAGTTAATCAAGCTACTACTAATAAAAGTAGCTACAATAATTTAAAGTAGTTTAATAATATTTATTATTAATGGTAGTAGTTCAATGTTACTAATAATAATGATAATAGTGAATAATAATAATAATAATAATAATAATGATAGTAATAATAGTAATAATAATAATAATAATAATAATAATAATAATAATAATAATGATAATAGTAATACTAGCAATAACAATAGCGATTATGATGTTAAAATAAAATACTAAAGTTATGGGCCACTAGTATTAGTAAGACCAATAGTTATAAATGTTTCAAGGTTAGGTGTAATAATAATAATAATAATAATAATAATAATAATAATAATAATAGTAATAACAATAATAACAAATATAATAATAATAATAATAACAATAGTAATAATGGTACCAATAGTAATAATAATAATGATAAGGGCAATAATAATAATGATAGTATTAATAATACTAATAATAATATTAATAGTGATAATAATAACAATGCTAATAATAATAATAGTAAAAATAATATCAATTATGTTACTAAAATAATTTGCACATATATAATAAAGGTTTAGGGGTTGGGAGTTTAGAGAACTACCTAGGGTGTGGGTGGCACAGGTGGCGGCGCACGGCGCACGGTGGTGGCGGCGGCGGCGACGTTGGGGGGAGAAAGAGGGTAGAGAGGTGGTGGAGGGGAAAGGAAGGAAAAGGAGGGGTTGGCAGGGGAAATAGAGGGTCTAGGGGGGTTGGGGAAGTTCCCTGGGTGGTTTTGGGAGGCAGAGGGGGCGCTGGGAGCGGCGGCACGGCGGTGGGCGGCGGTGCGAAGGGTGGCGGGGTTCGAGGTTGGCTTGGTCGGGAAGGGCACTTCGCACGCTTGGGGCGGCGCGTGCAAGGTAAATCGAGGGCTGAGGGAGGCTTGGTTGGGTGGAGGGTGCTGCAGGGAAGGGTTTCGGGGGTGGTTCGGGCGGCGGCGATGGGGCGACGATCTGAAGTGGGGGCGGCGCAAGGAATGGTTTCTGGGTTGGGTCTTCGAAAAAGCCCGAGGTTGGGCTCGTGGGGGTATTTATAGGCTCGAAATGGGGAGGGAATCGAGAGAGGGGACAGTGGGAGGTACGGTTTGGCGACGTTTGGCACGCCGGCCGGCAAGGGAGTCGGCGCAGGTCTGCCATGGCAGACCTCTGCGCTGGTCGGGAAAAGGGAGGAAAAGGGTGCGGGTGGCCTAGAGGGGTATGGGGGTGTAGGTCGGTCGAGAGAGGGTGGCCGGCAGGGCAGAAAAGGGGAGGCGGCGTGCAGGCGGCGCGCAGGCGGCCGGAGCAGGGGGGCGGCGTGTTGCAGGCTGGCGTCGGGGCTGGCTGGCAGGCGCGAAGGAGGAAGAAGAAGAAAGGGCTGGGCCGGGCGGTTCGCGAGGAAAGAAAAGGAAGAGAAGAAAAAAAAAGGGGCAGACCGGCGGTTCGGGTGTGGGGGAGGTGCGTTTAAATGAAACGCAGTGCTGCCGATAAAAATGGGTCAAAACGCGGTGCGGCATGGGGCGGAAGGAGGACCTCGCGCGGTACGGGCTGGGCCGAAGGAAGAAAGGAAGGAAACTGGTCCGCCGGGCTGGCCTAGTTCGGGGAGAAGAAGAAAAAGAAAAAGAAAGGAAGAAGAAGAAAAAGAAAGAAAGAGAAGGAAAAGGAAAAGAGAAAAATACTTATTTTGGGTATTTAAATTAATTAAAATATTTGGGATGTTTAAAAGTAATAATATTTAAATAAAATAATATTTAAATTATTTTTTTGGCTTAATTAGGATTTTTGAAAGATTTTCCATAATTTCTATTTTACTTAGTAAAACACCCTAATTTCTCCAATTAAATTATTTATAAAGTTATTATTAATTTCAAACTATTTTCTCCTTCTTATTTTAAATCAAAATAATTTATTTAGTTAATAACTTTTTTTATAAAATGCTTAATTAGCTAAAATACCGAAATTCCTCCTAACTAAAATACTTATAAATCTCTTCTTGATTTTCCTTAATTAAATACCCTTTCATTTTAATAAAAGTAATTTATTTAAATAACTTTATAATAAAACCTCTTTTAAATATAATTTATAAAATTAGGAATTTTCGGGATATTTCATGCACAGAAATTTTCATTTCTATACTTAACCATTTTCCTTTATTTCTAATTATTAAGGTAAAATCTAAGGTCATCGATTTATGTTAAAGTCAAAGTTAACACTATGTCTAATTATTCACAAAATATGCATTAGGTAAAAAATGACCGAAGTTTCCTTTGTAATACACCAAAATTTTAAAACCTAGAAGTTAATAATTAACCATTATTTAGAATAATTTAATCTTAAATTATTAATTTAATTATTTTGTGGACCTTTAATTTTTAAAAATGGATATGATTATTTGATAAATTAAAATAAATATTTTATTATTTTACCATACTTTTCCAAACCCATATTTTTACTAAAATTATCCTCTTAAATTAATACTTTAAATTTTAAATAAATTAACTTATTAAAATAATTTCACCATCTAAGTAATTTCTAACCCTAATTCCAAAAATTATTTTCTTTTTCTTTTTTCTTTTTCCTTTTCTTTTCTTTTCCTTTCTTTCCCCGCAAGGTCTCCCATTTCTCTTCTCCCTCCTCATTATCCAGCCCCCCTTCTTCTTTCTTTTTTTCTTATTTCTTTTCCCCTGTTAGGTTAGCCCAACTCTTCTCTTTTCTTTCATTCTCTCCCTCACATGGCCAACCCGCCCCCTTCTTTTATCCCCGTCTGACCTACCTCTCCTCTCTTCTTCTTTCTTCACCCCCTCGACGAACTAAACAACCTCCTCCCCCATGCCTACACCTATCTGCAACTCTTCCCCATACCTATCATTACAACCCTCCACCTGCCTCTCTCTCCCATCCCTTTCCCTTCCATTTTCGACCAAACACCTTTTGTAACTCCCCCACTTGCCTCTTTTCTCTTTCCCCTTTCCTATTCACCTATCCTTGCCACCCACACCTGACCTACAACACCCCCTATGCAACCACCTAACCCCTTGCACCTCTACCTTCTCCCTTCCCTCTTCTTTTTATTCTCCTTCTCTTTTTCCCCTTTGCCCCATCTCTTCCCCTCGAGCTCTCCTTTCTCCCTACTGATCCCTTCTTTCTTTCCTTATTCTCTTCTCCCCTGTTTCTGCTTCACCACCCCTAACCACTGTCTTCGTCGTCCAACCAACCATCACACCAACTCCCCTGCCTCCCCTACTTCCTCTCTACACCACCCCTAGTAGCTTAAGCCCACCCCTGCATCCAACTATCCCCTTCCTTTTCTTTTATTATCCTTTCGACCCACACCTTACGTTGCCACCTTAGGCCACTGTCTCCCCTCTTCCACTGCCACCGAAGCCACCCCTCAACCACCTAACACCCCCTACACCCACCTCCCTTAGCTTGTATGATATCTCCCTATGAAGCCCTTCCTTTCTCCTCTTATTTTCCCTTCCTTCCTCTTCTTCTCCCTTCCATGCACCTCCTTTCCATCCACCATCTCTACCATCTCCATCGCCCTAAGCTACCACTATTCGACCCCTTGCCACCACCTGCACCCTGACACTCCTCTTGCACCCAACCACTACCCCAACTCCCCCCTCAAGCCCTTAACCAAGACCCATTTCCCTTCACCCAAACCTCCCTTCCACCCATTCCTTTCCCCTTCATGCATGCAACCCACGCTGCCTATGCATCATGAGTGTTGGTGCATTATTTTAAGATTTCTTCCTTAATTTTTGAGGTATAATATAGTTAGTATTAATATGTATTTAACAAGCATTTTGATAAAAAAAAATTATTCTTTTAATTTTTTTCCACTAATATGCTAATTGTGATATTATTTCTAGGTTTACTTTACTAATCAAAACTTAAACTTTTAAACCAAGGTATCGGTAAAGTGTTGGAATGGGCTTTTTGTGTATATTATGTGTTCCTAAGCATCTCATGATTTTTCATATTATGTGGAAGATAGAATGAAAAGAATGCTATATTGTATGAGATGTGACATGTGTGGAAATGGTGAGCTTTGTTGTTAATAATGATATTAGATGCATGTACATGTCATGATAAGTATATATGGCCACTTATATTAGAAATAATGCTAATATGAGCCCTAGGGACATTTTAGTAATTTTACTTGTACATAGGGTGTGACCAAAATAAATTTACATGATAGGTGATAATGGGTAATATCAAGGAATAATAAGAGTTGTGGTGTTAAATGATGCATATGGGCCATGGGGGTTAATATTTCATGTGTTAGGGATATTTTGGTAACTTTGGATGAAAAAGTGGTAATTTGATAATTTAATAAGAAGGGTATTTTAGTAATTTTGTATAAAAAAGGGGGCAATTTGGTAATTTAATAAATAAGAAGGGTAGTTTGGTAATTTTGCATGAGAAATGGGTAATTTAGTAATTTAATAAGTAAGAAGGGTAATTTAAAAATTTTATGAATAAAAAGGGTATTTTGATAATTTAATAAGTAACAAGGGTAATTTTGTAACTTTACAACTAAAGAGGGCATTTTAGTAATTTTATAAGTGAGAAGGATAATTTGGTAATTTTATAAGTAAGAAGGGTAATTTGGTAATTTAACAACTAAGGAGGGTACTTTGGTATATTTGCAAGTAAGAGAGGTAATTTGGTAATCTTGCAACTAAGGAGGTTATTTTGGTAAGTTTACAAGTAAAAAGGGTAAATTGGTAATTCTTCAACTAAGAGGGGTATTATAGTAATTTTGTAAGTAAGAAGGAAAAGTGGTAATTTCTCAACTAAGAAGGGCATTTTGGTAATTTGGCAAGTAAAAAGGTATTTTAGTAAATTTGCAAGCAAGAGGGGGTACTTTAGTAATTTTGTAAGTGGGAAGGAGTAGATCGGTAATTTGTATATAACATGACAATTGATCTAATAAACCTTTATAAGAAGTCATAAGTTATGTTAAATAATAGAATAAGGGTTTATGACCTTAGTATCACTTGTTTAAGTCTAATCATGCATATTATAAGGATAAGGGTACTTCAGAAAATTGGTGTGTATTATAAGAAAAATGCATGGTTTAGGGTTGAATGGGTAAATAAGGGTATGCTATGATGTTAATTTCATAATCATCCAATAGGTGCCATAATTGTATATTATGTATGGAAATATGTGTTGGATGTGCTAGAAGTACATGTTAGGGTTTATGTGTTCGATGACCATTTGGTGTAGCGTACTTGATTCCATGACCATTAGTATAATTATGATACAATAACCTATTATGGCATGTGGATAAATAAAAGTGAATTACATGATGAAAGCAGATGATAAGAGGAAGCCTTAGCCTTAAGGGCATTTTGGTCATTTTAACCTTAGGTGCCTAAGTATAAGAATTGGAACCTAGGATGGCCTTAGTGGACTACTTAAGTTAACATGGACAATAATACTAATAAATATTACTCAATAATAGTAGAAACAAATGAAAATGAATAAGTATGCGATTGATGTGTTTTTCATGGTCATCTTAATTAATGAACTTATAATTAAGGTGGAAGACCTTGAGATTGGAAATTATGGCTTTTTAGGGGTCATTACCCTAAAGACGTAACCCCATGATCATTCTATATTTTGCTAGTGTGTCTTATTGTCCCAGCCAGTCCCTACATCTTACTCTATTTAGCTCTACGGACCTACTTAGGTGGTATGTATACTTATGGATTAGGTGTCCTTGTCGGTAGGATATTGTGTGTCTTCATGAACCAGTGCAACCAGAGTAACTTTACGTCCCTAGATTGATGGTTTGGAGGGTACTGTGCTACTTGTATGCGCTATTATGACCGCTATACCTTTTTGTCTTCGAGTTCATGATCTCCCCCTCAACTTAAATAAATGGAATTAATGTGTTAATTAAATGGAAAGACACTAATCACTTATAGTGCAACACCACGTAGGTTAGGACCATATAGATTATATCATTGTACCGTTCCATTGGTTATAATAGTGGAGTTCCCAAACCTATGTAGATATAATTTAAGAGATTATTATGAATAATATTTAATTAATGGCTTAAGTTTAGATAATAATGACTAAATGTATCACTTGTTGTTATGGTATGATTGTGGCATTGGTGCCTGCTTTGGATTGAGTGGTGGTATGTGTTGATGGAGTGTGTCATTGGACACTTTTAATTACACTACAAAGAGCTTCACTTGAATGCTCTCCTAGTAAGTGTTGTTACTACGAAGTGAACGAATACGTATATGTGTGATTTATTGTTCTTATGTTTGAATGATGTGTTACATACAGGCCTTAATTTTTAGTTCTGTATAAAGGGTTACTTAGTACCGTAGTACTGAAGGGTTCCTTTTGTGGACCTCTGCCTATTTAATGGGTAGTATCCCTTGCAGGTTAGCCTGCAAGTGCTATTCAAGTTTCTTTTCGGGTTAAGAGCATAAGGACTATCCGGGAAGCTTTTAGGGTTTATCTTTTAACCTTCATATTTTATTTGTTTAATGATTTTATTTTTGTAACCACTAATAGTAGAATTTTTTTTGTAATGTCTTTAACGCACTACTCTGATTTAGCTGTTGTAACAACCCCAAAAATCAAAGTTGAAATTTTTTGTTTAAACAAAATCATACACCAAGATGAGGGGTGCTACCACCGTGATCAACACAAGTCTGGCCCCTCGGCCAGTTTCGCACCAACCACAAGGCTAGAAATTTCGTGAGTTATAAAATTGATTAGGACATAAAATCATAATGATTCATAGTTGAAAAGGGAAATCAGAGTGTGCAATTAACGAGTCATTACAGAAAAGAAAACTAATACAATGTTAGAGCCCTTGAGGGGAAAGAACAATACAAATAGGAAGATAGGATAAAAACCGAAAAAGATGAGTTGAGACTACACTCGCTCTTGGGCCCCATGCCAAGCCCAATAGGTCAACTATAAGCCCCACTCGATGCCTTGAATGCATCATAGGCATAAAACCCAACCTCTCCTACCTACACCAACTCAGAAGGGACCTCTACTCATCGGAATGAGTAGCACCCATGAAACGGGTGATTGGTATGCTACGTATTGAGCGAGGTAACCATGAAGCTAAGGCCATACATGAAAGATAGATAACACAAGTAGGTAACCATGTAGATAAATCCATACATGAGAGACAGATAGTATAAACAGTGATTTAGTGCGTTTAAACATTATCATTAGATCTTTGGTCAATATTTTCATTTTACACCATTCTCATTATAAGTCTATGCGAGTATGGTAACCCTAAGATTATAGCCAGTGGATCGGAAACATCCAGGGCAGATTGTACCCAGCCACTATTATTTGTCGGTAGATCGGTCTCTAGGGCAAAGTGTCGTGGTAACTATTATGCTGGTGGATCGGTCTAGCATCGACTCTCATGGTGTTCCATTGTAAGTAACTAGTATCTTTCCCATGTATTATCCTAAATTAAGGTTTGGTTTATTGAGTTCAGGATCCCCCATTATTATAGCCAGTGGATCGGAAACATCCAGAACAACATGCACCTAGCCACTATTATTTACCGTGGATCGATCTCCAAGGCACCCTCCACCTGGCCAATATTATGCCAGTGGATCAGTCTGGGCCCGACTCAATAATCTTCCACTTTAAATGGTTAGTGTCTTATCCGTGTCTTATTCAATAGATACTTTCACCCTAGACATGCATGCCCCTTAGACTACCCGCTCACACAACCCGTTTACTCCTATTCTCATGAAAGGCCCGTCCTATATCTTGAGACTTCTACACCTCCTAGTACATCCAGATGTCCTTTCCCCCTTTTCCTTACTTACCATAAATACCCAACTCCTTTGTGCATGGGTCAAGGCCCACTTTCCCATATCTCTAGGTTAACTCACCATTACCATCCAAGGTTTCCCCGAAAAACCGTAATTTAGCCTATATGGCCCAACCTCCCTCTATCTCACACAATCCATGCTTTCAACTCATCACCTCACTCGATCCACCCTCACACATCCCACTTTACTTTTCATTTTACACGTGTGGCCATGAAACCTTAGTTGGTCATCCCAAACCCTAACACCTCTTTTTTCTGATATGTTGTCACTCCATCACTCTCACTTACCATTCTCTCTTCCATATGACACATATTCACCCTCCTTGTGACATCCTTCCACTCTCACCCCATACTATAATCCTTCTCATTATTTCTCCCTTCCACAATTTCCCTCACTCAGGGTTTTCCTCCCAAACCCTAGCCAAGTCTCCTATGAACCTTTATACCAACCCACGCACTATTTTTCACATATGAACCCCAATCATCCCAACAACTCTTCCCTTACCTTACTAATCCCTCAAGTCAACTTTTTCCACTTAAAGATCATCCCCATGCAAAGACTATCCCTCTCATGCAAGCCCTATAATCCCCATGTAAGATTTATTTTATCCTCTTATTTTATTCATATTATCCTTTTATTTATCCACCCATAAATCATGAGATACTTAGGCCATTCTTACTTTTCTCTATTCAACTCACTTCCTTTACCACTTTCCTCTTCTCACCATCACATCATATCATTTAAAGCCTCCTAGAATGTATGTCATAACGGGCCATATTACATAAGCACCACAAAGTACAAGACACATTATCATATTACACATGCCATAAAGAGAACACATACAACTTACCTTAGCTCCATGCTTATCAAGCTGTGCTACAAGTACATAGTTCATAACCATATAAGATACACACATATATCCATAACACATAACATATAATACACATATTAGGCCTTAACCATATCCTTACCTAAAATGACCCCAGATTTGGAGCACACTCCTACACCTCCTTAGGGGTCGGACTTGAATCACATATAATAGGGAAACACTAGGGTTAGCTTCCCTCTTATTATTTTTTTCATTATTCCCTACTTTACCTTTAGTATGAACTAGTATTAGTGATAATAGTAATAATAATAGCTTTTGCAGTAAAAATAAGGGTATTATCCTTAAAGTGGCTAATAAATACATTAGGGATAATATTAGCTAAAATAGGGTTAGGTAATTATATTAGTCATGGTAGGATATTATTAATAATATCAGTAATAATAATGATAATAATTTTAATAATAATAATAATAATAAGGATAATAGTAAAGTTAGAATAATAATTATATCAAATAATTTATACTTAAGGGCTAGGAAGGGTTAGTGCACAACCTAGTGAAGACAGTAGTTAGGTGGCGGCGCACGGCGGCTGCGGTAGTTTTGGGGAAGGTGGGTCTTTTAGGGTTGGAAGAGAGAGAGAGAGAGAGAGATGGTGGTTGTGGGGTGGTAGACTCTTTAGGTCGAGAGGGTTGCAGTGGTGGTGGCGGCATAGTAGGGTGGTGATGCAGGTGGTGGTGGTTGTGGTGGCCGAGGGTGGTGGAGAAGGAGGGAATAGGAAGGAAAGGGAGAAAGGGTAAAGGAAAGGTAGGGAAGGTATATGAGGGTCTATGAGGTCGAGTGGTTGGCAGGGGAGATGGTGATTGTGGCGGAAGGGGCGGTTCATGGTGACAGGAAGGGTGGCGATGAGGTGCAAAGGGTAGCTAGAGTTTCCAACTTTGCACAATCTGGGTGGTTTTTGTAGGGGGATTTAGGGGTGGTGAGTGGCTTAGTTTGGTGGAGGGTAATGTAGGGAAGGGAGTGGGTGGTTTTTGGGTGGTGGTGTTGCATGACGGCGGCCAGGGCGGTGTCTGAAGTGGCGATGGCAAAAATGGTTGGGTTTTCTAGGCAGAGCAAATGAGGGGAAAACGGGGGTTGGTATGGGATATTTATAGGCCAAGGAAGGGAGAAGAAGAAAAAGGAGGAAGAGGAAAATAGGGCAGGTATGGCAAGAGCTCACCAGCCGGCAGTGGCAGGCCAGTACGAGCCTGCAAAGTTGTAGGGTGTAGACGGAAGGTGGGGAAAAGGGAAGGGAAGGGGAGCACTTGAGGGAGGAAGGTGAGGGGGTTTTGCTCAAATTGGAAAGGAAAGGGATGGGAGAAAAAGAGGGGGAGTTGGTTGGGGTGGTACGATGGCAGGGCAGATAAGCCAGTGGCAGATTTGCAGGCCCGACCTGTAACGCGAGGGAGGGAGAAGGGAAGAAGAAGGGGCTGGGCTGGCTGATCGGGGGAAAAAGGAAGGAAGAAAAGAAGAAGATCGAGTAGGTGAGAGGGAGAAAGGAAAAGAAGAGAGGTGGGCTGGGCCACACGGGGGATAGAAGAGAGGAGGGGGAAGTTGGGCCGCATGGGCAAGGCCCAACTGGGGTAAGAAGAGGAGAAAAAGAAAAGGAGAAAGGAGAAAAAGAAAGAAGAAAAAGGAAAAAGGAAGTCAAAAGGAAAAAAGGGAAAAAGGAAAAGGAAAAAATAAGGTAGTTGGGGTGTTTATGGCATTTTGATATTTTTGAATATTTGAAAATAATAAAATTAGTAAAATAATAATTAAATTCCTTTTTATATTAATTTAGCAAATTTTGGTTAAATCTTCCTAAATTCTATTTTAATTAGCAAATTACCCTAATCTTCCCTAATTAAATTCTTTATTATTTCCCACCTTTTTTTGTCTTAATTACTCCTATTATTTCATTAAAATATTATATTTAATTAATCTCACAAATAAATCTCTACTTTATCATAATTTCCTAAATTAAGGTTTTTTGAGGTATCACAATTGTACTCTTGGATTTGCATAAATTATGTTTGTTCTTTTAAGCCTTAGCACTTAGTATCGGAACGGTGGAAGGAAACTGGTCTGGTACTAAGTATGGTGGTAACATCCCCTAAATTTATCATTTTTGTTTTCACTATAATTTTAATAAAACGAAAGTTTTCGATAGTGAATTTTGGGGGTGTTCCATCATTAAAACCCTAATCATGTAGTTCTAACACGTCATATATTCTATGCAACACATACACACATATTTATATTATAATACGACATTTACAAGGCAATTATTATCATGATGATACTGTTATGTCTAATAATGATGAATCCACATCAAGTAGTTCCTGGGTGAAGATTGTTCATGGTAAGAAAGTGATAGATACTCATTATATCTCAGATTTTGACATCCATTTATCATGAGTCTTGGGTGTTGGAATGGTAGGGGGATGAATAACCCCCAAAAGTAGAAATATATATGCTTCTGGATTCGTGAGAATAAGTTATCCTTAGTTGGTTTAGTTGAAACAAAAATAAAAGAGAATAAGGTGGGTGATGTGTTACATAATTTACCACCAGGATGGCAGTGGAAACATAACTACTTGAGTCATCACTATAGACGTGTATGGTTGGGGTGGAATCCTAGTCATTGGCATGTTTCTATTATATCACAGTGTGCTCAAGGCATTTTGGCACGGTTCAGAAATTTACAACAGCAATCAACCTTCTTTTTTACTACTATTTATGGGGTGAATGATGGGGAAGGTAGGAAAGAGCTTTGGTCTTGGTTACTAAAGCATAATCAAACTTCTAACCCTTGGCTTCTTATGGGAGACTTCAATATTATTTTATAAAATGCAGAAAAACTTCAAGGTGACACAATTAACACACAGGATGTAGAAGACTTTGTCCAATATACTCAACAACTTCTTATCCAAGATCTGAAATATATAGGAGCCTTCTTCACCTAGAGTAATAAACAAGAGGCCACAAATAAAATCTACAGCAAATTAGACAGGGTTATAGGCAATGAAGCTTGGCTAGATACTTTTCCTTACACTCATGTTAATTTTCAACCTCCTATGGTATCAAACAACTCTAATGAAGATATCCATTTTTAGTGACATGAACTATGGACCTAAGCCTTTTAGGTTCCATAATATGTGGACTTTAGATGATGACTTCCTTCCCATTGTTACTCATGTTTGGTCTCGATCACTTCACTATCAAAATCCTCTGACTTTGATCAGAGCCAAACTGAGAATTCTTAAGGCTCATTTGAAGGAGCTGAACAAGACAAAATATGGGAGCATAACTGATCGCACCAAGAATGCTCGAGCCACTTTAATTCAGACTCAAATGGTCCTAGCTCAAGACCCCTTAAATCAGGATCTCATTACTCCTGAACAGATACAGCTTAAGCATTACCTCCATTTAGCTAAATTTGAGGAAAGCTTTCTTAAGCAAAGATAAAAAATAACATGGCTACACATAGGGGACAACAATACTCATTATTTCCATGCTATGGTGAAGGGTAGAATAATTCAGAACCACATTAAAGAAATCCAAGACTCAAATGGAATTCTACATCATGATCCCATCACATTCAAGTCTATATTGACTAATTTTTTTCAAGATCTCCTGGGCTACCAAACTTCCAATTCAGGCACCTTATAGCAAAATGTTGTGAACAGAGGTCTAAAGCTCAATCGTATACAACAATAGTCTCTTTTGAAACTAGTTACTTTGCAAGAGGTGAGAGATGCAACCTTCTCTATGGGCAGTGACAAATCCCTAGGTCTAGATGGTTTCAATCGACACTTCTTTAAGAGTTGTTGGGAGGTGATTGGGCAAGATATTTAGACTAAAACCAAAATTTTCTTTGTTACAGGTATCTTACCCCTGGTTTGAATGTTACTACCCTAAATTTAATACCAAAAACTCCAAATGCTACAAAACCTAAAGACTTTAGACCCATTGCATGATGTAACATCTTTTATAAGATCATTGCTAAAGTATCGACAACCAGGTTACAGTCTATCATGAACTTCTTGATTGGTGAGACATAATCTGGTTTCATCAAAGGCAGATCTATTAGTGATAATATTCTTCTAGCTATTAAAGTAGCTAAAGGATACAATCAGAAGCACCTTTCACCTTGATGTATGTAGAAAGTGGACATGAGAAAAGGCTTATGACACTGTTAAGTGGTCTTTCCTTGAGAATATGCTTAGCTCCCTAGCCTTTTCACCTCACTTCATTACCCTTATTATGACTTGTGTCTCAATAGTTAGTTATTCTCTAAAGTTTAATGGCTCCATGCAAACCCCTTTTAAAGCTACAAGAGGAGTTCAACAAGGAGATCCATTATCTCCTTATCTATTTGTCATTATAATGGAGTATCTTTATAGAGCTCTGCTGGGATTATGGCACAACCCACATTTCAAGCCTCATCCTAAATGCAAGAAGATTAAACTTATTGATCTCATGTTTGCGGATGATTTATTACTGTTATGCAAAAGTGATTCTAATTCTATTTTGGCTCTATTAGACACCTTCAACCATTTCTCTCAGCTTTCGGGGCTTTAACTTAATTCACTTAAAATTCATATCTTCTATGGAGGTAATATTGATGGAAAGATGATAGACTCTCTTTATTCAACTCTATCTATTCTAGAACGTCATTTCCCAGTCAAATACTTAGGTGTTCCTCTTCTTGGTACCATTTTAAGGAAACAACATTATCTGCCATTAATTGATAAGATCACTAATAGACTGAAACAATGGAAGAATCATTTCCTTAGTTATGTTGGCCATCTTCAATTGGTAAATTCTGTACTCTTTGGGATTTAAGCATACTGGAGTCTCTTATTCATTCTTCCCCAGCAAGTACTGTAGGACATACGCTAGATGATGATCCTTTTTATGGTTTGGTAAAGAATATTCATGCAAAAGCTCGATTTCTTGGGATAAACTATGTAACCCAAAGCAAGAGGGAGGCCTTGGAATTCTGAACCTCCATTGGTGGAACACATCTACAATAGGTAAACACCTATGGAATATAATATAGCACAAGGAGGTGCTATGGATTCGTTACATTTGTGCCTATTATATTAAAGTGGGAGATTTTTGGACTATGCCTTCCCCTACTACTACTTCATGGATTTTTAAGAAAATTTTATCACTCAAAAAACTCTTATATGATCTCTTCACCACTATGAAAGGGAAGGAAAATTTACATATCATGGCAGATACTACATCTCTCGAGTATATCATCAGCTCAGACCACATTATAGCAAAGTTTCTTGGTATAGTTTAGTCTAGAATAAATTCTCTATTCCAAGACACCGGTTTATTCTATGGCTTGCAATTCTAAGATAGATTATTCACAAAAGCTCGAGCGGTTAGGATAGATTCCTAAATATCTACAACTTTCTCTCTTTGTGATGGTGACATCGAAACACTAGAACACCTCTTTTTTTAATTGTGCTTATTCCCAAAACTTGTGGTCTACTTTGATTGAAGCTATTGGATGTTTTCAAAGATCTGCTAGTTGGCATGAGATTACTCATTGGCCTAGCAAGAAAGGTCGAGAATCAAGTTTTCGTACAACTTTCTTTTGAGCCTTGTTAGCTTCTATAATTTATCACATTTGGGGAGAACGAATCAGATAAATTTTCTAGCATACTAGTCTCCCCTGAACCAAAATAAGGAATCACATTATGAAGGACACAATTACCCATATCATCAGTTTTAGTACTTACAAATCCTATCAGAATATGATGTTCATGGTAGATAGAATGAGTTCATGATTTGATGTATTTGAGATCTTAGTTTTGATGTACTCTTACTACCATTTTTGGTATTATATATATACATAAAATTTTACTTACAAAAAAAAAATATCATGGTGCATGTGAGGAAGCATATCTAATCCTAGATCATGCGAATATCAATTATCATATTCTAACCCTAGTCATGTGCGCATGCTTTTATGCATTTTATTCCAAACATATCTACCATGTAAAGATAATTATGGTACACTTATCATGGCATTTACATCATAGTCTCGCCAAGATCAAAATCCTAGACATGCATACCTTAACCATTCAACAAAATACGCATGCATATATCTTGTAATCAATAATGCACTGGATACATGCTAATTATTTAATATCACACTTTCATGTTTCACACCTATTAATAACACTTTCATACCTAATGTAAAACTTGGCGTTATAATATCTTGTTTTAAAAAACCCTAATTACAAACATATAATTATGTGTATTAGTCATAATAATTATTGTTGGGTATTTTATGTTAAATATTTTATTGATATATGTATTATTATTATGACATATTAGATATAAACTTAATCAAGTTAAAATTATATAATTGGGTTATTAATTTAAACCTAATTTATACCTTAGTTGATATCTATTTTATTGGGTAACCCTAATTCTGATAACTAGATAGTTTACCCCAATTTTATTTCCTAAATGATTACCTCTAACCTGTACTAGATTGTTGTGTCTTTTACCCCATCCTTCTCCTTGGCATAATATCCTCCACGCCACCCATGCACCATCCCTCCCTCTCTTTTATGTTTCCCTCTCCATGTTTTGCTCGACGACACCTTTCACAACACCATCCATTTAAACCCTCCATCCTCCCCATTTTATGTCATGTATTAACCTTCAAGCAAGCCTACATTCTCCTCTTCGTACCTCAAGCTTCGCAAGCAGAAAAACTTCCTAACTCTCCATCGCTTTATGTTTCACTTTGTTGCATTTTTCACAATTTTTTTCCTTAGCAACGTCCACTTCCATCAATCCCTCACCTCCACATTTGGCCATTTCCATTGAAATCCCCCTTGATACATCCTCCACCACCAAATTCCTTACCTAATCTTAACACAAAGCCATTGAAGATACCCCAAACCCTATAGCCAAACTCACCAAAACCTCCACGCCTCCTTCACCCAAAAGCAACAAACCCTCCCCCTTAACTTCAACCATTTGTGTTGATCCTCCCCACTTTTGCACCCTTTTCCCTTGTATCCCCTTCCTTAGCTATAGCCATTTCAGCCATTCCTCGCCCATAACAACACATAACCTCACCATTTCTCAATTCTCCTCCTCTCTAACTTCCACCATTTGCCTCCTCCTTTTATTTCATGAGTTTGGTTGGTTTCCTTGCTACCTTGTTTTGATTTGTTAGTTGTTCTTCGGTTGGTTTAGTAATTTTAGATTATTGTTGTGTTATATTAAATACTAATATGTGTTATTGGGTGTTAATTTCCTAGGTAATCCTTGAGGATCTTAGAGAAGATGATTTTTGTACTTATTGTGTAAGCTTGGATTTAGGTAAATCCAATCACTCACAAGATGGTAGAAGTTATGTACGAGCATGTTAGGATTAGTTTGTTTAGATTTAGAATTATGCTAGGGTTTTATATTTTTCAAGTAATATTACATGCATGATAACATGTTAAATAAATGGTATATATGATTGTTACAAGTTAAGTTAAATATGTTATATGATTTACATACGCATGTCTAGGGTTTTGATAGGGTTTGTAATTTTATAAAGTTACAATTTAAATTCCATGCTAAGTGCTCCTTGATTATCACTGTATGGTAATTGGGGTTGATATAAATATCATAAGAACATGCACGTATGATTAGGGTTAGAATACGATAATTAACATTTGCATGTTCAAAGGTTAGATATATTTCCCTACATATAGTGTGGTGATAATTTCCCTAATAAAATTCTTATTATGATTTAAATATTTACATACATGCTACATGGAATATGTGTCACGTGAGGAACACATGATTTAGGTTTGTGGGCGCAACTCACTAAATACTTGAAAAGGGAAAAATACAGTAGTGAAAAATACAGTAAATCTCTAGGTCGCAAAGGTTACCTACGTGCTAAAATAATGTCAATTATCACCTTTCATACTTTTCATGAAAAATTTCTCATAATAATAATGTTGGTATGAAAATGAATAAAATGACAAAATTAGAGTTTCAATGGCATTTTGGTAAATTTTAACCTAATGCGTCTTTTGTGAATAATTTGATAATAGGATGGCCTTAAACTTTTAATAGGTTGACCTTGGTGTTAACTTGGTTTTTCATAGACCGATGACCTTAGGGTTTACCTTAACAATTAGAAATAAAATGGAGAATGGTTAAGTGTGAAAATGAAAATTATTGTGTAGTACATGATATTTGTGACCACCTCATAAAACATAAATACTTAAAGTGAAAGACTAGCTACCCTAGAGACGAGGTGTTAGCCCTCATTTGAGTTTGTTCTCTTGTGTGCCGTTGTGCCCTAGTAAGGCTATTATCTACTCTATAAGTGATCTACGGATCATATAGGGTGTATAGATACTTAAGGATTAGGTGACCAAGGTCAGAGGATACCGTGTTTCCTTTATGCAATATGACCATGTGTACCGCTATGTCCCTAAGCTCTAGAGTAAGGGTATTGTGCCACCTTTGGGTTCCTGTATGATCGAGTGTACCTCAATATCTCTGAGGCTGATTGTATCCCCCTTGAGTAATTAAAAATGAAAGGAACTATTGTGTAAGAAAATAATAAAAGATTTGATTTGGGTTTGTTGGCTTAGTAGTTGCCTCAGTTTCCTACCTTTTACAGTTGGTATTGCTTTGGATTGTGGGTTCAGTAATTGCCTCAGTGTCCTACCTTTTATAGTTGGGATTTATTTGGATGTGTTGATTTGGTAATTGCTTTGGTGCCCTACCTTGGTATTTAGAATTGATTTAGATGTGTTGATCAGATAGTTGTCATAGTATCCTACCTTAGTATTTGAAATTGATTGAAACTGTGGATTTGGTAGTCATCATAGTGCCCTACCTTGGTATTTGGAATTTATTTGATTAATTGGATATGTCTATTGTACCTTAAGATGATGTGAAGTGAACTAGTATGTTTTACTACTGAGCTTGAGACTTGATGGTATATATGTTATCCCATAATTATGACATGTGGTTATGGTACATGCTTTGTGCATAAGTATGATTTTTGGATTTTTTTATACCCTATGCAATGTGTTTATGTTACCTATTGTGAGGTATTGTGATTTATTCAATACGAGAAAGTCGTACTAATACTAATTTTATAGATGACTATGTGAAAGGCATGGAGTGGTTCCAAGCTTATTATAGTGATAGGGAAGAGAGCCCTTAGGAAGAGATCTCATTCTCATAATGGGTTTTTGGGTCAAAGAGTTAGGATAAATTGGTGTTGTACCTTCGGGTGCTAGTTTATGGTTATATAGGTTTTTTTGTAGACTCTTATATCCCTGGCTGTATTTTAATAAATGTTGTTGTACAAAGTATATTATTTATAACTCATACGCTATTTTATTTTGGTTATGATTTGTTTTAGCCTTATCACTTGGCATAAGAAAGGTGAGAGAACTAGACTTATGTTAAGTGTGACAATAATAGCCATTAGTTTGGTAATTAATTCTTTCGTAAAAATAATATTTTTGTAGTAAAATTATGGTGTTACAATCATATAGCACATATATATATCATTTCAAACTCGTATAAATCATATCCTCAACATATAACAACTTTTATGTGTTGCCACATGATTTCACATCCTAGTAGAAGGGTACAATTACCTCTTATCCAAGCAAAAGAAATAAAGAAAGATCTATCCAACTAGTCTCCACTCAACTTATTCAAAACCCTTGCAACAACACAACCAACACACATATTAGCATTTATTATAACACAACAATACACCAAAATTAATTAAAACCACTCAGGGAAAAAGTTAGCAACTAATCGAGCAAACAAGGGAGGAAGGCAACTGGTGGAAGGAGCCGAAGAAAAGAGGTGAACAACGACTCTTGTGGTCATTTCTAGGGGTGGAAATTTCGTGCTTTTGGTTGAAGCAAGGAGAAAAGGTTCGGTTAATTAAGGTGTAACAAGGGAGGGGGTTCAACAAAAAATGGTTGAAGGAAAAGAGGTATAGTATGGTGATTTTGGGAGTATCTAAGGCAAGGGATTCGGTGGGGGTGACTGTAGCAAGGTGGGGAGTTTCGGTGGAAGTGGTCAAAGGTGGTGGCTATGGTTGGCTCAACTAGTGCACAAGGGGAGAGAAAAAGTGGAGGTTTATAGTGAAAATGGCAGATGGTGGAGGGTGTGGTGCGACAATTGTGGCCGAAGCCAAAGGGGGTGGAATGGGTAGGAAAGCTACAGATATAGGAAGAGTTACTGTAGTAGTGAGCATTGCTTAGGCTGTGTAGGGGTTTCAAGGTACATTTGGCGGTGATGAGAAGGAGGGAGAGAGAAAGAGAAGGTTGTGTTTGGTGGTGGTGAGTTTTGATGGAAAAAATGGAGGGAGCAAAGGAGTTATTAAGGCAATTAATATGTTATATGTATAATCATGCACACAGATGGGGTGAATAGAAATAAGGCATGGTAGGGCAAGTCAACCCATATGCGAATAAGGTGGGAGTTGATGGGGTAGGGTGTGGCTGATGGAGTATGGTCGGTACATGGTGAAAAACATGTATAGAAGAGATGGCGTGGAGAAAAATTTACACTGAGGCAGAGAGTGTAAGGTGAAGCTAAAATCTGGTAGGGTAGGATTGCTATATAGGAAAAGTTAAACCAAAACAAAATCATTTGATTATTGGAATTAGGGTTACTCGATGTTGGTTAGGATCTAAACTAGAATTAAATCTTATTTCTATCAAATCTTAACCTAATTACAATGTATATATAATATGTTATAGTAATACACATTAATAACACATTTAGTACAAAACCTCCTAAAATAGCTATTATAACTAATTATACATAATTATTAGTTTATAATTAAAGTTTCTAAAAATAGGGTATTGCATAGAGTGTAGGTCAGGGAAGCATTGAAGAGGGGACACTGTCAAGGGGAGAGGTTGTTCACGCATGCAAAAGGAGAATAAGGGAAAAAGAAATTGGGTGAGAAGAGAAGAAAAGAAAAGGAGATGAGGAAAAAAGAAAAAGGAAAGAGGGAAGGAGAATATAGATTAAAATAATTTAGGTTAGGGTATTAGAACAATTAATTGTCAACCATATGGGGTTAGGTTTAGATTAAAAATATTAATGCCTCCAATTAAGATTAAGATTAGGTTAAGATTTAGCGTTAAGGAATTAGGGTAAGATAGAAATATAAATGTAACAACTCCCAATTTACTACTTAAAAATTTCATTTTTCGAAAGCATTAATTTCAAAATAATGGGTGTTACCACCACATTAAGCATGTCTGGTTCCCTCACCTTTCTTATATGCTAAGGCTAAAAATAGGTTAGACCCAAAACAAAAATGAAAATACAGGATCATAATGTAGAGGAATGTTACATATAAATATTCCCTGTACAACAACGTTAATTAAAATATAACAAGTGACATAAGAGTTTAAAGAAAAGCCGATTACAATAAAAAATGACACCCGAAGATGCAACAACGGTTTGCCCTAACTCTTAAACCTAAAAGCTCATTCCAAGAATGAGACTTCTTTCCAAGGGCTCCATTTATCCTTGTCACTATTATACACCTCAAAATATTACATGCCCTTCACATAATCATCTATAAATTTAGTATCAGTATAACTTTATCATATTAAGTAAATCACAATACCTCATACTTTACATAATCACACAGCACCCAAAACATGCTCAAAACATAAAACACATGACATAACACTATAAAAATCATAGGATAATATATATTTCATCAAGTCTCATGCTCATCAATAAATCGTACTTAACCAATTTACATCATCTCAAAGTGCAAAATAACTATATCAAAACCATAACCATAACCATAACCAAATCATCAACTCAATTCCAATTACTACGGTAATACATTGAGGCAGCTACATAACCATCAATCTAATCCATATCAAGGTCATAAAAAAAATACTTCTTTATTATTTATCCTACTTGAGGAGATACAATACACCCGAGGACACTGAGGTACATCCACTCATATTGGTGCACAAAGGCAACATAATACCCTTACTATAGAACCTAGGGATAATGTGGTATGCCTAGTCATATCGGGGCACATAGGTAACTTGATAACCTCCAACCTCGATCACCTAATATTTAAGTATTAATACCTCCTATAGGGATTATAGGTCACCTATAGGGTAGACTAGGACTTTATTGGGCACAACAACACACTAGTGAACCAAAACCACACAAGGGATACACCTCATCTCTAGGGTGGCTCATCCTAGAAAGAAACCATTCCCAACTCAGTATCTTCCACTTTAAGTATTAATGTTTTATGAAGTAATCACACATTACACAACAATTCCCATTTCCACACTACCATTTCCCTTTATTCCCAATTATTATAGTAGTCTCTAAGGTCATTGGCCTATGTCAAAGTCAACACTAAGGTCAACCTATTAAAAGTCTAAGGTCATCTTATGTCCAATTATTCTCATTAGGTGTATTTAGTTATAAAATGAC
This sequence comes from Tamarix chinensis, assembly GCA_030549775.1. Classification (NCBI taxonomy): domain Eukaryota; kingdom Viridiplantae; phylum Streptophyta; class Magnoliopsida; order Caryophyllales; family Tamaricaceae; genus Tamarix; species Tamarix chinensis. The sequence goes on from CM060181.1 coordinate 84,420,261, forward strand.
CAAAATACCCATAAAACCTAATTTCACCACTATTATCAAAATTTCATATCAAACATTTTAATTATGACAATTTGTCATGAAAAGACTAAAAGATAATAATTTATAATATTTTAGCACATGGGTAATCTTTATGATTTGACGATTGACTATATTTTTTTGTTTGTCATGCATAGTAAGTTACACGTACAAACCACAATCATGCATTTTTAACACGTTTTAAATTCCATACAGTATGTACATACATTTTATAGTATGATACAACATTTAATAGGGTTTTTAATATCATGGTGCATGTAGGGTAACATTTCTAACCCTAGATCCTGTATTTAGCCATTATCATTTTTTAACCCTAATCATGCATTCTTACTTTCATGCTATACATGGTAATTGCATCTTAACAAGATTTTAATCCCTAACAAACCCTATACATGCATATATTATTAATAACAAATCATACATACCATATATTTCGCATGTTATCATCTTATCATGAATTTTATAATACCTACATAATATAAAACCCTATCATGATTCTAAATCTAAACAATCCTATCATGATCACACATAATTTCTACCGCCTTATGATTGATTGGATTTACCTAAATCTAAGCTACATAAAAAAAAGCACAAAACATAACTCAAGGATCCCCTAAGCAAACAACACCCAACAATAAAAGATACCTCGAGGATCACCTAAGCAAACAAAACCTAACAATAATTATAGTAGCATACAAAACAACACAACTATAACCAAAATAAATTAAAATCCACTGGGGGGAAAAGGTTAGCTACTAATTGGGAAAGGGAATCAAACAAGATAGCAAGGAGCAACAACACAAACTCATGAAACAAAGTATAAGGCAATGGTGGAAAGTGCCGAAGAAGGTGGGCGAGCAACAACACTTGTGTTCATTGCTTGGAGGCCTTCAATTATTTTGGCTGAAGATAAGGAAGAGGGGTTTGATGGATTTGGGTGCAGCAAGGGAGGGGGTGTTTGAGAGTTTTAGCCAAAGAAGATGGGGGAGTTCGATGGTTTTGGGTGTAGCAAGGGGATGTTCAACACCTTTGGCTAAAGGTGAGGTGGGGGCTTCAGTGGATTTGTGTGTTGCTAGGAGGGGAGAAATAGTGGGGTTGGACGTTTCTAGGGGTTGGACATAGAGAATGACAGAGAACAAAGGGGTTTTCTTGCTCGAGAATAGGAGAAGAAGGACAAACTGAGCCTTTGGGTTTTTCTGGTGAAATGAGGGATGAAGATAACTTACGAGGACAATGGCATGATGAATGATCAGACCAAAACGAGGAAAATGTGCATGGGAACATGAGGGAAAGGCAATCATGAAGGGGATGGAGTGGAGAAGCATTTACACCAGGGTAGAGGGTGTAGGGTGAAAATCTAGTATAAGGTAGGGGTGTTATTTAGGAAAAGTTGAACCAAAACAAAAACGTTTGATTACCGAAATTAGGGTCGTTGGGTATGCTGGATATCGGTTAGGATCTAAACAAGGATTAAATTTAATAACTTAATTTCTATCAAATTTTAACTAATTAAATTTATATCCAATATGTCATAATAATACACATAGTAGTAAAGCATTTTATACAAACCACCCTACCATAATTATTATAACTAATTACACATATATTTTGAATTATAGTTAGGCTTTTTTTATAAACGGGTATGAAAATACATTTTTAGATATTAGAATTAGGATAAATCATTAATTAATAGGGATTAAGATTCGATAAAAACTTGGGGTTTTAAAAAGAAGGTATAAGTTTAAATAAGAAATCAATCTTAAAGGTAAACCCTTAAAAATTTCATCAAAAGTCTTAGACAAACCAGTCAACTGGTCTCACAAACCAGTAGACTGGTATAGAAAATAGATAAATCAAAAGTAAATCAAAATAGGTAAAATAATTGGCTGGTATGGGAAAAATAGTTGACTAGTGCCATTATTTGACTTGTCACAAGCATAACCAGCTAATTGATACCATGATAAATCAATACCCCAAATTCTATAAAAAAAAAATAGTGAACTAGTTTGCACAAGACTAGTTGGTTGGTTTTATTAGGTAAAGCACAATTTGAAACTTATCATGATTCAAACTTAATCAAAGTACACCCATAACTCAATAAAATTTCCAAAAATTAAACATGACCTTAATACTTCATATATCAACACTCACACCACCAAATTGCACATACCATGTCACATTTAACTCCATAATTTTTCATTCAAAACAACCAAACCTATCATGCTCCTAAGACCAAATTCATGCTTCCAACCAAGAAAAACATGCATTTAACAACTTTTAATCATGGAACTAGGCTAGAATACAAATAAAATCAATCTACATCTACAAGGAGGGGATAACTTTAGCTATAGGGCATCGATTTATGCATTAGTCTAGGTTTGAGAGGAAACAATATTCATTACCTAGATGAGTTTGCCACTCATATTTGTACATGAATCTATTTTAATATATTAAATACACCATTTTCTTCAAAAAAAAAAAGTTTACCTAATGACAAGTTTTCAAGGAAAGAAAACCACTCCTCTAAGCTATTTCAACATCTAAGATTCTTGCTTACCTAAACTAGAATTGTAGAAAATATTTAGCAAAATACATTTAGAGATGAAAATAAAAAATAAAACATAGATATAGAGAGAGAGCATAAGAGAAGAAACTTAGAGGCAACAACACAGTAGCACTTGGAGAGTTTTTCTTACAAAAGGGAGAACAAGGGAGTTGATATGGGATCAATTGTAAACAAATGAGAGGAAAAGGAAGGTCTAGTAGAGTTAAAAGAGTAGAGGAACATAATGACCATGAACATTTGAGTCTAAGGAGAAAAAGTGATGAAAGGGATGTGGCTATAGTGTAGAATAAGACTAAAGACTAGGGAGATCTTTGATCAATTGGAAAGGGAGTCTCAAGATATAGGATTTAGGTTGGGAGCAATGATTTTTAATGAAGCCATAAGGTGGAGAGTGATGGAAGAGTAAATCAAGAAGAAAAGTGAAAAAAGTACAAAGGTGTGGGAATTATGTAAAAATTGGGTTAAATAAAAAATTAGCTTATAATGAGTGTTTAAAAGAATAATCTACAATCATAGTATAATAGATTCCTAAAGCTAGGAAAGAGTAGGAATAGATTGGATTTCAAAAATAAAATTGAGATTGTGATTTCTAATAGAACCAATTAACTAGCTTTAGCATACCAGTTGACTAGTTCATTAGATTCAACAAAAAAAATACATAGTTTACCAGTCAACTAGTTTTGTCATACCAATCGATTGATTCCCTAGTTTGAACAACAATTTCACATTTTATTTCTCTTTCAAAATTATACAAAAATAATTTCTATATATTTGGTATTATAAATAGTGACCCTATAGGGCATACACTATTTGATGGAGTTAAGATCAAAAATAGTGTTAGGATAGAGAATGGTGGTATGTGCCAATACTAGAAGATCTAAGAGAGAATGGTAGAACTTGTGTATGATTGATGTTACTCAATGTTATTCAATATCTCCCATAGAATACCTCTAACTTTATTATATATAGATGGTGTTCTAAGGTTATGGTCACATGCTCTACATGGATTGATTGCCAAGTTAAAGTCATATTTCCTTGTGTCGATGGCCTCAAGTTTAATACCTCACGTTAGTAAATTATGGCTAAATCAAGATTAATAATTTCAAAAAGAATATTATTTTATGTGGATAAGTATTGTGTTAGACCTTGGATAATACATTAGTTGGAAATTATTTACAAAAACTTTAAAAAAGAAAAAAGATTGAAATAAATTGATCAATCATCAACTATCTCTTATCAGTGGTTGATAGGCAGGCAAATAGTAGCATTTTTTTGATTCCAAGAGTAGTAAACAACTAGAATTAACCAGTCATCACCCTAAAATTTTTACTTGTTTTAAATTTGTAAATGTCACTACTAATTTAAGAAATTAAACATATTTTATATTTGTGAGTTTGGAATATTATTTAAAGGTTTTTCTTAATTTATTATTATTTAATTTTGAAGTTTATTTTATCAAATGCCTATTTACTTGGATTTTTCAACAATAAAATTTATAAAAAATTATATGGGTAATTTTAAGGCCTTGTTTTGCTTGCCATGGGATAGAATTGAGCCCTATGATCAACTATATCCACGTATGTCTTCATTCGATCAATTTTTAGCAAAAAGTACACCCTTACACACTTAACCTTTGGCCACACTCTTCCAACACCTTGATTTTAATCAAGTGAGCAACAAGCAAACTCCCTTTCCTTCTCTCCTTTTGGTCGACAACCATAGCTCTATATGAGACTTGGATTATTTTAATTTTACATCAAATCCTCTCTTATCTTATACATATGCTCCCTACTATCTCCTCTTTCTCTCCAAGTGTTGAAGAATTTCTTCTCCTCTTCTCCATTTTTTTCTTGATTTCTCTTCTCTTAATATTTATTCTAAATCTCTTTTGGCTTCCTTAAGAAAGAGTGGATAATATATATTGGAGATAGTTGAAGTTCTCCTTGTCACCTCCTTTACCTTTTCATCTTGGTTTTTGGGAGAAGGAAAAAATTATTTTTCCTTAAAGCTTTTATTTTTTTCTCCTTGATGTGTTTGATAAGATATTTTTTTTTATTGAGTGTATTTTTTTTGAAAGGTTTCCAAGGAGTTTATGATCTTTGTCTTTCAGGCATGCGTTATTTATTTTTTGGCATTCAACTACCTTGAATTTTTAAATCAATTCTAAATCTCTTTATGTGAAAAATGTATTAACATTAGCATGTTGTTCTTTTTTTCCAAGGATGATTCATTTCCTTATAAATACCATGAAAGCATGATATTTCTTTAAAGTATGTTAAATAAATAATAGAATGATATTTTATGTGAGTATGAATGTATATATATAACACAAGAAATTATATGTAATCAAGCATTACATCTTATGTGTTTTAGTATTTTTATGAACAAGTGTAAGAATGGTATTAAATAGCATGAAAATCAATTTCTTATGTTAAGCGAGGCTCTCTACCTACAAGGCGTGTTTCGTGTATGAGTTTTCTTTTGTATGTTTTGAGTATTCCATTATATTTATTATATGTGAAAAACACTCTAAGGAGGATGAATAGGGTTTTATGGTATGGAAATAACTAAATAAAAATTTAACTAAATAAAAATTAACGATGTATAGTGATTCAAGAGTAAATTACTCTTTATATCCACTACCAAAAGGTTTTTCCTTTTGGATTTTTTAAATAGTGACATATTTTTATTGATGATTACTCTTCTCTTGATTTATGAGCCTTCCTATTTCGATGAACCTCTAAGAAATGATTTATAATTTCGCTTATTTATTTTCTCTAGACTCACTACATGAATCTTTCAAGAATGATAGGCATACACTCACCCCTTTAAGAGATTTTTAAGAGGAGGTTATGATTATAGATATTTCTCACAAAAAATACAAGATATAAAAGTGTAGAACTTTGGATGAGATGTAATCTAGCTAGATATAATGTGGGATATTATAATTAGAGAGTAGTTCTACCTAAGAGAAGTGAACAAAGGAAACTTTTCAGTAAAAACTTTGGAATATGAAAGTTTTAAATTTGAGTGTGCAATTGAATCATTTTAAAGCAAGAGATTAATTATACAATCAATGATTTAAAAAGTTAGTTGCAATAAATTCAGAGGGACCTTATTTACACGGGTTTCCCTCATGTATAACCGTTGGATAAAAATTTACAAAAAAGCTATTTCATCCAACGAGCAGAAAATTAGCATTTAATGCTGACCAATTGATTGGTTTGGTAGAAATAGTTGATCGATTATATGGCTTGTTGATTGGTATGTTCTAACCAGTCAACTGTTTATGTTTCGACCAAAATGGAAAGTTACCATTGTGTGAACTAGTTGATCGGTTAATCACAATGTACAATTGGTCTTAATACACATATAAATAGTGACCAAGTATGGTGAGACTAGTTGATGTGTTCATTGTGCCAGTCAATTAGTTTGACCAAATTGGTAGGTTGGTTATGAGCTAATAGATGGATTTGAGAAAATCAGTCGATGTATTTAACCAAAGAAGAGTGGGTTTTTGTAAGAGTGAAGCCCATGGACTTGTTCGTCTAACCAATCAATCAGTTTATTAGATTAGTCAATTGATTTGGCAAAACCAGTCGATGTGTTTAAACAAAGACAAACAAGGTTTCTGCCAAAATAAAACCTACTGACTAGATGGTCAAACCAATCTATGAGTTTTAGCCAACCAATTGATTGGTTTGGCAAAAAAAATCGATTTGTTTAAATAGAGATGAATTGAGTTTCTATAAGAGTGAAACCCATGGACTAGTTGGTCAAACAATTTGATTAGTTTCTCAACCATTTGATCGGTTTGGTTAAGCTAGTCGATGTCTTTAAACATAGACAAATCAGGTTTCTGTAAGAGGAAAACCCATGAACTGGTTGGTCAAACCATTTGATCAGTTTCCAAATTAGTCAATCAGTTTTATCCACCAGTCGATTGTCTGAGTTTAATTCAACCAATGGCTTTATTCAAACTGAACCAGTTGATTGGTCTGAGGACCTATCAACTAGTTTCGACTAGAACCAATCATTTTGTTTTAAAAATACTTCTAAATAGTTTATGAAATGAAATCAAGTCAAGTATTTTTTGACAAAGTGTTTTAAAGAGTTTTGTTTGAACTATGAACTTTTCTTAACTTAACTCTTTACAATAGACCTAATACTCACAAAATACTATCCTTGGTCTTCAAGTCTTAGTTCTCTTTCATATGTTATTTTCTTGTACTTGGAACATTGATTGCTCTTTTATATTTTACTTTTGGAGTATTCTTACAGTGAGATAGATCGATTGATGTACATGCACACTTAGGCAACTGCATTAGTTACCAAGATACGTTTGTTATCATTAAAATAAGTATAATGATATTACTTAACCTTTGAGGTCAACTGTATATTTTACTTAAAGATCCATATTTGGCATCTTTACATCCAAAAATTCATGGTATAAGTGTTCGTGGCCCTAGTGATATTTTTTTTTTATCATTTTACATGTACTATTCAAATTTTTCATAAGTTATGTCATTATGTGTTATATGGTGTATTATATATATATTATTGTGTTTAGTATGAAAATAATGTGTCATATGGGTGTGTGTATTAGAGTTTTATGGGGAAATGAGTTTAAATAGTGACCAAGGGTATTTGGTCATTTCGTTAATTCTAAAAATATGTCTAGAATTGTAAACTATTTTAAAAATAATTATATAGATATTATTAAGCCTTGGTTTGAATTTTATTTTATGATAATAATTTGGTGATAAAATGGTTCTAAATGGCTTATTTTGATGCAAGGAGTAAAATGGTCATCTCACTTAAACGTGGGAATATTTTTATTGTACAACATGTTTTTATGAGTAATAATATAAATTTTAGGAGTATACAATGACTTTTTATGAATGAATGGCTTAGTGATGGATTTTATTCACAACTAGGGCATTTTGCTACAAATGGTGAAATATATGAAAGATGAATAAGGATATTATTGTTAATTAAGAAATAAATATTTGATATTTCAACAACAAAGGAAGAAATATTTTTATATTTAATTTCAAACTAAAGCATGGATATTTGAAATTTGTTGTGTTTAATAAAAATTATGGTACGTAAGTCACCGAAGGTTGATAGAGCCTGATAAAATAAAACTATTTTTGTATTATGTATTATATAGCACAAATTATATAATATAACTTTTCTATTCTACATACTAATATTAAACCCGTGCGATGTATGGATATTTGTTATTACATACTATAATTTGAACAATTAAGATATAATAAATTACTCATTTAAATTCAAATAATTAAATATTAGTATAAAATATATTTTATATATTATTTGGTTGAAATACACAAATGGAATAGAAATACTTGCTTATTTTATAAATTTTGGTTGAAATACATTTTTTAGCTCATTTCCTTCCCATAATTTTTTTGGTCGTTGATTGCTAAATAGTTACCCATTTGGGTTTTTTTTTTCATTTTTTTGATTAAGGAATTTTACTAAACTTTAAACAAATAAGTAAATAAATAATACAATAGATCCTTCAACTAGAGGATGAACAAAGACAAAAACACCCCCTAAGCTAATAATGATAGCGATCCTCACCTAAAAAACTATTAGCATGACAAGACATCGACATTTCTTTAAAAACATACATTGAGGATAATGTCTGAAAAAGCAATATATCAAAAGCAAAACACGAAATACAATGTGACAAATCCACCTTATGAAACTCATACCAAATATAAAAAAGGGGAATGTAATCAAACAATCCACTTAAATGGGTGCATAAGCATTGTGTTAGAACAACTAAATGTTTTGCTCAACTAACAGCCATGCCCCAACTATTCCACACACCAAAACAAACAAATAAACCACCGCCACTTCAAAATTGAAACACATAGTGTTTGTAAGCTACACCTAATTGGAAATAGACAAAAATTCTTACATACCATATGCCAATACACCATCTAGGCTAAGCCTTTATAACCTCGTAAGTTGCCTTGCTACCAAACTGTAAATAACTCACTTTGTCTTTGAAACACAACAATCATTTATATAAATAAGTTTTTGGGGTTATCAATATGAATTATATTATATCACCACACATACATTTTAGGCAGAACTACAAATACATAGAGTTATTCAATGAGTAGGGGTGGCTATGGCTTATATAACCCAACCCATGAAAATGGATCTATGGGTCAAATGAGTTGGGTTAATATCTTGAAAAAGTTTATATGGATTAGCCTATGGTGGATTACAAATTAAGATGGGTTAGTATGAACTATCCTACAAGTTGCCATGGTTTGTCGTAGATTAGTGAATATTACCTCTAATTTACCAAAATCATCACTACCACAACCACATTTTAACCGGACCCCAGACATACCATTTTTTTAGGCCTCTCCATATCCAACTGACTTTACCCAACCTCGTCCTACCCTGTCATATCCTAAAGTGACTATGCTCAATCCAAACACATCCTTATTTGACCTTGGCTTGGTCTAACCTAACTGTGACCCATCTTTCTCGGAATCCATTAGGGCATGCCTCAATAATACCGAACATTGCCTATATCCACTGTGACCCAACCTTAATCTATCTGATCCTGAAATCACCCACATGCAAGCTAGCTATGCCCAAACTTAACTTGACCCATCAAGTTGACCCAAAATAACCCGAACTCGAACCAACTTGACAAATTAATCCAACACAATTAGGATTTGTAATGACCCAAACCTAAAACCAAATCTACAATAAAATAACTTGAAATGAATTGAACCCAAAACTGACTCGACCAATAAAATGACTCAAACTCGAATGACTTGACACAACCCACAACTGACATGAAAAGAAAAATGATCTATACACAATCCAAGCCGAGACTAATCTGACCTACTACAACCTAACCCAAACCTGAACCATCCAAATTGATTGACATTTCTAGGTAGAGGTGATGATTATTTTATTTGTTTATTAACCCACGATAACCTATGGTCAACACGCAACCCATGGGTTACAATGGGTGGGTTAAAAATTATTAATCATTTACTTCAACCCACCATGCGTTACATGGTTTAAGATATTATGGGTTCGATTAAACCATGACATACCATTTGAACACCACTACGAATACATATTACAATATAGTTGTTGTAGATAATAAGTGTTGTTAAGCTAATTGTCAAACTTGGAAAACTATAGAGCATTAGAATCCAAGTCTCTAAAGAATATTTTTAACCTTCCTAACAAACTAAGAATTTAAGGAATACCTATCAATTAATATTAAAAAGAAGAAGCATTTAGCTTTCAACAATGAATATGAACGCCTTAATGGTGAATGAAGAAATATGAGCAAAACTAAATCAAATATGAATACCAACTTTGTCTAGGATAAATTTCATCTTAGAAACATCTTTAATTTCCAATTTCTTCCTCTATGTTTATTTCATCTAGTAAAGGGGTCAAGATTTGGAAGCTTCGTCAAGTGAATCATTTCATAACCCACCTATAGCTTAACACCTCGATCAGAAAGTTTGTAATATAGCCTAGATTCTTTTATCTTGAGACCTTTTAATAAAATAAAGAATATAAATGGTATCATATTATATATCTAATACATGATACACAACTCTAAAGAAAAAAAAGGAGATGCTTGTATGAAAAAAAATGCCAAATTATTAATATTACATGTCTCCAAGATGTTTTGCTAGAATTCCATTATCTTTCTAGGTTTTCACGTAGAACGCATATATGGTGTTGGTGCATGCTCATAAATCCATAATTTACATCACCTCATTATTAGTCAAAGTAATCACCAAAAAGACTACATATAATGCCTTATTTTTATAAACCCTAATTGTAAACCGATATTATATGGATTTGGTTATAATAACTATTGTAGAGTTTTTTTTAATACTAAATATGCTATTATATATATATATATATATATATATATATATATATTAATATGACATATTATATATAAACTTAATTAGGTGAAAACGTGATAAAAATTGAATTAATGATTTTAGCCCTAGTCAAAATCGTAACTGATATCTATCTTTTCCGGTAACCTTACTCTCGATAACCAAATGTTTTACCCTGATTATTCTCCCTAAATATTAATTTACCCTATACTCTATCGCGGTCATACCCTACTTCCTTCACCCTGGCGTGACTGCACCATACCACCATACCTCCTGCACCATGACTCCCTCTCACCCATGTTTCTCTCTCCCTTATTTTTCCCAATTCTCCCCTTCACGCCAGCCTCCACTTAAGTGACCATCCTCCTATTTTTTTTGTCATGTATTAGCCCAAGCGAAGCCTTTCTTTTTCTCCATTCCCTGAGCTTCCATTCACAACATATCCCCAGCCTTCTCCTTTATTTTTTCGCCATTATCATCGAAGGTTTTGTGTCCCACGTGACTCATTGACGCTGCCTCACCTTTTGTTGTGTAAGAAACTCACATTTTGCCTCCTTCTTAGTGTGAGAAACTCACGTTTCTTACCTCTTTTTCTATAGCAACCTTACACAAACCAGCGCAAACACTCCACCATTACCTTTGTTATGTGAGCCTCCAATGCTTCACCTCTCCTTGTTGCGTGAATCGTGCACATTTCCTCCTTTACCTATGTGAGCCAGTGATGCAACTACCCCTCCCTATGCATAAGTGGGTGACGCTGCCTACTCCTTGGGCGTGAGAATCCCATGCTTCTAAGCCTTTGTGGCACGAGTTTCTCCATTGTTACATCATTGACTTATGTAGTCTCCTTTAGCCCTGGTTATTTCCTAGCATTTTTCCTGAGTTGTTTTTAGTTAATATTGGTTATTTATTTGTTTTTTAGTGCTAATATTTATGTTATTGGGTATTAATTTCTTAGGTAGTCCTTGAGGATTTTGGAAAATATGGTTTTTATACTTTTCATGTGAGCTTGGATTTATGTAAATTCAGTCACTCAAGAGATGGTAGAAACTATGTGCTATAATATTAGGGTTTTTTAGATTTATAATGATGTTAGGGTTTTATATCTTTCCAAGTATTATGACATGCAAGATAAAATGATAACATGATAAATAAATGGTAAGTACCATTGTTGTTGAGCTAAGTTATATGCATGAGTAATATGTTTAATTATTTACGTATGCATATTTAGGGGTTTATTAGGGCTTGTAGACATATAACATGATGATTTAAATGCTATAAAAAATATCTCATGATCATTATCGCATGGTATGGTATCTAGCATTATTATAAATAGCATGTCACATATACACATGATTAGGGTTTTGTGGGCGCAACTTACTAAATGCATGAAAAATAAAAAAAATATAGTCAATCGCTAAATCAGAAAGATTACCTACAAACTAAAATATTGTGAATTATTGTATTTTAGCCTTTTCATGATAAAATTTCTCGTAATAATGATGTTTGGTGTGAAGCTAGATAAAATTACAAAATTAGGGTTTTGAGGGTATTTTGGTAATTTTGACCTACTGCATCCTTTGTGAATAATTAGATATTATGATGGCCTTAGAATTTTTATAAGTTGACCTTAGTTTTAACTTGGCTTGACATAGACAGATGACCTTAGGGTTTACCTTAATTATTAGAAATAAAAGAAAAAATGGTTAAGTATGGAAATGAGAACTACTATGCAATATACAATATTTGTGATCACCTCATAAAATATTAGTACGTAAAGTGAAAGACCTTGAGTTAATAATGGTTTCTCTCTATTATTAACTACCCTTGAGACGAGGTGTATCCCTCATTAATTTTGGTTCGCTGGTGTGTCATTGTGCCCTAGTAAGACCCTATTCTACTCTATAGGTGACTTACATGTCCTCTAGGGGGTATCGATACTTAAGGATTAGTTGACCAATGTTAGAGGATAATGAGTTTCCTTTGTGCACTAGTATGACCAAGCGTATTGCTGTGTCCTTGGGTTCTAGAATAAGGGTATTGTGTTACCTTCATGCACCAATATGACCAAGTGTGCCTTAGTATCCTAGGTTTGATGGTATCCCCTCGAGTAATTAAAAATGGAGGTAACTCTTGTATATGAATATAAAATGGATTTGATTTGGTTGTATTATTTTGGCAGTTGCCTCAATACCTTATCTTTAGTAATTAGAATTGTTTTGGGTCCGAGGTTTAGTAAATGCTATAGTGCCCTAACTTGATGCTTAGGATTGATTTAATTAGTCAAATATGGTTAATGTGTACATCGTGACGATGATAATTGACTTTGTATGATTGAATACCGAGCATGAGTTTGTGATGTTGTATGCATTATCCTATGATTAATACATATTTTTATTGTAATACCCCAAAATTTTTAAACCTAGAATTTAATAATTAATCCTCATTTGGGATAATTTTATTTTTTTAATTATTAATTTAATTATTTTGTGGACTTTTGGTTTATAAAAATAGATATAACTAATTAATAAATTAAAATAAATATTTTTTTATTTTATCATATTCATTTTACTTTAATAATTTTCCAAACCTATATTTTACTAAAATTACCTACTTAAATTAATATCTTAAATTTTAAATAAATTAATTTATTAAATTAATTTATCCATCTAAAAAATAAATACTCTTATTCTAAAAATTATTTTATTTTTATTTTCCCCCCTTTCCTTTTCCCTTTTTCTTTCTCCTTTTTCATTCCTTTTTTATTTCTCTTTTCTCCTTTTTCTTCTTTTCTTTCTCCTTTGGGTCGACTGGCCTGCTTCTCCCTTTTTCCCCTCCCTGTTGGGCCGCTGCCCCTCTTTCTTTCCTCCGTCACCCATCCATCCCTTCTCTCCCCTTCTCTTCTTTCTTTTCCTTCTTTCTTTCCCCTAGCTGGGCTAGCCTAACAGCCTATTCCCTCCTCCCTCTCCCTCGTGCATGGGCCGACTCACTCTCCTTCTTTCTTCCCCACTCGGTCGACTTGTATTCTTTCCTTTCTTCTTCTTCTTCCCTTTTCCTCTCTCCTTCACTTATCGAAGCCATGCCAGCCCTTGCAACCAACCCTGCCCATGCACCTGCCATTGTAACTTGCCCTTTCCCTCTCTCTGTCCCTTTCCCTTCCATTTTTGACCATGCAACCCCCTCGCATGCCCTTTCCTTTCCCTTTTCTTCCTATCCTTCCCTACCATCTTCCTTGACCCCTTGTAGCCTGCAACCACCCTACTCAAGCCATGCCTACCCTCCTTGCCCTCTTCCTTTTCTTCTCCTTATTTCCTTCTCCTCTGCTCTATCTTCTTCTCCCTCGAGTCCCTTCTTTCCCCCTTGCAGAACCTATCTTTTCTTTCTTTCCTTCTCCTCCTATCTCCCCTATTTTTGTGTCAACACCCTCAATTGCTACCTCTACCGCCCAATTGACCACCACACTAACCCCCTAGCCTCCCTTTCTACCTCCCTACACCACCCAACAACGACCACTAGCTCCTATAGCCACCCTTCCCTTTCTTTCTCTTTTCTTCTCCTTCTAAACCACCACCTTGCGCCGCCATCTCCCCTCTTTTGTTGATGCCACAGCCACCCCTCAACCCCTTGACACCTCCTCTACTATCCCTTACCCTAGACGATCAAGATATCCCCTACAACCCCCTCCTTTCTTCTCTTCTTTTTCCTTCCTTCTCCTTCTCATCCTTTCATTCGCCCCACCTTTCCATACCTACCGCTGCCATCCCTGTCACCTTGAGACACCAATCTTCGACCCCCAACCACCACCTACACCTTTCCATCCCTCCAGCACCCAACCACCACCCTCACTCCCCTCCACAAGTCCTCAACCAAAACCCCAAACCTCTCCCAAATCAACCCCTTCCCATTCTCCCATCTCTCTTCTCTAACCCATTATTTCCCTTCCCCTATGCATGTAGCTTACACTACCATGTAGAGTGAGTTTTTCTGCAAAAAAATTACAGAATTTTAAGGTATAAACATGTTTACCATTTATATGTATTAATTGAGCTTTTTGATAAAAAAATATTCTTTTAATTTTCTACCGCTAATATGATAGTCATGATATTATTTTTAGGTACAAATTTTTCTAATCAAAGCTTAAACTTTTAACCGGGGTACCCGTAAGGTTTAATTATTGTTGGAAGTAAGGTGACCATTATACCATACTAAAATGTGTGGATATACGTATGCTAGCATATTAGGGTTTTAAATATGTTGTGTGCATATTATATGATGATTAAGTATATTATGATTTGTAGCATATATTGGTAGTTGAAATGAAAAGCATGTTATATTACATGTCATGTGTAGAAATTATGGTTAAGGAGCTCTGTTGTTAATAATAATGTTGAATACATGTATATGTCATGATAAGCTAATATGGCCATTTGTAGTAGAGATAATGTTAATATGAGCCCTAGGGGTATTTTAGTAATTTTTCTTGTGCAAAGGGGTGTGGCCTAAATAAGTAGGTATGGTAGGTGATAATGGGTATTAATAATAAATAATAATGGTTGGTAGTGTTAAATGATGCATATGGACCATGGGTGTTAATGTTTTATATGATAAGGGTATTTTAGTAAATTTGGCATAAGAAAGGAAAATTGGTAATTTAAATGAATGAAAGAGGTAATATGGTAACTTAATAAGTCAGAAGGGAATTTTGGTAATTTTACATGGAATAGGGGTAATATGATAACTTGGTAATTTTATGAATAAAAGGGGTAATATGGTAAATTAACAAGTAAGAATGGTATTGTGGTAAATTTTACATGGAAAAAGGGGGTAACTTGGTAAATTTATGAGTAAAAAGGTAATTTGGTAAATTATTAAATGAGAAGGATATTTTGGTAACTTTGGTATAAAAAGAGGTAACTTGGTTATTTTATAAACATAATGGGTAAAATGATAAATTAATACGTAAAAAGTGTATTTTGGTAATTTGGCACGAAATGGGCAATTTGGTAATTTTAATAAGTATGAAGGGTACTTTAGTAATTTAAGAAACCTGAAGGGCAATTTGGTAATTTTAACAAGTATAAAGAGCAATTTGGTAATTTAATAAATTAAAAGGGTAATTTGGTAATTCAACAAGTATGAGGGGTAAAGTTGGTAATTTAATAATTATGGAGGGTAATTTAGTAGTTTAACGAATACAAAGGGTATTTTGGTAATTATACAAGTATAAAGGGTAATTTGGTAATTTGGAAAGTAAAAAGGGGTAACTTGGTAACATTACAAATGAGGGGTATTTTAGTGATTTTGTAAGTATGAATGTATAAATCGGTAAATTGCATATAACATGACAATGGATTAAATTAACCTCCATAATAAGACATAAGGGATATTTAATAATAGAATAAGGTTTTATGGCCTTAGTAATAGTTGTTTAAGTATAACCACATATATTATAAGGATAAGGGTATTTTAGTAAATCGCTGAATATCATAAGGATAATACATGGTATAAGGTTGAATGGATAATAAAGGGTATGATATGATGTTTATTTCATAATCATGCAGAGGTGCCTTAGTTGTTAATCATGCATAGAAATATGTGATGAATGTGCTAGAAGTACATATTAGGGTTTATGCGTTCAATGATCCTTTAGTATAGAACACTTGATTCTATAATCAGTATTATAATTATGATATAATAACCTATTATGGCATGTGAATAAATGTGAATGAATTCTATGATGAAAATAAAGGATAAGAGGAAGCCTTAGCCTTAGGCGCATTTTGGTCATTTTGACCTAAGATGCCTAAGTATAAGAATTGGTGCCTAGGTTGGCCTTAGTGGACTATTTAGGCTAGCATGGACAATAATATGAATAAGGATTTCTTAAATAACATAAACAAATGGAAATGAATAAGTATGTGATTGATGTGTTCCTTGTGATCACCTTAATTAAGATACTAATAATTAAAGTGGAAGACATTGAGATCGAAAATGATGGCTCTTTAGGAGTTACTACCCTAAAAACGTGGTTTAACCCATGATTTTTTTAGTTTTTACTGGAGTGCCTTAGTGCCCTAGCTAGTGTAATACCCCGATTTTTTGTTAGCTTAATACCAAATAATTAATACCTTAATCCAAATCCTTATCTCAAGAATTTTATTTTACCCCTACCATAATTTTTTTTATCCTAAAATCTTAACCTAAACCCGATCCTTGACCCGAAAAATTTGTAATTCTTAACCTAACTCTAATTTTGGTTAATTTATATAATTAATCTTTCCTTTTTAGCTAATCAATTTTTTTTATCCTAATCTAATCCTAACCTCTAGCCTCTTCTTCCCTTTTCTTTTTTTTTCCTTCTTCTCTTGCATCGACTTTGTGGCATGAAGGAGTTTTGTTCCTCTACACCACGATCATCCACCCTGCCACCATCATGCCTCTGTTGCACCATTACACCATCACCCCACACACCACCATCATCTCACCGTTACCCTTTGCTTCTTCACCCGTTGCCTTCATCACCCTCATGCACCACCATCATCTCCATCATCCTCTGCAAAAATTTTCCTCGCTCGCACGCCACCACTCCCCTGTCATTCTCCTTAATGTCATGCCACCTTACTAGTATAAATATACCCCTCCATCGTTCCATTTTTGGTCATTCATAACCCAACCCCAACCTTCTTCTCTTCTTCCTTCTACTTTTTCTCCCTCCTTGCTGTTTTGCTCTATTTTGCTCATCATCACCACCCTCACCACTGTGCACCACCATAGAAACCAAGCACTGCCACAACCTAGTGGACCAATCACTAAGGTCACCCCAACCTTCCCCAACAACATCTTCGGCCATCGCCACCAGCCACTGCCTCTTTTCCCTTCTTCTTCCTCTCATCCGTAGCACTTTTATAGAGTACACGGCCAGTGCATGGCCTCAGCATGGCTGTGCAATACTAAAATTTCATATCGCATAACCATGCAACCTTTGCACCGCCTGGCCATGCATGATATTTTCTCTCGGCCTAGTGTGCACCATTGCAACAAGTCCATGTAACCTTTGCACCGCCTAGCCGTGCATTACCTTTTCACTCGATTAGGGCTGCCCCGCCTACAACACAACCATGTAACTTTCCATTTTCGGTTGTACACCCCTATTTTCACCCCCAAACCTAGTCCAAACAGCACCAAAATTTCACTATAGTACCACCATACATTACACTATACTTCCACACAACTAAGCTTCCTTTTGACTTCGATGATCTTCTAGTGATCTCAATGGAGGTCTAGAATTTACGTGCATAGAGCTCGGTGTCCTTGTTGGTAAGGATACATGTCATAGTTAGGGTTTTATGTGATACATGTATTTTTGTGTGTGCTTTTGTGTTGAGTATGTTGTATTGAGTAATGTATTTATGGAATGCTATGAAATGATATTCTTAAGAGTAATGAAATTATATAAGTACATATTTGGGTATAATGTTAGATACACGATATCTATGGGAAACTGAAGATATGTGCCTCGGATAATGATTGGCTTATATGTATTAGTATTGGGTTTCATAAGGCCTTTAGGAGAATATGATTGTCTTGACTACCCTAAGGGTATTATGATCATTTGAGGATAATTATGTGGTCGTATTTATGTTGTTCAATTGTATGCCTTGCACATTTATATGAGTTTAGCATGATAATATACAATCAACTTTGAATAAGGTTCTAATAATTTAAAGTGAAAGGTCACGTGAGTCGGGCCAAGGTTTTTATATGGGTCCGTTCTACCGGATAATAATAGTGGATCAGCTGTATTGTTCTTGAGAGGTGTATTAGTCTGTTCCACTAGATTAAAAATATTGGGGGCCCATACTCAACGTGAATGGAAATATGATTAAGAGATAAAGTATAAATTGAAAGATACTAGTCATTTAAAGTGGAAGACTACGTGAGTTAGGATGGAGGTATTGAGTCCGTTCCACCAGATAATAATAGTGGTTCGGGTGTGTTGTCCCTGAGAGGTGATTCAGACTATTCCACCGATTTAATAATAGTGGCTCAAGAGTATTTTACTCTGAGAGGTGTTGGGTATGTTCCATCGGACCAAGTATATGTGGAGGAGTGGTTTCTTTTGTATCAGGGTTTTAGGAGTAGAATCATGTTATTCGGATGATAGTTTTACCAGGATACCTTTTTGGACTCTTTGTTCCATTGGATCACTTTCGTTGCATTTTGATATTGTAATCGGAGTTGATCTCCAAACACTTATTCGATGTTATCAAAAGTTGTCTCATTTTTTCCTATCATGTTTTAAATTTTTTAATCATTTTTGTCTTGTGATTGACGTAAGGATGGTGGGGCTAAGCTAGAATTATGTCAATGACGGTGATAACACCCAACTATTTGATTATACACTTCCTCTTAAAAATAAAATTTTCAGTAGTAAATTTTGGGGTGTTACAAGTTGGTATTAGAGCTTTTGATTTTGATTATCGTGTTTTGGTTTTCAAAATTCAGTTTTCAATGATCCCTCATCTGACTTTTAATAGTCTATTTCACATTTAAGAAAACCAGTTTTATTTTTAAAAACCCATATTAATATGTGAGGAATCGAGGACAGGTAGCCTAAGTGGCATTGAAATGTGAATTATGTGCATTATGCGTTAATTATCTAAGAAAGCTTAGTCCCTAACACATTTTATGTCATGTAGCTACTTAGTCATCATGATGCTTAATGGCCACGTCGGTCATTTTAAGGAAACTTTCTAGGAATTCATTGAGTTCTTTAGGCACCCACCGCCGCTTCCTCAGCCTCAACTGCCACCTCTACATCCACATTACCCATTAGAGGGTATTAGAGAAGACTGGCTTCGAAGGGTTATAAGACATCACCAGCCGCTTTAAGCTAGTGATGAGGACCCAATTATCCTAGAGGAATGGATTCGGGATATAAACAAGACTTATGAGGTAGTGGATTGCCCACTTGCATGGAAGGTGAGTATTGCAACCTTCTTTCTTTGAGGAGTAGCCGACACTTGGTGGATAGGTCATCGTGCGCAGGGAGGACCGCTGATGTCTTGGGAGGACTTCAAGACAGCAATCCATAACAAGTTTTATCCCAAGAGTCTCAATAAGGATAAGATGAAGGAATTCATGTATCTTACTCAGGGAGACATGACCACGAGGTAGTACCACACTCGATTCTCAAAGCTGTTGATGTTTGAGCAGGGGATAACAACTAGCGAGGCTACGATTGTGTATCAATTCAAGCAGGGGGCTCCACTTCATCATCAAGAGGATGATGGATGCAGTGACTTTTCAGGACTCAGCCACCTTGTACAAGCGGGTTTGTGTCGGCACTACTATGGTATAGGAGCAAGCTTCTATCCTAGGCAAGAGGAAGCCAGAGACATAGGGTTCTAGGGGTAGGATTCAGCTCCGGGAGGTGGACCTCCAAGTTATTAGCCTAGGGTCAGACAAGTGGACAGAGTAGACCTATTGGATCGGTGAGACGCTTTATGTGTCATTTCTACAGCCGAGATCATCCGGGGAAAAATTATTAGGGCACTCTTGTTCAGTATAAGACGTGTGGTCAGCTAGGTCACCAATCTTTTGAGTTTTAGCATTAGCAAGGTCAATTCTAGTAATAAGGATCTCTTGTACCTCAGTAACAGGCATATCAACAATAGACCTATCCATAGCCACAACAGTAGTTTCAGTAGAGGGGACCAACCCCAACTAGTGTAAAGCCTAGGGGTAATCTGTAACACCCCAAAATTCACTAATTTTTTTTAAAACAGAATCAATTAAGATAGAAACACTTAAAACCTGTGAATTATGGGAATGTTACCGCCACACTTAGTACCAGACCGGTTCTCTCCAACTGTTCCAGTACCAAGTGCTAAGGCTAAAGAAAAGATTTACGTTAAATTCACATTAACAATTTATAAAAGAATTTGAAAGATCATACAACAAAATCAGAGTACGCATAAACGTTTATTAACACTTGTAACTTCCAAATAGAAATACATTTAAACAAGATAAAACCCGATGGGTCAAATTCCGGATTGCCTACTCACTCAAGTCAGGCCTGCCACCCCAAAACAGTCTCTGATCTTAAACCTGCACAAGAGGTCTGCTCCCCACCATCAGTGGATCATCACAAGACCCATCAACCAAGGTAGTATCAGTACGGGTCCAGTACT
The DNA here is from genome assembly GCA_030549775.1 of Tamarix chinensis. Lineage (NCBI taxonomy): Eukaryota > Viridiplantae > Streptophyta > Magnoliopsida > Caryophyllales > Tamaricaceae > Tamarix > Tamarix chinensis. The sequence goes on from CM060181.1 coordinate 84,440,993, forward strand.
GAGTAAGGTGACTTGATCACTAAGGCCAACACATAAACACATAAATCATGCAGGACGTAAAAGAGCATATTCATAAATGCATATGATCAACCAGGTAAAAGTACAAAGGCTCAATTGTAGTCCAGATTAATCATTTAATTGATCTCTTATCAGAATTCGATTCACACCATACTTTTTATCAAATCCATGCGAGTACGGAAGCCCCCACTATTATAGCCGGTGGATCGGAGGCACATAGGGTATCATACCCTAACCACTATTATAGCCGGTGGATCGGAAACACATAGGACTACGCGTCCTAACCACTATTCCTAACCGGTGGATCGGTTGGCTCCGGCTCGCATGGTGTTCCACTGTAAGTAATTAGTATTTTTTTTTAGCATTTTAGCAAAATCTGGTTTGTGACCGTTGAGCTCGGGAACCCCCACTATTATAACCGGTGGATCGGTCACACATAGGACATCATGTCCTAACCACTATTATTACCGGTGGATCGGTCACACATAGGGTAAAACCCTAACCAATTCCGAACCGGTGGATCGGTTGGTCCCGTCTCAACGATACTCCACTTAGGATAATTAATATTTTAAGTATCTTATTCATAAGCTTTCATTCTGGACATACTCAAATCATTCTCTTTATGCATCACACATCATAGATCATAAAATTCCACAATCATAATTACACTTAATCACCACATACACATGATAACACCAAAAACCCTAATCAGCCACCATAGACCTCAATTAACCACAACCACCCATAATTCAGTCTCCTCCGCACCCTTATTTTGCTCCACGTGCTATTTTTCATCCCAAGTGATCAAACACCCAAACAACACTTACATTACGTTCCTTACATCCCAAATTAACTTTTCACACGTAAATTTCATACCCATGCAGACATTAATCTCCCCATGCAACCTTCGAACCTTTTTCATGCAAACCCTAAAATTCCACGTGAACCCTAAATTCAATCATGCAAACCCTTATACGACCATTCAACCATCAATGTCACCATGTAAACCCTAATACCACCATACAACTATAATTACCACCATACAACCCTAATACCACCATACAACCATCAATGCCACCATGTAAACCCTAATACCACCATACAACCCTAATACCACCATACAACCATAATTACCACCATGCAAAACCCTAAATTCAATCCACACAAACCCAAAGATTCACCCATACCAAACTCTAAATTCAACCATATAAAACCGAAGATTCATCCTTACCTTAAAATTGATTAGATTCTCCCACATAAAATTATAAATTAGAATCTCCCAAGCAAAACCATAAATTGGATTCCCCCAAACAAATCATAAATTAGATTCTCCCAATCAAATCATAAAGTAGATTCTCCCATATAATATCATAAATTACATTCTCCCAAATAACATCATAAACTAGATTCTCCCAAACAAACCATAATTTAATTCTCCCAATCAGTCATAAATTAAATTCTCCCATATAATATCATAAATTAAATTCTCCCAAATAACATCATAAACTAGATTATCCCAAACAAATTATAATTTAATTCTCCCAATCAATCATAAATTAAATTCTTCCATATAATATCATAAATTAAATTCTCCCAAATAGCATCATAAACTAGATTATTCCTTATAAAACCATAAAATTTAGGTCAACTTACTTCCCTTAGTCAACTTCTTTCCCCATCCTACTTTTTCATCCTTTCTCTCACACAACCCACATCTACTTCCTCACATACACAACACATATCATCATATATAATTAATACACATACCATGCACAACATACTTCAACTCCAAGTCATACCACATATAAAATATTTAATAATAATAAACACTAGATACATAACATGCGAAACACATAATACACATAAGCATATAAAAGGCCTTAGCACTCCTTACCTAAAATGACACCGGTCTTGGAGCACGCTCCTACGCCTTCTTAGGGTTTTGACTGGTTTTGCCTATTATGATAGAAAAGCTAAAATTAGACTCTCTCCTATCAAAATAATATTAAAAACTAACTTAATATAAGACTAGGATTTTGATAAAATAATAATAACAAAAATACCAAAATAATATCAATATTAATATTAACAAGAATAATAAAAATAGTAGTAATAATAATAATAAGACATTACTCAAAAACAAAGTGAAATAAGGGCTTCGGACCCTTTACCAAAATAATACTAAAAATATTATTTGTAAATTAAATAACCAAATTTATAAATAATAATAATAATAATAATAATAATAATAATAATAATAATTTATAATATTATTAGTGATACTTTTATTAGTAGAAAATTAATATTAATAATACCAAAATTCTTAAAAATTACAAGGTAGTTTTCGAACCACCCCAACTTAATAATAATACCATTCAAAATTGTAATAATGATATTAAAGTTATATATACTTATAATATAAAGTTAATAAAGATGATAATAATAATAATATAATTAGAAAAAATATTAATAATATTAATAGAAAGTAATAGTGCGAGGCTTAATTAGAATTTTTGTTATATGCCCCTCCTTAATTAATTAAAACATTAATTAAATATATACACTAATGATAATAATATTATAATATTATTAATAATAATGTTAAACATGTAATAATTTAATTAAATAAGTAAAGACCGAGATTAATAATATATCTTACTCAATAATACTCCCATACCTGTCAAACAATTTAGAAATTAGGATACAGTCGATAACAATAATAATAATAATTATAATTATAATAATTATAGTTGAATTAACACTAAAATTTAGGCTAAAAATAGAATACTTATCAATAATTCAAAATTAAGTGTTTAAAAGGTTTAGGGTATCACCTTGAGTCGGAGGGTATAAATGGAACCGGCGGTGGTTCCCGGAGGTGGCCGGAAAATGGATCTAAGAGAGGTAAAAATGAAGAACAAGAGGGAAAGGGAAAGGAGAAAAATAAAATAAGCTTATGGTTCGGTGGAGGAGACTTAGAAGGAGATATTGGGTGGTTTATAGGGTGGCAGAAGTGGCGTATGTGGCGACGGACGGTGGTTTAAGGTTTCGGGGTAAAAATTCTGGCGAGATGAGCAGCAAACTTTGCATGGTTATGGCAGCTCATTCAAGAAGAATCGAAGGATTTGAAGGGCTTAGTTGGCTATAGGGAATTTCAAGGAAGAAATTGGGATGCGCAGGTGGTGTTGAAGTTGGCTATCGGCGGCGTAATATGCGTCTGAAGTGACGGTGGCGGGCGGTTTTTACTTAGGGTTTCGAGAGTTAAGAAGTTTCAAAATCATCCACGACTGGGCTATTTATAGATTTTAGATGGGTTATTAGGGTTTTGGAGGTCGGAAGGATGGGTTTGGCTTATAGGGTTTGGGTGGCCGGCGTCAGAAATCGGCCGGCGATTGCTTGGGTTGGGTCGAAGGTTCGCGAAGCCAGAGAGAGAGAATGAGCGAGAGTTAAGGATAATTGATTATTCCAAGCTAATGTGCGAGCCGAGAGAAAGAAAAAGAAGGGTGAATCGGTCGGTCAAGCTCGTCGTAGTCGGCGCCGCCATTTTCGGGGGTGGAAGTTGCAGGCTGCGTCGACGGAGGAGAAGAGAGGAAGAAGGAAGGAGGAGGGGGCTGGTCCGGTTCGCGGGGAAGAAAGAAAGAAAAAGGGAGACCGGGCGGTCGGCTGGGCGAAGAGGGTGTGCTTTAAATGAAGTGCGACGTTTTCGTGGAGAAACGACTGAAGCGTGGCGTTTCAAAGTCGGGCGAATCAAAAGAAAGAAAAGACGGAGACGGGCCGCACGAAGGAGGCAGGCCCAACGTCGAAGAAGAAAAAAGAAAGAAGGAAGGAAGAATTGGGTCGCGGACTGGCCCAATCGGGAAGAAGAAGGAAAAAGAAAGAGGAAGAAAGAAAAAGAAAGAAAAGCAAGAAAAAGGAAAAAAAAAGGAAAAAGGAAAAATAATGGTTTGGGATAATTAAATTAATTAGAATATTTGGGATATTTAAAATTAATAATATTTAAATAAAATAATATTTAAAACCCTTTTTAGGCTAAATTAGGGTTTTTAAAAGATTTTTCATAAATTCCATTTTAATTAGCAAAATACCCTAAATTTATGCAATTAAATTATTTATAAAGTTATTATTAATTTCAAACTATTTTCTCCTTCTTATTTTAAATCAAATAATTTATTTAATAAATTTTCAAAATAAAATGCTTAATTAGCTAAAATACCCAAATTCTCTTCTAATAAAAATACTTATAAATTTCTTCTTGATTTGACCTAATTAATTCAATTTAAAAATAATTTATTTAAATAATTCTTATAATAAATATCCTTTAAATGTAGTTTATAAAATTAAAAATTTTCGGGGCATTTCATAATCAACCATAGTTAGCAATGGACTAGCTCTATAAATCAAGTGTAGTAGTTGATGCCGTCAGCTAAGGGTAATGGACCAAGGCTGTCAACCAAAATGTTGTGCACCAAGGGGCGACAACCAGTAGCATCAACTAAGGGTAAATTTGATGGCCACCAGTGATAGATGCCTAGTTGTCAAGGAGTGGTTAGAAAATCCTTTAGTATAAGTGATTTAATACTCATCAGTATGGCAACCTATAAGTTAATGGGGATCAACTAATAGGGTTAATAATTAAGTTGTAACTTAAGCATTTGTACAAGCTAAGAAAATAATGATGATTGAGTGTTCAAATTAGGGATGAGAGAGGGTATAAAGGGGCATCTTGTACCCATTGTAACTAAAAATGTTGATATATATATATATATATATATATATTGATATATACAATTTTCTCCAGGGCTTTATACTTAATAAAAGTCTCATATTTTTCTCTCCCATAAACCTTCATTTCCTAGCACTTACATTTACTCTTAAATTCCTTATTATTGTATTATTGACTGAGGGAGTTATTATCCATTGGATGAGGGGATTATATGTTATATTTTTCATCATCTAGTATTAGAGTAAAGTTTAGAATCGTGGAAGCTAGTAAATCAATTATGGTGATGATAAATAACACAAATTATATGATGTGGAAGAGTAAGATGGAATATCTTCTCTACATAAAAGAGATGGTAGATCTAATTGAGAATAAAAGAGTCATTTCTGAGAGTATGAAAAAAAAATAAGGGGACTCAAAGAAGATCGATAAAAAAAAACTATGGTTATATCCATCAATGGATGGATGATAGTGTTATTCATCATGTTGAGGAAGAAACCACAATGTATGCAGTATGGTTAAATCTATATTTTCTCTATGTAAATAAGAGGGTTGGGAATAAGGTAGAACTCATGAGGAAGTTGTAAAAATTAAGGTATGAAGATGGGGATCCCATTTTAGCACATCATAATGAGTTAAAAACATATTTATCTAGTTGAAGAACATGGATATAATGTTCAGGGATGAAGTTCAAGCCCTGATGGTCCTAGGTTCTCTACTAGATAAATAGGAGACGCATTGTGTGTTTCTCTTTAATTTTTCCCTGAGAGGAAAGCTTAAAATGGCATTAGTGACAACATCACTTCTTAGAGAAGAGACAATAAGGGGAGACAGTGTGTTCTTGTCATCAAATTTTAAGGCCCTTATGGTGGGCCGAGGGAAAACAAAGGGTGTAATGTAAGGAGGGAGTTCTAAAAGTAGACCAAGGAGCTAAAAGAAGAACAAAACTCATGTCCACTATGAGAATCTTAGCCACCGAAAGAGGGATTGTTGGGATCTAAAGGAGGGTGCAAAGGGGAAGGCCAAGTTAGATGAGGAGATGACAGTCATAAATGATGTTGAACTCATGGTTATCTTGGAGCTTCTAAATGCTTGTACAAGAAATTCATATGATGACACCGATTGGGTAGTGGACATTGGTGTGTCCTAACATGTAACCCTACACAAGAAATTCTTCTCCTCATACACATCTAGTAATATTGGTGAAGTGTGACTAGGTAATGATGGTGTTTCAAAGATAGTTGGTATAGGGAGTATACCATTAGAGACAAGTTTGGGTTCTACCTTGCAACTCTAGGAAGGCATACATGTTATATACTTGATGATGGATCTCATATCAGCTGGAAAGCTCGATGATGAAGGCTATATAAGCCAATTTGGAAAATGAATGTGGAAATTGATAAAGGGAGCCATAGTAACAGCCAAAAAAGAGAAAGTGTTTCTCACTATATTGACTTTAGGTAAAGGTGTGTCTGTCAAAGGATGTGAACTCTGTAGATTAATCTTCTAATGTATGACATCATAGACCTGACCATGTGAGTGGGAAGAGGCTAAAGATTCTTAGCTACCATGTTGCCTTGCTAGAGGTCCGAGATGGTATGGTTTACCGATGCACTCACTATGTATTATGCAAGTAAAATTGAGCCCGCTTTGTCAAAAGTACCATTGATGGGCAATAGGGAAACTTGACTAGGTCTTCTCAAATACGTGTGGGTTAAATGAGTGGAATACAACTAGAAACTCTTGAGATATTAGTTTGGGTACTTAGGCTGATATCCTTTCATTTGTGCTTAATGCTCTAAATCTAGTTAAATATAGGAGTCATTTGTTACAACTATACTGTAAGAATTTAATATTGGTGCTTTATCGTATTAATTATTTCAGGAAAATAATATAAGGTGTACATATGCTTTTAGCTTGAAACTTGATTAGTCCCTTTCTTGTTATTAAAAGATATCTTTGAAATGATTATTATATTTCAATCTAGTCTACGGGTGGATTTTGACTTTCCTAACACATTCATTATATTAGTATTCACCCTTATTTATTTTCTTATTTGATTTTATTTGGTTTTTATTATTTTCTATTTAAACTCCCAATCATTGTGTTTTATTATTATTATTATTATTATTATTATTATTATTATTATTATTATTATTATTATTATTATTATTTATTTTTGTGTGATTTAGAGTCATTTATATTATTATTTGTGTGCTAGCTAAATTTAGGCAAGCCCTCTTAATCGTTGGCCTAGAACGATACCCTTAGTTACCAGTATTATAATTGATAACAATAGAGTTTGAATTGCATGTCGACTATGGCTACACCAATTATGAGATATATATATATATATATTTCTAATAATTCTACCGAGATATATTTCAATTAAAAAATATTAATGTTGTGAATCAAGGGTGTGCACAATCCAGGTCAACCCATAATTTCATACCAAACCGAATCAAATAAAATGGCTCAAGGCTAGCTAGGGTTTTAAAAATAGTCCAAGTTTCTGGTCACATAGTTCAAAAAATCTAGATCTTTCGAGCTGTCCGGTTTTAAGATAATTCACTACCACTCGCCAGTCAACAATCCCCACCACCACTCTAGATTCCAATCACTCACCACTCACTATAACAGTCTCCTCTCCTCTATCCTTTAAATCCTCTCTCATTCACCATTATCAAGGCCCAACCAAATGACCATAACTTTTGTCACCTTCGTTTCACAATTCCCTTCCTTTTTCCCATTCTTCATGCCAAACTAACATTATCAATTTTTTAGCCACCAGTTGATGCCATTTTTTTTCTATTACCCTATTACTGATTACAAACTACCATGTTACTCTTGTGTCGCTTTTTCAAGAGCCACTACCTGTTGGTGTCTTCAGCCACCTTCTCTAGTTTGAGTGTAGCGTCCCTTGATTAGGTATGGTCTTATCTTCGCTTTTGTTTTCTTTGAGCTTTAACATTTTTGATATATGCTATGCTAATTATTGATTTATCCTTTATTATCGCATGCCCTTAGCTTCTTGCTAGCTCATTGCATTATTACCTTCGGAAAGCTAATATTTGCTAATTATTAAGTTATAAATTACTCTATGTATTGCTCATATTAGTTGGTTCAATTATGCTTTATCATGGTGTTGTTGCTATTTGATTCTACTATTAGTATAGCGCTTTGTGCTATGTAAAAATGAAATGAAGTGTTATTTAGCAGCTTGATTTTCCTAAGGAATTATGTTTGATTGTTTCTAAAATAATTATGCAAAAAAGTGCTTGGATAGGGCATATTGGGAGGGGGAATGATAGATGGAGCTGACGGAATTGGAAATAAGTGATAGCTATCCTATAATTAGATCAAATTAACCAACACCACCCCCATATAAAGAACCATGAAAGAAAAAGAAGAAGAAGAGTTTTCTAAGGTGTCTACTTATCTTATCTATGTATTCACTTTACACCTTTTGCTTTTCTTAGTTTATATGCATTTTATAGTATAGATTAAGATCATCTTATAAATGTTGATTAGTCTTATCTTCTCTTATCTGTGCAAGTTTGGTTATTAAAAATGTCAATTATTAGTGTGCACTTCTTCTTATTTTGATTATTTCTCTTTGTTTATTATTTTTTCTTTATCTTATACATTTGCCTTTTTTTTAGTTATTTTTTAGTTGGTGATTGGTGATATCACATCTATAAAATTTTGAAGCCATGAATTCGTTAACTCGACTTTCACATAATGCAAGTTAATAGCTTAGGACTTTCTTTTCTTTCTTTTGAAACCTATAAAATATTTAATATATGTTATCACTTATTGTTATTCTAATGTTTGTTATTTTTCTTTCCCTTTAGATGTTAAGCTCTAATGTCATATCTAAAAGGTAATGTTTAGCATCTGGATCCATTGATCGTAATCCTACAATACTTGATGATGATTTTACTCAAGAAATGGAGGTAGGAAAAGGCCTTAACTCAATTAATGTTGAGGTAACATATTTTGCCAAAAAAAAGGCCTTCGATATGTGACAAAAAAAAGCTAGAAAGAGGGGCACTTATTGGGATCACTTTTGGGATTATGTGGATGAGAAAAATCAACCAAGGGTGGAATGTAAGTATTACCCAACAACTGTTTCAGCAGATACAAACAAAAATGTCACAAAAAAATTTAAAAAGACATGCATAAAGTTTGTGAATAATCCTCTAAACAAGGACAAGGTAAAAGGCAACTTAAGTAAGCAATTCCATCTATCCTTTTTCCTTGTTGTTGGTGATGATATTCAGGAGGATATTAATTTGAAGTATAACATTATGGATCTTAATGAACTTAGAGAATTTTTTGGTGAAATAATTATTATTGATGAATTATATTTTAGTTTTGTTGAGAAGAAGGGTTTTATAAAAGTGATGTATATTTCTTGTCTTAAATTTCATATGCCTTCATGCAATATTATTACACACAATATCTATAAGTTATATCTCAGTGAAAGGATGGAATTGAAATATTTTCTTAGTACTTTGTGTCATAGTTTGTGTGACTACTAATATGTGGACTTCTAATTAGATAATTAACTATATGTGTCTAACTAGTCATTTCATAGGTTATCAGTGGAGGTTGCAAAAAAAATTCTAAATTTGTGTCCAATATCTAGTTGTAATGGAGAAGAGGTTGGTAGGGTGGTTGAATATTGTCAAACTTTTTGAGGTTTGAAGGAAAACTTATTTACTATCACTATGGAAAATGTTAGTTCTAATGATGTTGCTTGTGCTAATTTGAAAAATATTGTGAAAAAAGATGGTGTCATTGGTGATAGTAAATCCTTACACATGACATTCATTGCACACATAATTAATAGGATTGTATGTTATGGAATAAAGGAGCTTGATCATAGCATTGATTGAAAAAGGTATGTCATTAAGTATATTATAAATTCCCTTGCTATATTGATTATATTCAAACAACATATTGAAAATTGTAAGGTTGAGTGCACACCTTCTTTGTCTCTTGATGTTGCCTACTAAGTGGAATTCCACCTATCTCATATTAGCTAATACTTTGAAATTTAGGGATACTTTTGGTAGGATGGATCTACCTAGAGATTTGATGCATGATATTGATGTTTTTATCCCCCTCTCTAATGGTGATTGTGATAAAATTGAGCACCTAGTTATTTTCTTAAAGGAGTTTTATAATTTGACTGTTAAGGTATCTAGTTCATTGTGTATGACTAGTAATATAATATTATTTGATATTATTCATATGCTATAGTTTTTGAGTCAATGTATCATGGATGTGAATGATGACTTTAGAAATATTACACTTTGAATAAAAGTTAAACTTGACAAGTATTATGGCGACAAAAAGAAGATGAATATGTTGGTATACTTGGGTGTCATGTTAGATCCAAATCTAAGATTTTTAGGAATGAATATTACCCTTTGTAGGATGTATGGTGATGGATTAGGGGAGAGATTTGTTAAAAAAATCAATAAATTTTTTCTTGATTTGTTTATTATTATAGGAGAAAATATGATTCATTTATAGTCGGTGAAAGTTCTAGGCCAAGCTTTGATCCTCGTGCATGTAAGAATAGTGTTAATACTCTTAAAGAAAGTGATGAGGATGGTGGGAGTATATTTTATTATTGTAGATCTTGAGAGGTTTTTGAAAGAGAATAAGTCAAACCATAAAAAAAAAAAAGATGTCTTAGTGTGGTAGAAAATACATGGCCTAAGACAGATCTGGTAGGTTGAGAAAATCAACCCCAAAGGTATGTACACACTAATACCTATACCTAGGGTGTGCATAAGTAAGGTCAACCCAAAAATCAGGACGGGACTGGATTACATGGGTTATGTCTAGACCAGATTTTAAAAACTATCTAGATTATAGGTGAGGATTAAAAAAAATAAATAAATAAATGGGCCTTTTGGTCTAGTCTAGGTCTGACCCAAAAATTCCGAGCAACCCAAAATGACCCGTTATTATTCCTCCCCCCATTCACTAATCCTTCTCGACTTCTCCATTCCGGTCCACTCCTCGCTCCTCAACCCATTCCTGTGAGAGTCTTTGACTTCGACATTGACTTTGAATCAAGTTTTTGACTTGCCCCTCTCCCTTAGCTCCGTCTGTCCCAGTTTGTCTGTTCCCACACACGGAACACTAGAATTCATGGCGTTCACCATCGAGTCCACCATACTCCCTAGCCCCCCTCCTTGACTCCCCTCTTGTAGGTTTCAAACTCCCACACTAAAGCCCGCACAGTTGCACTACTCATAGACAACACCATGACACTAGGCCTTAACTATGGATATAAGTTCTCTTACCATTAACTAGCTACCAAACTCACCACCACTCACTCCTGCATCCACCACCACACACCGATAGTGTAGCACCCCAAAATTTACTACTGAAAAATTTCATTTGTAGAGTTAAGTGTAGAAGCTAAAATAATAAAAATGAAGGATGTTACTGCCACACTTAGTACAAGTCCAATTTCCTTTACCATTCTCATACCAAGTGTTAAGGCTGAAATCATTACTATGCATAAACTAATAACATGATTATAGAAATCAAAATAGAGAGAACATTAGATAAATACCATGCTAATTAAAAACAACATCAGCAGTTTACAAAATTCAAGAGAAAAATTACAGGAGGATATAAGGGTCCAAATACAACCAGAAATAAGATTACAAAAGAGACACAGTATAGTCCTACACTCTCAAATCCGAACTACCAGCTTTTGACTAAACTCGGAAGCTAACTTACAAAGTCTAATGCTCATTAAATAGGCATAGGCCCACGAGAATAAACCCTTCAGTACAACGGTACTGAGCAACCCTTTATGCCAAACTAATACGAAAAACCAGCATGGAATACATACAAGGCATATTAATCAACATGGTACAAGACATACACATATACATACGAGAATTGATATACAATAATCATTTAGATAATCAATTACCATCAAGTCATATACTATTCATATCCGTTCATTTGGAACAACTGGTCTTACCAACCGAGCATACTAGAGATGCTCTCTGAATTATGATTAGAAACAAACTCCAACACAACAACCATAACCTTCACAACATAACTCACAACTCAACATCAATCCCAACAAAATGTATAACATCATAGGTGAGGCACAAGGCACACAATACCCACATGGGTAGACATGAAGGTTGCTACTGAACCACAGATAGGTATAAAGGCTACTACTGACCCTAGGTAGGCTAAAAGTTACTACCGACCACAGGTAGGCACAAAGACTACTACCGACCAATCCAATAATAATCATTATTATATCCAATTTTATTTATTTACAATGAGTTCAAGGATCCCACTATTCTCAATCGGTGGAATAGTTATTCCCCCAAGGTAAAAAGCTCCTAGCCACTATTCTTATCAGTGGAACGGTATTAACATACAACCCTGGAAAACATACATCCAATTACTATTCTTACAGGTGGAACGGTTAATAATATACATTCCAAGGATAGAACGCTCATGGCTAATATTCTTATCTAGTGGAATGGATATATACAATCGGTCCTGACTCATGTAGTATTCCACTTTACATGTTAGTGTCTTATCAATGATTATAATCGTTCTCAAAATTTATTTTAAATTGCATTCAGGAACCCCACTATTCTCAACGGATGGGACGGTTATTCCACTACAGGGCAAAATGTTCCTGGCTACTATTCTTACCGGTGAAATGGTAATAACATACAACCCTAGAAAAAATACATCTGGCCACTATTCTCACCAGTGGAACGGCTAATAATATACATTCCCAAGGTAGAACGCTCCTAGTCAATGTTCTCGTCCAGTGAAACAGACATATATAACCGATCCTGACTCATTTGATCTTTCGCTTTAAATGATTAATATCTTATTCATGATTGTTTTATGAGTATAAAACATAAATAAGGCAAGCAAGACATCAACATACAGATAATAAGGCCTTTCTCAAAGACTACAAGCTTATTTACCCCCATAAACCCTAATTTCACACTTTAGGCGTAACTCCTCCCATATTGATCATTTACCTACCATATTTAGTATATCTTCCTTAAATAATATTGTTATTAATATACCTGAAACTCAAAATCTAACTCTCACGTCTCACACATGCGATAATGGCCCTATTTCAAAAGTTACTATTCACAAGGCTCCTAAAACCCTAATCTCACAGGTAAGTCATAATTTTTTCTGTAAGGCTCATATAATTACCAAATTCAATAAAAATTCATAAAATACCAATATTGACAACATATCCAAACTTCATGGCTTAACTCCCACGTTTTATATATGTGATAAAAACATTACCATTTTAAGGTTATTATTCCTAAATTAGACTATTTTCTTATTTGACGAACTTATGACATTCATAGTTACTCTAATCACTCCACATGACCTGATTATCATATTTTTAATCCACCTAATATATGAAAATACCAAAATTCCCATATTAACCTATATTGATCAAAATGCCCTTATTTTATGAAAATCTTATATTTTTAATATTATTATTTCCAAATCCTCCATTTATCATCATACATATTAAATATAATTATTCTCCACTCATAATACTATACTAATCCCAGATAACAACCATCTATCACATTGAACCACTTAGGATTTTCCACGTAAGGCATTATTGTAACGATATTGCATAAAATACAAATAGATCCAATTTCCATGCTTAACCATTTTTGCATATTTTCAATTATTCGAGACAAGCATAATCAAGTTTAATACCGAAGCCAACATTAAAAATATACTAGGGCCATCCTAGGCTCAATTATTCACATCTAGACACTTTAGGCCAAAAATGACCAAAATGTCCCTAAGACCAAAATTTCTAGATTATCATCTATTTAAATACTAATTTTATTTTATTTGTCCTAAAAAGGCTAAAACACCATAAATAAATTATTTATTATACGATTTAAATATCATATATGCCAAACAACCATTTTTCCCTTGTACATAATTTTGCACATAAAATTCTATTATGCACTCTTAATCCATCCAAAACACATGCTCACATACTCAACAATAGATAATATATATGATACATGCTTTTCAGGATAAAAATCATAACACACTCAAAATGACCAAATTGCCCCTAGGTTTAACACCCCCAAAATTTACACATTTTTTTAAACAAGACTTATAATTTAAAACCGTAAATTTTGGAGATGCTATTGCTACACTTAGTACCAGACCGGTTCACTCCTACCGTTCCAGTACCAAGTGCTAAGGCTAATAAAAACTACACATAATATTATTAAATAATTCAACTTCATGAAAACGGATTTTAGAGTACGTATAAGTCTTTACATAATTCGAAATACTAGCTATTGTTTTCCAAGGAATAAAAATCACAATAATAATAAAAATTGTTTCTACAGGCTCAAACATAATTAAAAGATAACACGAGTAATAATCTCAAAGGAAAGACCGGCCACGCCGCTCCTAAGATATTGAATCCAGCCCAAACATCACTCGGCCCCATCTGATGTCCCATAGACATCAATAGCATCGAAATAAGTGTCTCCTACTTGCAACACGTCAAACGAGCCTTCTACTCATTGGAATGAGTAGCAACCATGAAAAGGGTGATCAGTACGCTACATACTAAGTAAGGTAACCGAATACTAAGGCCAACACATAAGCATATAAAGTCATGAAAGACAATATTCAACTTACACTTTCAAACTCACACATATAGTACATAAGGTCATGAAGAGATTTATAAAACTTAAAAGAAATGATCAAGCCCACACATAAAGGCCCAATTAGTCTAGATTAATTTATTTAATTAATCTTTTATCGGAAGTCAAATCTGTAACACCCCCAAAATTCACTACTGAAAAATTTCGTTTAATTAAAAGAAAGTTAGCGGAAGCAATTTAATAAACCGTGAACTTTGGGAGTATTACCACCACACTTAGTACCAGACCGGTTCACTCATACCGTTCCAGTACTAAGTGCTAAGGCTAAAGGAGTAAAATACAATTTTACTAGAACTTGAGCATTTGAAGATCAGAGTAGCACAGTAAATACTTTACAAGAGAAACATTCAACCACGGTGATTACAAAATAACAAATACGTTGAATTTAAAGGAGAAAACTTAAAACCCTAAGAATTTCCGGACAGTACCTTACACTCTCCCCAAGGGCCCACTTGAATAGCACCTGAATACAACCTGCAAGGGGTACTGCCCATTGAATAGGCAGGGGCCCCATGAAGGGAACCCTTTAGTACTACGGTACTGAGTAACCCTTTAAAAACGCACTTAAAATACAGGCACGCCATATTACACATGACACTACTACATTCAGATATGACCATAGGTATAAACATGGTATTCAGATCCAATTATTTGTACATCCAATAACTCAATCATATATTAGTAGCGTATACGTAAAATTCACTTTCATATATTCAATAATCAATCAACCAATATCAAATAGGCCATGATCAGTAATTGAGATATTTTTCGGGCCTTGAGGCCATTAATCAATCGTCTCAATGACTAGTATTTTTCCATAACTCATTCACATCCAAAATAAATTTTATTAAGCTCGGGACCTCCACTATTCTGGCCGGTGGGTTGGAAATACGTGTATATATATCATCCAGGGTAAAAACATCCTGGGCCACCATTATATCTGGTGGATCAATACTCATGAACATCAACCAGGGCAAAACATCCTGGGCCACTATTATTTCCAGTGGATCAGTACTCATCATATAAATCAATTGGTCCCGGCTCGTTAATCCTTCACTTTAACAATTAGTATTTTCCCTTTTTATTCAGCACAACAATTCCATTTTATTTGCCTCGATAGGGAGATCAAGAACCCGGGACACAAAGGTACACCGGTCGCACTGGTGCATAAACAAACATTTTCAAAGCTCTTTCCTATGAAAGCTGAGATGAAATATAGGAAAAATAACAAAGGGTGTGCCTACCATGAGGGGCATAGGCACACTATAGAGGAGTGTTAGTCATTGAGAGGGGTTGTAGAGAATTTTGTGTAAGGGTCATTTAAAAAGATACACAAGCAACTCAGTACCCTTCAACTAGTAAGCCAGGGACACAAAGGTACCCTGGTCGTACTGGTGCATAAAGCTAACCCAGTACCCTACCGACAAGGACACTTAATCCTTAAGTATGCATACCCCCTAACTAGGTCCGTAGAGCTAGATAGAGTAGATATAGGGCCTGGCTGGGGCACAAAGGCACACCAGCAAATACCATAATAATCGTGGACTAAACCACGTCCTTAGGGCAGCGACCCCTAAGGAGTCACCATTCCCGATCTCGAGGTCTTTCACTTTAAGTATTAGTGTCTTAATTAAGGGTGATCACAAAGGCACGACAATCAGATATTTATCCTCTTTAATCGTTCAGATATCATCAGAAATTTCTTATTCAGATGGTCATCCAAGGTAACATAGGAGAATCATTAAGGCCATTCTAAACTCATCTAATTCCGGATTAAAACTCATTCTCGTGATACTTACTAATCATCAAACATTCTTACCTCGTTAATCAACACTATTAGAGCCATGTTACGAATTCCACAATCATAATGATATACTAGATACAACTACTTATTTACCCCTTTACTTATAAAATCACTACATCACCCTTCCTTATTTGATAAATTACCATGTTACCCTCCTTGTTACAAAATCACCAAGTTATCCCTTATTCGATTTAGGTTACTAAATTATTTATCATACTTATTAGGACATTAATTCCCCCTTAATAATTATTACACTTAATATACTTTCCATTTAATTGGTTAGATTACCACTTTGTCCCTTTCTCCTTTATCATAATTAATAAATTATCCTTGAGTTGGTCAAATTACCAAATTACCCTTCCTCCTTATCCTAATTACCAAATTAACCCTTTATTTAGTTAATTACCAATTCACCGTCCTTTATTCCCAATTACCAAACTACCCTTCCTCATTGTCAAAATTACCAAATTGCCCTTTGGTTGGTGAAATTACCAAATTACCCTTGCATATGATCATAATTACAATTTTGCCCTTCTCCGTTATTAAATTTACCAAATTACCCTTTAGTTATTTAAGTTACCGAATTGCCCTTCTTAATTGTCATAATTACCAAACTACCCTACTCCATTATCCAAAATTACGAAAATACCCTCCAGTCAAATTACCAACTTACCCCTCACATTTATCATATTTACCATTTTACCCTTCTCTACTATTAAATTATCAAATTACCCTTTAGTTATTTAACTTATTATTTTACCCTTCTCAATAATTATTATTTCCAATTTACTCCTTTCCAATGTTCACTTTTACCCCTTTGATTTACACAATTACTGTTTTACCCCTTTACCTTCAAATTTATCATTTTACCCCCTTAACTCCCAAAAATTACCATATCGCCCTTTTACTTATAATATTTCCATTTATCCTTAATTATAAAATTACTATCTTACCTCCTTTAATTTCCAAATTACCATTCTGCCCTTCAATCGTAAAATTATCATTTCGTCCTTTAATTATAAAATTACTATTTTGCCCTTTAATTATAAAACTACAATTTTACCCTTTTATTATAACATTACCAAATTGTCCTTTTATTACAATTTATTAATTTGCCATTTTTTTTCCAAGATTACCAAATTGCCCCTTTTATTACAAAATTACCAAATTGCCCCCTTTTATTACAAAATTACTATTTCATGCTTTATTCACAAAATTACAATTTTACCCCCTACTTCCAAAATTACTATTTTCTCCTTTTATTAACAAATTTACCATTTTACTCTTTATACACCCTTATTATTAAATTATTATTAATACTACATGAAATATTAACTTTAATGCCTCATCCATGACTCTTACAATTAATATAATGCTTATTAGCACATATATATATGTATTAGGCCATACTCTTGTACAATACACATTAATAAAATCCCCTAATGCTAGTAGCATATTGAACATGTATTAAAATATCACCATAGCATATAACAACATGGATAATAATTAACATTTTCCCTAACCACCAAATTATTACCTTAAATATTATCCCCATGTATATCATCAATCTATCATGCTTCCTTTTCATCAATAAACACAATAACCACATATAATATGCTAAGCAACATATATCAAGCATAATACACATTAATAATGCCTAATGTGATAACATGCGTTAATCCATGCATTTAAGCGGGATTTAACGGTTACCTTAATATCGCAAAATTATCAAACCTTACCAAGCACAATTAGCAATTCAACACCTAAGATAACATCCATAACTATTGTGTTAGAGTATAGAAATAAAAAGGATAAGACTTTATAAAAGAAATTTATTTAATAAAACACTTTAAATAATTATCATTATACCTCAAAAATTTTCCAAACAATTTCCATCACAAGGGGAAAAGCTCACGCTGCATGAGCAGCGTGAGTGTCATGCATAAATAGGAGGGGGAAAAGGCTCGAAGAGGGGTGAAGGAAGAAAATCAGCCATGTTCGGGTTGAGGTCTTTGGGCTAGAAAAGAGGGTGGTTAGGGGAGGTTTAGAGGCAAGGTAAGGATGCAGGAGTGAAAAGGGGGTGTTGGTGGTGGCCAAGGATGGTTTCGCGGCGGCTGAAGGCGGCGGAGACGGCGGCGGCAAGGCGGTGAAGATGGCTGGCGATAAGGGGAAAAATGGGGAGAAAAGAAAGAAGGGGTGGAGAAGGGAGGAAGTGTAGGGCTCAAGGGGGCGGTGTGGGGATTCAGGGCAGTAGGGGGTGGTGGAAAGAGTCGGCGCAGGGGTTGGGTGCGGCGGACGGCGGCGGCGTAGGGAGAAACCAGAAAAACAAAGGAAAGAAGGAAGGAGAGAGGAGGGAGCTCGGGGGAAAGAAGGTGGCTCGAAAATGAGACAAGAAAATGGGCGAATGGGAGAAGAAAAGAAGAGGAAAGGTAAGGGGGCAGGTGGCAGGGCATAGGGCGGCAGGGAGGCGGTAGGGTGGCAGGGAGAGGGTGGTGATGGGAAGGGTGAGTTGCAGACATGGATAGGGTGCAGGGGTAGCTCGGCTCGAAGGAGGGGAGAAGAGGACAAGGTATAGGGAGGGAGTAGCAGGGGCAGGTGCGGCGGCAGTCGTAGGTGGTCGGGCGGCAGCTGCAGAGGGTCGGGCTGTTGTCGCCTGAGAAGAAGAAGAAAGAAGGAAAGGGCTGTGGCGGCCGGTCGGGGGAAAGGAAAACAGGCGGCCGACCGGTCCAGGGAGGGGGAAGAAAGAAAAAAACGAACGGGGGGGGCCGGCCGGGTCAAGTGCGCGAGGGAGAGAGGGGCTGAGGGGGAGAGGGAAAGGTGGGCTGAGGCCCAACGCATAGGGGAGGGACGGCAAGCAGGCCGGTGCGGGCGGCCCAAGGAAGAGAAAAAAAAAAGAGAAGAGAAGAAAGAAGAAGAAAAAGATAAAAAGGAGAAGGGAAAAGAAAGGGAAAAAAAAGAGAAAAATGGGGAAATAAGTTAAAATAATTTATAAGGTCGTAAAATATAATATTCTTGATAAATTATGTAATTTAATAATTTAATTCATTATAATATAATATATAAATTTGAAAAGGATAAGGTTAGTAAAATATTAGTTTTGAAGAAATTACTTAAATAAAAATAGCATGATAAAATAGCAAAATATCTCTTTTTAATTTACTAAATATTCCCATCCAAATTCATGTACTCAAAAATCCATAAATTAATTAAGTTAGATAATTTTAAAAGCTAATTTATTTTAAATAAAAATTATTTATTAAATTTCTGGCTTTCTAAAATTTTGGGGGATTACAAAATCACACCATACCTTTTATCAAATCCATGTAAGCACACCCCACTATTATTGTCGGTAGGCCGATCACTTGCGGGACAATAGTCCACACCACTATTTTTTGCCGGTGGATCGGTCACTTGCGGGACAATAGTCCACCCCACTATTTCTTACCCGTGGATCAACTGTTTCCTGCTCACATGGTGTTCCACTGTAAGTAATTAATATCTTTTAAGTGCCTTAGCAACTCTGGTTTGTGTTTATTGACCTCGAGTCACCCTACTATTATTGTTGGTGGGCCGGTCACTTGTAGGACAAAGTCCACACCACTATTTTTCACCCGTGGATCGGTCATTTGCGGGACAATAGTCCACACCACTATTCCTAACTGGTGGATCAGCTGGATCCGGCTCAATAATATTTCACTTTAAGTGATTAATGTCTTAAGTATTTTATACAAAACTTTCGATCAGACATGCATGACTAACTCTCACTATTCTTATCCTCCAAACCCTAGTTGATCAGACCATGCCATGGAAACCATCACCAACCCTAACTCCCATGCAACCATTAATTTCCATGCAACCTTAGCTCCATGTAACCCTAGCTCCCATGCGAACCATTAATTCCCATGCAACCCTAAAAACCACCATGCAAACCCTAACACCACCATGCAAACCCTAATACCACCATGTAACCATTAATACCACCATGAAACCCTAATACCACCATGCAACCATTAATAATACCATGCAACCCTAATACCACCATGCAACCCTAATATCACCATGCAAACTCTAACACCTCCATACAAAACCCTAATACCGCCATGCAAACCCTACTACCACCATACAACCATTAATACCACCATGCAAACCCTAACACCTCCATGCAAAACCCTAATACCATGCAAACATTATGACACTCCCATCATATTTTTACAAACCCCATCATGCATGTCTTATGGGCCACACCATACGATAATATCACAACTCCAACATATAATACACATACCACAAATTAATGTACGATCTCACTTTAACTCCATATCATGCTGCACATATGATAGATATACAAATACACATAAAATACATTATAATTCACATCACATGGCATGCATGACATACAAAACACATAATTACAAAAGCGGTCTTAGTACTCCCTTACCTAAAATGTCACCGGTCTTGGAGCACGCTCCTATATCTCTTGAGGGCTTTGACTGGGCTCACATATTATGGAAAAAAATACTAGAATTAGGTTCCCTCCTAAAAATACTATTATTTACTAACTTATCCTAAGACTTGGTCTTTAATTAAAATAATACTATACTAAAAATTATTATACAAAATACTACTAAAAATACTAATAATAATACTAATGTAATTTAAAACGAATGGTGATATAAGGGTTTCTACCCTTCACCAAAATAATATTAGTAAAGATAATAATAATAATAATAATAATAATAATAATAATAATAATAATAATAATATTAGTAATAATAATAATAAGAGAAATAATAATAATAATATAAGCCTAAAATTACAAGGTGGTGTTTTCGACACTACCTCCAAATAATGAAATTACTATTCAATAATAGTAATAATAATATTAATAACATATAATACTTATATTAATATCAATAATAGCAAAAAATAGTAATAATAATACTAAAATACATATATGCGAATACTAATTAAAAGTTAAGGTCTCCGCCCTCTTTAAATAATTAACAATAATAATAAAATAATTATACTAATAATAATTATAATATTAATAATGATAATAAACTTATAATAATACAAATAAATACTTATAATTCAAAACTAACCACCTACTTAACTCAAGAATAATCTTGACCCTGCCAATAAAATTTATCAATAATATTACATCTAATAACAATAATAATAATGATGATAATAATAGTTATTATAATCGAATAAATATTAAAAATTGGAATAAAAATAGAGTAAATTACAATAATTAGGAAAGAAGGGCTGAGAGGGTCTAGGGTTTCACCTTGAGTTAGCGGAGATGGGTGGCACCGACGGCGGTGGCGGTGGGCGAAAAAGAGTGTAAAAAGGTGAAAAGTTAAGGTTTGAGAAGAAAGGGTGGAGAATAAGGGTGGAGGTTGAGGTGTTGGTGGTAGCTTAGGCTAAGAGGAGTAAAGTGAGGGTGGTGGTGCGACAAGGGGTGGCGGCGCACGGCGGTAGAGGTGGCTGCCGAATGGAAGAAGTGAAGAAAAAGAGGGGAGGGGAAGGAGAAAAGGGGAGAGAAGGTTATGGATAGGTGGAGGAGAATTAGTAGAAGCTTTTGGGTGGTGCAGAAGGTAGTAGAAGTGGCGGATGTGGAGGCAAACGGTGGCTCAAAGGTTGCGGGGGTAAAAATTTTAGTTTGATGGGTAGGGAACTTCGCACGGCCGTGGTGGCTCGTGCGAGAAGAATTGAGGGAGATGGGTGGCTCACTTAGCTAGAGGGTGGTGCAGGGAAGATTTTGGTAGGTAGAGGTGGCAGCGAAGTTGGCTAACAGCGGCAAACGGCTCATCTGAAGTCACGGTGGTGCACAGGTTAGCTCTTAGGGTTTCGGGGAGAAGAAGCTTCAAAATCACACCAACCAAGGGTATTTATAGAGTTTAGAGGGAATGATAGGGTTTTGGAGGTTGGCAGGAGGGTTTTGTATGCTGGGTTTGGGGTAACCAACAACATTAATCGGCCAAAAAAATTTTGGTCAGGTTCAACCCTTTGCGAGAGAATAGGGAGGAATCGAGTGAGAGATGAGGAAAAAAGATTATACCAAGCTGATCTGCGAGTCAAGGGGAAGATAATGAGGGGAGAAATAACTGGTCAAAACACGCGTAGCCGGCTGCGCCATTTTTAGACCTTCAAAGGTGCAGCTCAACGATGGAGGAGGAAGGAAGAAGAAGGGGAGTAAACTCGCGGCCGGAGAAAGAAAAGAAAAAGAGAAGAATCGGGTCAGCCGGCGTTGGTTATAAGTTTTTTAAATGAAACGCAGCAAAACGCAGTGTCTTAGCTGCAGAAGAAAGAAAAGGAAGGAGCGACGCTGGGCCATGGGAGAAGGAAGTAAAAGAAGAAGGATTAGGCCGCGTCGCAGGCCCAATCAACGAGAGAAGGAAAAGAAAAAGAAGAAAAGAAAGAAAAATAAAGAAAATAAAGAAAAAGGAGGGAAGAAAAAGAAAAAAAGGAAAAAGGAAATTTTAAGTGGTTTGGGGTTAAATAAATAAATTAGAATATTTTAGGTATTTAGAATAAAAATATTTAAATAAAATAATATTAAATTTCTTTTTAGGTTAATTTTAAAAGACTTTTTCTAAATTCCTTTTTAATTAGCAAAAAGCCTAATTTTTCGTTTATAAAAATATTTATAAATTCTTTAATAATTTTCCATAAATAAATCCTTCCCATTCGAAATAAAATAATTAATTAAATAAATTTCCTAATAATTCCTTATTTAATTATATTTCTTAAAATAAATATTTTTTGGGTATTTCACTAGGGCACTTATCCGCAATAATTATTCTATAATTATATTCAAGCATGCTAAACCTATTATTTTATACATACATATTATACAAAATATTTTCGTTATATTAGGTTTTGCTACTCAAACTTTTGTACCTAAAAATAATACCGTAATTACCAAATTAATATATATTAGGTAAAATAATAATTGTAATAATAAAATATTTGTTTTTAAAAAATTATCAAAATACCCTTATTTAAAATGGGTACCAAATTTTATAAAACAACACCTTCCACTCACGCTGCACATGTAGCGTGAGGACTATACATGGACCGGGGGTTGTAGTTGTTGGATGGACGTCGTTATGGAAAAATAAAAGATTTGTGTGTGTGTAAAATAAGTCCATAAAATCCATGTTGATGCTATATTTTGGATGAAAAAAGAGTTGAATTGCAAATTTGAATCAAAATAGGGTCAAAATAGGGTTACTTTCAAAACCAGGTCGAATAAGGGCTGAAATAGGGTCAATTTAAAAATAGGGTTGAAATAAGGTTAGTTTCAAAACCAGTTTGAAACAAGGTCAATCTGAAAATAAAGTTGAAATAGCTTCGGCTTGGATTTGATCCAATTTTTACATTATAGGTCCGAGAGCAGTTTATTTTGAAATTGTTCTGGGTTCAAGTTATACTTTACATAAAAACAGGTCTCCAGGCCGGATCGAGTCCTATTTTGTGTAGTCTGGGTTAGGCCTGGCGCCCACCGTTACCTATACCATACAATCCATTGCACATAAAAGATAGGTATAACATGTTGACATTAACATGATATTAGTATTTTTTTATATAAAAATGAAGTATCTCTCACTATGTTTATTAGAAAAAAAATATACCATAATACTTCAAAAACATTTCTCTATAAATTGATATTCATATTAATGCACTTTTTATTTTAAAAAATTAAATATATGGGGCATATCTAGTGAGAACCATCCTTTATGGTGAGATTTGAGAACCACCCTACTTTCTTGAGTTACTTACAATAGGTTTCTCTACCTATTAAGAATAATTTACACCACCTACTATGGGTAGTTTCTTCAACTGAGACTACTAGTTCTCATTGGATATTCTCCTTTTATATATATCATCATGCATTTACGTATTTTTTTTACCATTATCAAACTAATATTTCACCATGAGTTGACTTTTTTTTTTATCATTATTCTACTTAAAAATAATCTTTTACCATTAATAAGCTAATTTTTCACTACTAATGTGTTGATTTTTCACCGCTAATGTATTAATTTTCCATCTACAATTTGATCTCTCACTGCTATTACTATTCTACTTAAAAATTAATCTTTCACTAATAATATATTGATTTTTTTACCACTAATGTACAAATATTTCACCACTAGTGAACTGATTATTCACAAACGAGTCAATTTTTCACCATTATTCTACTTAAAAATATTCTTTTATTACTAGTATACTAATTTTTCACCAGTAAATTGATCTTTCATTATTAATGTATTGAATTTTTTTTGGTAATTAATATAAATTTTATTACCAAAATAGAGAGCTGAAGAGCAGTGTATAAAAACTACAAAATCACAAGGGGCATACCCCTAGCCAAATTACACTATCCATCTATTAAGCCTCCCTAAGTAGTTCTTGATATGCACATTTGATGTATCACTAAAATGAATAAAAATCTCAGTAATAAGCTATTTTATAGTAGTTTTTGAATTCCTCTGTAGTAATTAGAAAATAACCATATTTCTACTAATCCATATATGGTATAGAAGCGCATTGAAAATAACCCTCCATACCACCTTCTTTTCTTTCCCTTTCATCTTCCTGACCAGCCAATCAAATCAACTCTATCAATTTGTGAAATTTCCTTTCATTTTCAACCATCTCAGAATATAATTCCAGAGAATACTTGCACCTGAACAGTGAGTAAAAAGATGGTCGAAATCCTCTTCTTCATTTCTACATACATCACATAAGATATCCATAGTGATCCCCCACTTATATAATTTTGATTTAATAGAAAGTGCATTATGGCAGATCAGCCATATTAAGAATTTATGTTTCTCCAAACCTCTATGCTTGCAAACAAAAGAACTCCATTCAAATATTTGCCTTGAAACTATGA
The DNA here is from genome assembly GCA_030549775.1 of Tamarix chinensis. Classification (NCBI taxonomy): domain Eukaryota; kingdom Viridiplantae; phylum Streptophyta; class Magnoliopsida; order Caryophyllales; family Tamaricaceae; genus Tamarix; species Tamarix chinensis. The sequence goes on from CM060181.1 coordinate 84,466,195, forward strand.
GGGCCTGATAAACTAGATTGGAATTCAATTTTTCAAAAATACAACACTGGCCATAATAGGTTCGGATCTAATTTCGAACCCTCCGCAGAAGTTTGAACATCCAAGAAAACTCAGGTTCTCTTCAAAATGCCAAATATCTCTTCCTTTGAGATACCTTTCATGCATCCACTTTACCCATAAACTTTCTTTAAACTTAATAAGTTTCCATAAGCATTTAGCAATACAAGTTGAATTCTAGTGAATTAGTTGTCTAAAACCCAATCCACCCTCTTCTTTTAGCACACAGACTTTTGACCATGCAACATGTGCTCTCTTATTTTGTGGATCCATATTATTCCAGAGGAAACTCTTGCAGAGACTCTCCAACTAATGAATTACAGCTTTAAGCAGAACAAAGATTTGCATCTAGAAGTTTTCAATGCCAAATATGACAGATTAGAGGATTTGCATCTTCCCAACAAAACTAAGGTATCTTACAGCCCAGGATTTCAATTTTTTTCACAATTCAATCAATGAGAGGTTGATATTGACCTATATTGAGTGATGTAGGGTTTAGAGGAACACCAAGGTACATGAATGGGAAGGATCCCTCTTTGAAGTTCAGCTTTTGTAAAATCAAACATTTGGTGTCTTCTTTAACTCCTCTAAAACATACACTACTCTTTTTAGGGTTTTCTCGGAGACCTAAAGTGATATGAAAAGTATTCAATTTATCCATAATCAACTAGGTTGATTTCAAATGGCCTTTACAAAAGATAAGCAAATCATCTGCAAAGCTTATATTGATAACATTTGTGATCTTGCAATCAGGTTGCCATTTGAATTGATTATCATCCCACATTGTCTTCATTAACCGATACAGATAATCCATAGTCAATACAAAAAGATAAGGAGACAAGGGATCACCTTGTCTTAAACCTCTACCACCCTTAAAAGGCTTGCACAGAGTACCATTTAAACAAATGGAGAACTGTGTTGTTAAAATACATTGCATGATCATCTGGATAAAATGACAGGGAAAACTAATACCTTCTAGGAGATGTTTAATGAAGCTCCATTCCACTGTATCGTAAGATTTATTTAAATCAACTTTAAGAATCATACGATGATTGATGTCCTTCCTGCCATACTTCCTTAGCAATTCTTGAGCTAATAACACACTTTTCCCTATCTATCTCCCATCCATAAAAGTATTATGAGAACCATGCACTATAGCTGGAAAAATGTGGAAATAATTTTGTATGCAACATTGTAACAAGAAATAGGTTTGTAATTAGCCACAGTTCGAGAAGAAGAATTTTTGGGAATTAAGTGAAGAGATAAATTGTTCAAAGATTTAAGGAGAAAATCTGTTTCCCAAAAATGCTTAATTGCGTTAATAACATCTTGCCCCATAATATACTAGGTTAACTTATAAAAATGTGTATTAAACCCATCAGGCCCAGGAGCCTTGGTATCTCCCATACTAAACACAGCCTCATGTATCTCAGCTTTAGTGACAGGGTTAATCAAATGGGCTCTATGATCACTGTGAAGAGTATGGCCTTGATTAACAATCTCAGGGTGCACCATCTCCAGTAAGTTCGTAGAACAACCAAGCAAATGAGAAAAGAACTTTTGAATTTCAGTGCTAATATCCAACTGAGAAGTGAGCTTTCTACCAGTGCTATCATACGTAGCATAGATAACACTGTATCTTCTCCTTCCATCCATCAATTTGATATACTAAATTCTAGCTTTTTGTTGGAGGAAATGTTCTTCTAAATAAACTTGCTGCCACCAATTCTTCCTCAGAATACCCTCTTGAACCTCCATATCCTTATAACTTATGGAAACAAAGGTGACATATATATATAGGGGAGGGTCACATACAAATTTTTATTAAGATACAAACATAAAAAACCAATCTCATCCATTATATCAAAATTTAATCAACATTCAAGATTTTATTAATACCTAACCAAAAAACTAACCCAAACCTATATCTAAGCCTCTAAAACCATAAACTCTACAAACTATAAACCCCAAACCCAAACCCCCAACCCCCAAACCCCAAACCCTAAACCCTAAACCCTTTAAACCCTAAACACTCATAACCCTAAACCCACAACCCACAACCCCAAACCCTAAACCTAAAACCTTAAACCCTCTAAACCCTAAACCCCAAACCCAAAACCCAAAACCCTCAACCCTCTAAACCCTAAACCCTAAACCCTAAACCCTCTAAACCCAAAACCCGAAACCCGAAACCCAACACCCTAAAACCCTATACCCTAAACACTAAACCCTCAACCCTCTAAACCCTAAACCCTCAACCCTATAAACCCCAAACCCCAAAAACCCTAAACCCTAAACACTAAACCCTAAACCCCAAACCCCAAAATCCCTAAACCCCAAACCCCAAGCCCTCTAAACACTAAACCCTAAACCCCAATCCCTAAATCCTAAACCCTCTAAACCCTAAACCCCAAACCCTAAACCCTAAATCCTACAACACTACACCCTCTAAACCATAAACCCTAAACCCAAAACCCTAAATCCTAGACCCTCAACCCTCTAAACCCTAAACCCCAAAACCCTAAACCATAACCCTCTAAACCCTAAACCCTAAACCCCAAACCCTCTAAACCCTAAACACTAAACCCTAACCTAAACCCCAAACCCTAAATCCTAAGCCCTCTACACTCTAAACCACAAACCCTAAACCCTACACCATAAACCCTAAATCCTAAAACACTAAACCCTCTAAAACCTAAACACTAAACCCTCTAAACCCCAAAGCCCAAACCCCAAAACCCTAAACCCTCTAAACCCCAAAACCTAAAACCCTACAATCCTAAAACCCTAAACCTTATAAACCATAAACCCTAAATCCTAAACCCCAAACCCCAAACCCTAAACCCTCTAAACCCTAAACACTAAACCCCAAACCCTTAAACCCTAAACCCTAAACCCCAAACCATAAACCATCTAAACAAAAACCCTAAACCCTAAACACTAAACCTTAAACCCTCTAAACCCTAAACCCTAAACCCTCTAAACCATAAACCCCAAACCCCAAACCCTAAAACCCCAAACCCTCTAAAACCTAAAACCTAAACCCCAAACCCTCTAAACCCTAAACCCTATCCCCGAAACCATAAACCCTCTAAACCATACACCATAAACCCACTAAACCCTAAACCCTAAACCCACAAAACCCTAAACCATAAACCCTAACCCCTAACCCCTAACCCCCTAAACCATAAACCCTAAACCCTATAAAGTCTCTAAACCCTAAACATACTAATCAAATATATATTCATTTAATTATACAATATCAAAAGGAAAAAAAATCCTCCATGATTTAAAAGTTGACAATTCCTTAAATTGAACCTTATACAAGTTTGAAAAGAAACCTTCCACTATCAACTAAACTACAACGAAAGCATCAATGACCAATACCTTTATAAAGTTGAAAAAAATTTACATCCAACTCCGATCTTTCCTTCCAAAATCTGTTATCCATATATAAAAAATTGACATTAGTTACAATTTGAAGTAAGGAATTAAAAAAATATTGCAAGTTCAGATGGAGAAGTAAAATGATTTCTTTTACCTTTGATTTTAATTTTGATTTTGTGGGACAGTTCTGACTATCATGGCCTGCATACTCTCTAAATGCCTTGCACTTTCTTATCATCTTTTTTTTTTGTTGCTCAATAGCCTTTTCTTTCTCCCTTTTGATCCTCTTTCCACTTTATTTATTTTTGGATTGACGTGGGATTTGAATGGTAATGTCACTCGGAGCACTTATCCCAATTAAGGATTCAATGATATCTGATTTGCTTGAAGTCTTATCACTAATATTCTTCTCCCTCTATTCCTTCTTAAAATCTTCAAGAACTCTTATAAATTGATGGATACCTTCTTGATTTCCTTCAACTAGGGTGACACATTCAAACATTTTAGACCATAACCTCCTCAAATTAGTCTTCATATCATTATATTTGGAACATTATTCCAATGGGTTTCCTTTTATATCATATATTGGCTTTTTCATGGCATCTTTAGTCCACCAATTCACTACCAATTGAGTAGGAATATGGTTTACTCCTTTTTCCTTTTAAATCCCAATGTATATGCCTACATGGAATCCCGCATCTTTGAAACATCTTACGAAAGCACTTAATATCTTCGTTTATTGTATTATATACCACCCGAAAAGTATTCTTACAATTTGACATACCAAGTTCACCAACTATAGCAATCTCTAAGTCACTTTCCCTCATAAAATCATCAAGCCCAGATGAAAATGAAGCAGCCAAAATCTCAATTTGAAACTAAAAAAATATAGTATGGGTATAAACCTTAGATGCATGCTTTTCCAATTTAAGGGGAGTCCTAAGTTTGGGATATGACAACTGTGATACCTCATTTAGCTCCAACTGTTTATACCTTTGTCCATCCAATGCACTCTCATACCGCATACAAAACTCAACCAAAGTACAATGATTATTAGTGAAAGTCTCAAAAAAGCCATTTTCACTCTCTGATCTTGAAGTTGTTCTTAGAAGCGCTCCCATAAACAAGTCTCTAAAATATGCAGGTATCCATAAGTTTCTTATATCAAACATATGACCAAGCCATTCATGTTCCTCCAAACTAAATTCAACAATTATCCCCATCCACTTCCACTCGAACTCCTCAGGTTCAAGTTGTACATGCCACACACATGTAGATAACCTGTTTATAAAATTAGAGTCACGGATGGAAGGACCAACTTTTTTGGGCAATTTACTCATAATGTGCCACATACAAAATCTATGGTGAGTCTTCTTAAAAACTCTATTTATGGAAATTTTCATTGCTGGATCTTGACAAGTTATTATACAATAAGGCTCAATATTTCCCATAGCCTTAAAAAATGTCTCAAATGACCACTGAAATGAACTAATATTTTTATGAGCTATTAACCCCGCTCCAAAGGTGATACACTTTTTATGATGATCAAACCCAGTAAATGCTGCAAAAATCAAAAACTACTTATTTGTACCATAAGTACAATCAAATGAAATCATATCACCAAATAGAGAGTAATTCTTCCTAGATATAGGATCAACCCAGAAAGCATAAACAAGAACTCCACTATCATCAACCATATAATCAAAATAATATCCACTTTAATTCTCCATCTTCTTATGAAAGATTTTCAAAGATTTTCACAAACATATCAGAATCAGAATCTCCAATGTAACACTTCACATCCATAGAATAGTTCTTAAAATCCTGTAATGAAGCACCTACATTCTCATACCCTCCCACATGTTCTTTGAGTAACCGAAATGATTTTGATGCCCCATTGTTCATCTTAGTATTATCTATAATGAATTTCTTATGCAAGATAGTCAAATTCATCCCATATTTTAGAAATTATCTAACACTAGGGGTAGTTAGAAGATGATTATGTCCCTTATAAAAATTTGAAATCATATAAAACCCTTCAATGTTATGCTTAAGATACATTCTAGCTCTACATCCCACTCTATTCACCACTCTCCTTCTAGATCCACCTTCACTACTACCTTGGGCACGACATATATTCCTCGATGGTTTAAATCCTTCCCTAGTACAAACAAGATATTTTAGTGTCACAACATTACTCAAAGTTTTCTTTTTACCAGAAAAACGGATACTAAAACCGCAAGTGTATGTATAGTTCTTATAGAACTTAATTCCAACATCCAATAATTCAAATTTCATTCCTACAAAAGGGGCTATTTCTGGTGAACAAAAAGGTATCCATTCTTTTATTGTTCCACCAAGAGATGTGTGGGGTATTGACTTGGGAGTCACCAACCCACAATCAACATCTTTTAAGTTTGAGGGAGGAGAAGAACCATGTTTTTCACTCATAATGCCTATACAATAAAACAAATAAATCTATCATAAATAAGAAAATTAAGATTAAAAAAAGTGTATGCATATTAAACTGATGACAAAATAGAAAATATGCATTTTTAACTCATTGCCACTAACTAATCCATTTAAATTATCAAACTAACAAACAAAAATTATAACACAATGCTCAATTTCGTAGAATACAAAGGCATAATATCATGACTGAAAATTTTAGTTAAATTTAATAAAAATATCACATAACTCAACATTTCAATTGATTATGTCCATCATATATACATAGAATTGTAATATACAAAATAAACAGTCTCTACTACATAATCCATTACAGAAAATCACAAATCTAAAATAAACAAGATGAATAGAAGAAACGTACCAGAAATAGCCTATAGCTATATGCAATAAAATTACTTGTGTATGAGAACTCTGATAAATAAGAAAAATTTCAGCATAAATTGTTGTAAGTCGAACTATTAAGGAATCTAAATTATTTATCGCTAACACATGTATATTATAAAAAAAAATATACAACAATGGCTGATTAATAATCAAATTATTAATCAGACTAACATAAAACAACAATACAATATTACTCAATAATAGAAAATATAATAGAAACATCAACAAAAAATCAGCCAACATTACTCTAATTAACCCTAATCAAAGTATTCACAATAGATGATGGTGAATATGGAACAACAAACCAATATTTAGGCATCAATCAGCAATACCAACACCATACCAACATATATTATGCAAAAATATACAACAATGGCTGATTTATAATCTGATTATTAATTAGACTAATATAAAACAACAATACAATATTAATCAGCAACAAAAAATACAAAAGCAACAAAAAATCAGCCAACATTAGTCTAATTAACCCTAATCAGAGTATTCACAATAGATGATGGTGAATATGGAACAAATATTCAGACATCATTCAGCAATACCAACACCATACTAGCATATATTATGCAAAAATATACAACAATGGCTGATTAATAATCTGATTATTAATCAAACTAACATAAAACAATAATACAACATTACTCAGGAACAGAAAATACAACAGCAACAACAATAGAAAATCAGCCAACATTAACCCTAATTAGAGTATTCATAATATAATAGCAACAAAATTTAATCAACAAACAACAAACATAACTCAGCAAACAACATAAAATACTTACTAAATCAACTCGGCAAGTTCGAAATTAACTAAAGTTGAGGTAGATTACTTCAGTTGAATGCTGAATCAAGATAACCTAAAACACATACAAACAAAAATCAGCCAAATCAACACAAAAAATCAGGTTAACAAACACTAGATTACATAATAATATAACAACAATGAAGAGATTGATTGGTTTAATATTATCGTTAAGGAAAATTTTCCACGGTAACAGTAGCAGACATTTTCGGAAAAAATGGTGACAAATGAAGGAGAAGGAGCACCAACGATGATTGGTAGTAGAGAATATATGAAATTGACGATATGAGCTTCGGTAGGTTGAAGAAATGAGCTGGGATGAGAAGATATCGGCGAAGATGAGCACAAAAAAATGGAGATACAAGGTTGAAACCGAAGGATGAACAATGGTTAAGAAATGGAAAAAATTGAAGATCGGTACAACAATACAAACATTTACCCGTTGGAGATAGAAATCGAGGATGCGAAATGGAAAAAATTGAAGATGACGAGCGAGTATCGACCGAGCAACAAACACACGAGCAGTGGAGGAAGAAGGTCGGGCTCATGAGGAAGACATAAATGATAGAGCCAAACGAGGCAAATAAAATCACGAGCATTGCACTTTATTCTGATCCAACGGTCTGTAAGTTTTTAATCCAATGGGTATAAATTGTTCCTATGTTTGTATAGTAAAAAATGTTCGCACGTGATACTAAATCTATATATATACATATATATAGTAAAATAAGAATCCATGCAATACTTATATGACATATAGTTGGGTTGGGAGGAAAAAGAACATGAGCCTTTTAATTTTGATCAATTATAAGAGGGGAGGTAAAAAGAATATTAGAAGGTAATGGGGAAGATATATTTACTTCCAAATTTAATACCTTATTTTATATCCATTTTATAGTATATAATCTAATTATTATCTTAGAGTTTATACACATTTAATAGTATATATCAATATCACCTTAGAGTTGCTTAATTAGTATTTCTAATTTTCTTTCAATATCTATGCATGTTTGGTTCTTAAAAAGATTGATTATTAGTATAATAGTGTGCACTTGTTCTTATTTTGATAGTTTTCCTTTTTTTTCTTTATCTAATACATTTGAATTTTCATTCTTTGTGGTTGGTGGTTGGTGAAAACTATAAATTATTAAGCCACAAATTTATTAACACAACTTTCACATAATATAAGCTAATAGCTTAGGAATTTCTTCCTTTTCTTTTGAAATCTAGAAACTATTTACTATGTGTTATTACTTATTTTTATACTATCATTTGTTCTTTTTCTTTTCTTTTAGATGTCGAGCTCCAATATCATATCCAAAAAGCGATGTTAAGCATCTGGATCCACTAATCCTCCTACAACGATTGATGATGCTTTTACTCAAGAAACATAGGTTGACAAAAACCTTAATTTACTTGATGTTGTGGGAACAAATTTGGGACTTAATAAGCTAAAAAAGGTCATAGAAATAGAGGCACTTATTAGGATCACTTTTATAACACCCCCAAATTTACTACTGAAAAATTTTGTTTAATTTAAAAGCATTTAACGAAAACGAAAAGATAAAATTGTAAACTCGGGGGTATTACCACCACACTTAGTACCAGATCGGTTCACTCCTACCGTCCCGGTACTAAGTGCTAAGGCTAAACAAGATTAATCATCAAATACGAGTCGTTAATAAAACACCAATCATTAGTAAAACACAAGTCATACAGAATCAGAGTGCGAAAATCAAAAGTACAATCCAAAAGTACAGTTTTAAAGTTCCAAATATTTGAAACATCGTACATGAGAAAATAAATTATATATAAAGACATAGGAAAGATAAGGTGGATGATAGACTCCAGCCACGTCACTCTAGACACCCAAGCTAGGTCCGGGCTTAACTTGTGGTCCCGCCCGATGCCTCGTAAGCGTCGTAGGCATCGAAGATAGAATCACCAACTTGCACTAAATTAGAGGGGCCTTCTGCTCATGGGAATGAGCAGTACCCATGAAACGGGTGGTCAGTATGCTACGTACTGAGCAAGGTAACCGTATAACTAAGGCCGACACGTAAGAACACATTACATAATCACAATCACATGATAACACATAGTTTCTCAGGTAAATAAAGGTCCACATTGTTTATTTATTCTCTGGGTAATACTCGTTTCACACCATAATTCTTATCAGTCCATGCGAGTACGGGAACCCTACTATTACAGGGCAAAAAACACCTGACCACTGTTATACGTCGATGGATCGATCTCCAAAGCAAAACGCTCTTGGCCACTATTATGCCGGTGGATCGGTCTGACCCCGACTCTCATGGTGTTCCACTGCAAGTACTTAGTATCTTTTACGTGTATTAACAAATTAAGGTTTGGTTTACTGAGCTCAGGATCCCCCACTATTATTGCTGGTGGGCCGGTCACTTGCGGGACGATGTCCACACCACTATTATTCGCCGGTGGATCGGTCACTTATAGGGTAAAACCCTAACCACTATTACTAACCGGTGGATTGGCTGGACCCGACTCAATAATCTTCCACTTTACATGATTAGTATTTTACCGTATCTTATTCGACAGATTCCGCCCTAGACATGTAGGGCTAACTCCAGCTATACTTATCCTCTTAAGAGGGCTCGTCCCATATCTTGAGACATCTGCGCCTCCTAACTCACCCCGACATCCTTCCCTTAACCCGCTCACTTATACCGGGAACCTGACTCCTAAGTGTGTGGGTCAAAGCCCACCACATTATACCCCAAATTCCACTCACCGCCTTCCCCTAGGGTTTTCTCCAGAAAACCTAACCTGGGCCTATGTGGCCCATCCTTTTCTACCTTGCACAATCCAGACTATTTTATCACCCCTACACATCACAACCCTTCGGTTCCACCCTCACTTCATGCCCCACTCATTCTCACTAATTTTTATTATTTTCTTTTTCTTCTTCCCCTACTCAGATTAGGGTTTTCCTTAAACTCTAGTCTAGTCTCCAACGCACCCTTATACTGTCCCACGTACTATTTTTCGCCCGAAGCCCCCAGACACCCAATCGATACTTCTATTACCTTCCTCACGCCCCAATGTAACTTTCCATACGTAAAGTTTTCCCCCATGCGGACTCTAACCACCCCATGCAAACCCTAGTTCCTCCTATACCTCCATTAGCCAACTTACTTGCCCTTGGTTATCTTTCTTTCCTATTTTTCTTTTTCATGCCCCCAACCCACATCACCACATCAAATACCCTAGCATGCATGTCCTAAGGCCACATCATATCACAACTTGTAGCATACCCATATTAATACATAACAGAAGAGATCACGTGGATGTACCTCGGTTCCAAGCCGCGCTACACATAGAATAGGCAAGATAATAACATGTAAAACACGACATATAATCATAC